>OX453311.1:27400238-27722738 GCA_949710035.1 Crambus lathoniellus | reverse complement strand
CTTTAAAAAAATCTGTGATGAAACGATGGTATTATGCAAATGTTTTTTGACATAATAAGACATTAAGCTTTTTTAAAGGAAGTAGGTCGTTTTCTTTATCGATTTCTACAGCATTATTTGCTGGTAAATTACGTTTTAACACTTGCAATATGAAATAGGTGAGCTTTTATTTATTTTTCACACTTATGCTCTGAAATGTTAATATTATATTTGAGAAAAGAATGCAGTACGTGATCAGCACTTTTCCGAGGTAAACATTCTAAATTTGAAAATCACTGCAGTAATGAATTTCAGTACTTACTTACTGCACTGATTTTAGTGCAGTAAGTAAGTACTGAAATTCATTACTGCTAATGGTACTACAAACTTTTTTTCTTTATTTTTTCTTTCGTTATTCCTGTGTATAACGAACAGAAAAAGCAAAGGGACATTTGCACCATACAGCCACATAATTATTATATCATAATAAGGTTAACTTTTTTTAAATACGGTGCGCACAGAGTATATTACTTCGTATTGTACCACAAGCGCTATGTACCCTTAGCACGAATATCAATCGAATAAACAAAATGAGATTTATCATAAACAAAATTAATATCCTTTACGATTAATTTTGTATGGGAAATATGTACAGCGCCATCTACCGCCCAGAAGCGGGTATTGAAGTTGCGCATTTTAGTAGCAAGTAGTAAGTATCAATAGGCTGTATGACCGTTCCACATGGCCTCACAAACCAATATTAAAAAAAACGGCGGGAATGATTTTAAATTTTTCAGCGGTAGATTTGATATCAATACAGTTTATAATGTGTAATAAATTATCAAAATGAGTTCTGCCAATGAAACATAATATACAGACATTGTATGTACCTACTCCACCAAATTTGAGAGCAGAAGCAAAATTAATAACAGAAAACTTACTGCCAGCAAAATCAGAAGAAAGATATATGAAAACCTACGATCTGTACCCCGAGTGTAAGTTTTTATGTCAAGCAAACGCAAACTATTTCGAATGCGTATTAATGTCAATTTGTATGAAAACTATTTAAGCGCGCTACTCGCCGCTAGAGGCGCTTATACAGTTTTCATACAAATTGACATTAATACGCATTCGAAATAGTTTGCGTTTTTTGACATAAAAACTTACACTACGGGCACTGATTTGGAAAAGTGAAAAAAAGGCGCATACGTTTTCGGAATCTGTGTTGTTGGCGTATTTTAATGATAAGTACATCATTAAAATAATATGATTATGGGCGATTTATACATAAGTGTGCACGGGAAAACAATAACATTTACATTTAATAATTGCTCGAACATGTGTGATATAAATTTTAATAAATATTATTTAGTTAAAGTTTTTTTTATTTCCTCGCATTTCTTGAGAAAAGCACTATACAAGCCTTGTACGGTAAGCAAATTACCTGTCCTCGGTTGTAATGTACTATTATTTCCTAACATTTACATTGCAACTTACAGCAATTTTTGCCAAAACATTACAACATATAAAAATACAGAACATATAAGACATTTACAAAACATGAAATATAATAGGAATTACTTAGTTAAAAATGAACTAATCTTAATACATAAATAGGCTAGTGTATCAACAAATATGTGGGCATCCTGGAGCAAATTTGAAAATCGCTCGCGCGGTGGGAGCGTTTAGGCAACTATTTAGTAATCTGTGGTTTAGGTAAATCTACTTCATAGATGAACTTTCATTTTACTTCGAATGCTCTTTAAAACATTGACCTTAAAACTTCCGTTCTGCACTAGCCAGAATTCGCATGTCCGTCTTTCTCTCAGCACACAAAGTTTTATATAAAATTTCGAACTTTTCTGAACTTCCAGCACTTGGCAAAGCAAAAATGTTAAACGGTCAGCCCACAGCCGTCTCTATCGTGTAGACGATAGAGATGGCTGTGGTCAGCCTCAAAAGAGGACAGAAAGACATTCGCGGTCAGCGCTAGAGCAGCCTGTGACGTTTTTGAAATTATGTGCCGTTTTTTAATTTAAAATTCGAAGCTTGTTTGCTCTCTTTCTATAGTGTCTCTCGAAGTTTAATTTAAAGTCCGCGCCACCAAAGAATATATACACTAACGCGGCGCCACATAACTTACCATTTGTCAGAGGGCGCTGATCGCTGGTCGGTCGGAAAAAAAGCTTTATTTCAATGACATAATTTTAGTTTCAGATATTGGCACGCGCCAAGTTACATGGCGCGTACTCTACTTTACGATTCACTTTTGTTTGACCTTCTTGTTTTAAATAAAGCAACGGCATAACTATATCCATAATATTGTAAGTTATCGTCAGTTACGATACCTAACTTGAAATTTTTCAAAAAATTCATGACTTCATAGATGGACAAAATACATATTTCTTAACCTTCGTAATTGTTTACATATTTGAAATAATTGCTCAGTTTTAATTTCTCTTGGGTAATTCTCATTTTCGTCTAAAATCTGCTTGAGCCCCATTTTTTTAATTACAGTAATTAATTAGGGGATTGGTTATTTATTTTAGTAAAATATAGCTTAAATACTATCTTCTCAAGCTAAATTTATGTAAATAAGCCTTACAGTTAATTATTTATTAATCGCGAAAGCATCAAAAATATCACTTCCATGCGTGTGACATCCCCTCTTTTATGAAGAAAAAAATTCGGAAATCTTTATTTCTTTATAATATTCACTTAAAAGTGACCCAATATCAAGTATGATAAATAACTTATTAAATAAAATAATATAATGTCTATAGCTACCCGTTTTTTAATATGAACTGTCATATCAAAGTTTGTGACCAATTTTTTTGTCACTTCCATGGACCTATAAGACCCCTCTTATTTGAAAAAATATTATGCGGAGAACCTAACCCAAATGGCTATAAACACAGTATTTGACGCTTATCTTAAGCTAGTAGTCCATTTATACCGAAGACGTTATCACAGAAACAAAATTTTATTACAACTTTTATTCTCGCAACTCGTCGAGCATAACCGTCACTTCCGTGACAGCTATTTTAAGGTAAATAATTGATGTTAATCAAATTTTTGTACGTGATTAAATTGTCTTTTTTATATCATAAACCTAATGCCCAATCATGAATTACATGTCTGAATTAGAACTTATGTTTTTTTAATTTTAATGCGGTAAATGTCACTTCTGTGGGAGCCATATTCGGTCACTTCCATGGACAAAATTCCCCAAAAAAAGGGTTGTTGAAGCTGTGAGCTCAGCGACTATTTTTTTCGCGTAGAGTAAGACCAAAACTTCAGAAATTTACCATAATTTATAATGACAAGACATTTTCATGAAATCATCAATTTTCGACCTCTAAAATGAGAATTTACTATCTTATGATAGTTTGTATGCCAAATGTCATGTCGATCCATTTCTCTTGTCTGTTTCTCCTATGATAATTTAACAAGCTAACAATAATAATACGTCTTTACATTAAGTAGATTCGAACAACTCATTTTTATCTTACGCTCTGGTTAAATCAATACAATTTGCGATGGGAGCTCTTTTTCGATATTTCCACGCCGATTTTGGCTTGGGAATACGAATATACTGAATATGGAAATCATTTTTTCGAAGTACCAACCGTTGCCTTCGGCGGTTAGTTAAGGCCTGGCACAGTATATAGCGTATATAACCTACGCGTTCATTGTTAACCAAATTTGAGCGGGGCGAATACCTACCAAAAATTTATATCAAAATTCCAAAATGCTTTTGGAAGCACAATCTCTTCAGAAAAAAAATAGGACCCATTTTAATAAAAAAAATCAGTTCGTATTAAAAAAGTTCAGTTTTAGTTCATCCCTATTTTTCTAAAGAAACCAAATTGTCTTGAAACGTCTAACAGCAGATATTGAAAGGTGTCTTTGTCAATAGGCAGGCAAAGGCAAAGAAATTACAGATGTCGCTTTTGTGATTGGTACCTTTTCAAGTTATATGAAGGCTATTTTATATAAGTGATCTGTGAGTTGTCCCTGGAAGTCCATATATTATGTGATTTGTATGGTCTAGGTACCAAACGCAAGACACCACTCTTATCGGGATAAGTTTGCGCTGTTTCTCCCTATTTAAGACAAGATGATTTTTTTATTTATTTTTATTTTATAGATGATAATGTACTCACTGCTCTAGTTTGTTTCCATCAGTTTTAACTGTATCAAAAAGTTTTTGGTATACGATTACAAACAATGTGGCTTTGTCTTCTGTTAAACTTTTAACATCTCTTCGTGTGTCCTTTTGAAAAACTTCATAATCGTACAAAACGATCAACCAAATTACTCTAGAAGTCGTTTTCAAATAAGGAGATGTCAATACTTGGTCGAATCCATACAAGATTAGGAAAAATGAGGCCATTCTTGAAATCCCACAATTGTTTAACAAACACAGCCTATTGGTATTTTTGGTATCATAAGTCCAATGATCCCCATCAGAGAAAGATCATGAGTAGGGAATTATAAAAGGAGAGCTTTGGCCATCTCATTACAGCTAAATGAAATCCTAGCCCAAGTGAAAGAATGAACCGAGTGATTTCCTTCAAATGCCCCCATAATGAACTGCGCTCACTATCACGTCCGTGGCTACAGTGCCCTCAGAGTGGCCAGTAGAAGATATATTCGCAGGCAAGATTATTAGGGCGCCGTAAATCTGGCCTCTATCGAGATTCGCAACGACACGCCTCCGCGCGATAAACGCTTCATTACCGAACGTGACTCGAATCATAATTAACCGGCCGATTTAAATGTGCCGCTTGAATTATCTGTTTCTTTCGCTTTTGGCGGTTTTTTGATTTGTGCTGTTAGTCGCTAATGGGTTGAGTTTTCACTGTTTGTTGTGGTAATTAGAGTTGTTTATTTCACTTGTAGGGATACATTGTAGTATGATAGGTGTATTCAGCGATTTTGTATGTACCTACCGTAAAGTATTTTATTTTCCACAACGGAGTAGCAGTATAGCCTTCATCACATATGATGTTAATTGGTGATAAGGCTGAAGGTGGAAGTACACTACTCCCGGAATCCTTAATAAGGTACTGAGGAACTGGCTATCTTGAAAAAGAAAAGAACGCAAGCGATCGGTAAGTTACTGCGCACTGTGTACGTTTTAGTTTCTGAAATTTTTGTGAATAGAATTAAAATTTGTTAGTTTATAATTTATAACAGATCGTTTAGTTGGTCAGTGGCAGTAACTCCATGATAATATGAGGAACGAATGTCCTCAGAGCTCACTAGCATGAAGACTTTGAAAATCTTATACTGTGCATACGTTCGCAGTCAGTTAGAATATGCCTCGCAGGTTTGGAACCCTGGTTATGATATTTATGTTCAAAGAATTGAAAGAATTCAAAAGAAATTCCTTAAATATCTTCAGTATCGCGCTGGGATTTATCTACCCGACTATATGGCACGATGTCGCAAATTTCATTTCCTTCCTCTGTACGAGAGAAGAAATACCTCTGACCTAGCATATCTTTTTAACATAGCGAATGGCTCAATAGACTGCTCAGAGCTGCTTGAACTCATAGGACTGCGCACTAACTCGAAGTCGCTCAGAAACCCCAGCTTACTGTATTTACCGCATGTAAAAACGAATTATAGGCAAAACGCATTCTCTGTTAGAGCATGTGATTCATTCAATACTTTGGCAAAAACAAATGTTGACATGGATTTATTCAACTCTTCAGTATCTAAATTAAAACGTTTACATTAAGTTTTTTTGAAACCTAATTTGAGTTTTGTATTTTTAATTTTCTTTCATATTATCATATCTATCTTTATTTGGTTAATTAGTTTATCTAGTATTTTTTCTTTCTAAAAATGTAGCAAAACAATGTATTTATTTGGGAATTTTTGTACTTTTTACTCGACTGCTCTCGGAGTGCAAGGTGTTTCTATTTGCTATTTGTTATTTTTTTTTTTTAACTATCTGTGGAAACTTTTAATTGGCCCTCTATAATTATGTCATCAACTAATGTACTTATAAGTAGCTGTAAGTTTTCCTAAAATTTCTAAAATAAAATAAAATAAAATAAAAATAAAAATAATATAAGATACTTATCTACACTCTTGGTAAATTAGTTTATTCCTTACACACTTAAAAGTTTCATAATCCACCGGCTTGTGTATTGATTTTCAAAGTCATTATATTTTTGTGTCATATGGTGGTTTTACGTTTGAAAGATAGTTTTTTTGTGTTGCAATGGATCTGGGTGGTAATACATATATCACGGATTTTCATAAAATAACTGATTTAGGTATACTGTTCTGAGAGAATCTGTTGTTCTCCTGTTATTATTTTTTCTTTTATTTAACTCGTTATATCGTCAAGTGGCCTCTCAATGACGCAATATTTTTTAATTCGTAACGTTTACGATGGTATTACTATAACCAACAGTAAAAGAGATTTAATCAAATTTTGTAAAAAAAAAAATTTGAGACTTTAAACAATTTTTTATTCAATGTGCAATTCTCTCTACAAATTATAAGGAAATCGTTAAGCATTACGAAATATAAATGCAACATTAAAAATACATTTCCGCAACAAAGAAAAGGATCAAGGTGTTACATTAAAGCCCCATCTGACAACCCCATAAAATAATTGCAAATTTTTAACACAAACCGTAAATAATATTGCAAGCGCAGCCCCGACGTTTTAATGTTTTATGCAGAGCGGTACTACGTGTTAATGGGACTCGATGAGCCCTGGACATAAATTCAAGGCTTTTATCCCATTTTTGGGTCGTTTTATTCGACAAATTGCTGCGCAGAGAGTGTATACTGCCTATTGTTGGGAGATATACGCACGTTTGGAAACAAAAGTATTGGATGAAACAAAAGTTTATTTGATTTTTAAGTGAAACAAGATTTCCGATAGCAAAATTAAACCAACTTGCAACAAAAGCTCAAATAAATTAACTTCTAATCACACGAATACTTTAACTATAATATTATTGAAATGTGAAAGTGGTGCTTGTCCGTCTTTCATGTCAAAACGGGGTAACCTATCGACCTAATTTTTGGCATGTAGATAGTTTGGGAGCTGGAGAGTGATAATAGGCTACATTATACAACGTAACTGCTCAGGGATTGTTTGTTCACCGCGGTGATACAAACGATCCTTTATAATAATAGATTAATAGATTCTGAGCCGATTTCGGCTACAGCGACTGCTGGGTAGGCTCAGCCAGTGGCGTCTACTTGCTCCGCGCGGTGGTGTGCTCGCATGTGACTGTTGTAGCCAATTTTGGCTTTGAAAGTTCTGAAGCATTTTGGGCAAGTGAGTACTAAACGATCCTTTAATCACATACGAAAAGAAATCACATCAAAAAATAGAGAAATAATCCCTCACCGCGTGAAACATGTCCAATTTTTTTGTTGTTTTTGTTAAAACCCTCCCGACTTCAAAGTACTTACGTTATTTATTTGGTGAGGGATTATTTATTTCTTTTTTGATAAGATTTTTTTGAAGGCGGTTTTTATTTTTTTATGAAAATAATTTTTATTTCACTCTTTTTAGTACATCGTGCATGCAATTTACGTGTATTCTGGTAAATAGGTATGTGATCAAACCGAAAACCTCATTTTTTGAAGTCGGTTAAAATACCTTGAGGTATACCCTTTTTAACAAAACAAGAATCATCTAAATCGGTTTATAAACAAAGGAGTTGCCTAAAGATACGTATTAAATTCACATAAAGTGGTAACGAAAACGACAGTATTTTCAAGATTTCCTGAAAACTACTTAACCGATTTCAAAATTCCAAAAAATGGGACCAACTTGGAAACCAACCTAATGTAATAACGTTTTAGTCATTTCAATCGGTCTATCCATCTTCGAGTAATCGGTGGACATACACAAAAAAAAACAAAAAAAAACAAGATACATACAGACGAATATAGAACCTTTTTGATTTAGAAGTCGGTTAAAAAGGCATTTCCGCTATTACCGTTTTTTGAGGGATTAATGATTAAGCGCGAAACCTCTTAGGTGGCGATTGTGCTCATGAATATGATCAAGTTGTAAACCGCCTCTGTGGTCTAGTGGTTCATACCACCGATTTCAGACCCAGAGGTCCCGGGTTCGATTCCCAGTGGGGGTACATATTGCATTCGGCTTGGTTGGTGGTAGGACTTGTTCTTAGTCCGCCTGGCTAGCTACCACCATCTTATCTAAGTCTGACGCCATAACAATGATGTTGTCAGCATTATTGTGTTCGGGCAGTTAGAGATAAGATAGCCAGTTCATCAGTTATTGAGGATTCCGGGAGTAGTGCGCTTCCACCTTCAGCCTTATCACCACTTATCATCAGGTGTGATGAAGGCTAAGTGCTACCCCGTTGTGAATAAATAAAAATAAAGTTTTACGACGGGGCCAACTCTGCAACTAAAAAAAAAATAGCTGTTTCATACAGATATACAGCGATATTCATCGCTTTAACACAAGAAATAGAGATAAACTTGTCGTTCCTTAGTTTTGGCTAGAAAAAACCAGAGCCTCATTTCTGGGGAAAAGCATAGTATTTTTTATAAAGTTCCACTGCATATAATTGAACTACCTTTGCATAAATTTAATGAGTCGCTGATGAGCAAAGGATACGATATATAAAGTAGATGATTATTTGAATGACCGCAATGCATGGTCCTGATTTAACACATAACATAATCACTTGAAATGTTAAATATGAGGTATTTTTATACTATAAGCAATTGTTGTATTAGTAACGATGTATTTTTTTTTTGTAATTGTCTTTACCTAAGAAACGCTAGCAAGTTTATTGCACCTGTTCTTCTTGTCAGTTAGAAAAGTCTTGAATTGGCGGTAGGAAAATGTTGACGATTTATATGGTACGTATACTCATTTATTATGTCTAAGTGAAAAAAAAAGTTTATCTTTATGTACCTTATCGACCAGAATGTATGGAACAGCAGATTTTTGTTGAGTTGCAGAGTTGTCCCGGAAAATGTCACATTCTTACGGGATGATATCGTGTAGTTTATTCGGGCGAGGCCGCGGGCGGAAGGCTAGTATACTATAATATGCTTATTAAGCAAGCAAGACCAATCGATAAGAATCTGAAATCGGAGGGATCGGAGATAATCATATTTGGCAAAATTTTGTCACATAGCATAAATATTGGAAATGTTGAATTCGGCGATCAGTACTATATCAGACTTTACTGCTGTTTCGTCCCACTGGGAACACAACTTTTCATGTTAAATCTTAGCACTGAGAATACAAGTGTATTCACTATGTTTTCAAATATGATCACTATCTACCTTATAATAAAGTTGAATTTGGTGGCAAACTTTGATATTGTCAATGTGTCACTTGCATTCTTCTAAAACTGCTAAAAGAGACACTATCTCTTAGACAATAAAGTTGAGTTTGGTGGATAACTTCGTTATTGTAAACATGTCACCTGCATTAAGGCATTAGTCTAAAACTGGCAAAAGACAATCTGTACAAGTTCGCCGCTATAACGCAGTAATGTCCGACAAATGGCCTATTTATCGTTAAATCGACACTAAAACCAGGCAACACGTCGTTTCGGCACACTCGTAGTAAATTTATACGATCTGGCGTCTGAATAGGCATCGATAGAGTTCAGGTAGATCCGCGTCAGATAACTCTGCGCGTGACGTTGGGCGTTTTTGGCGCTAGTAATAAACACAAATAAAGTACTTAGGTTATTTATTTGGTGAGGAATTATTTGTTACTTTTTTGATGTGGTTTTTTAGAAGGCGGTTTTTTATGCATTCACAATGCAATTTTTGTAAGTATAGGAAAAATGTGATAGTAAAAAACCACGAGCCCTATAAGTAGCTTTCAGGCGGGATTCGAACCCGCGCCTCCGGGAATCCGGCCCGATGCTCTGACCAACTAACTTATAGGGCTCGTGGTTTTTTACTATCACATTTTTCTTATACTTACAGAAGGTAACTATTTAGTAATCTGTGGTAGAAGTAAGTATTTTACAGTATTACTAGTAGTACTAGTACTATATAGTGTTTACACTAGTAACTGCACTGTTAATGGCCTATTAAAATCGCTTATTATAGAATATTGTGAAATTTACTATTCGGTGTCTATGCGCCTGTAGTGACTGGCTTGATAAGCACCAAGTTTAACATCGATAGGTATCACAAAGGTATTTTTTTTTGTAATCTTGAATTACCTGTACGAAAGCATATTAGTATCTGTTTTGACCTACTAAGCTACCGAAAGACTTACTTATACGACTCGTCGAATTTTGCTATCACTTGTTAACGCTATAGGCCAGCGTTGATTTATCAATGTGAGGAAACCCTCGCATCCGAAAGAATTATTTTTACAAATGTTTTAACAATCGATTTAGATGAAACAGCGATTAAATTGAGATTTTGGATTATTTTTATGCATTCACAATGCAATTCTGTAAGTATTAGGAAAAATGTGATAGTAAAATACCACGAGCCCTATATGTAGCTTTCAGGTGGGATTCAAACCCGCGTCTCCATGGATCCGGCCCGATGCTCACGATTACACGACTCGTCGAATTTTGCTATCACTTGTTAACGCTGTAGGCCAGCGTTGCTTTATCAATGTGAGGAAACCCTCGCATCCGAAAGAAACAGTTATGTTTAAAAATTGATCGAATCCCGCCTGAAAGCTACTTAGGGCTCGTGGTTTATTACTATCTCATTTTTCCTATGCTTACAGAATTGCATTGTGAATGCATAAAAATAATTTAAAATCTCAATTTAATGGCTGTTTCATCTGAATGCCAAAACAAATATATGTTGATTGGTAGGGTAGGTAGGTAAGCGATACTAATGACAACTGGAAACAAAGATGTTATCTATTTTCTAATCTTATAACGTTCTCTATCAGTAACAACACACAACCAAATCCAACGCCAAGCGTAATAGCTCATATTTGTCCTAATCCTAACTCAAATACTTGCCCCTGCCCACATATAATTTCTACCTCATCCATAAAATACCTTGGAGTAATCATTGATCAAAATTTGAATTTTAAACAACACATTGACATCCTGACTACTAGAGTCAGAAAATTAATTTACATGTTTAGAAAACTTCGTCATGTTGCTTCACCAGCGGTTATCAAAACGACTTACTATGCATTGTGCCAGAGTATCCTAAGTTATTGTATTACCGCATGGGGGGGGACATTTAAAACTGACATCCTTCTGTTGGAAAGAGCACAACGCGCGATTTTAAAAGTAAGCACTTTCCGACCATTTTCTTTTCCAACTGAAGAACTGTACTCGGCCTGTAAAGTGTTAACCGTTCGCCAGCTTTATATACTCAATACTCTTCTGTACACACATGCTAGAACACCATATAAACATTCCACTAAAAGAAATAAAAGCCGTGTATGTCACACCCCTAAACTAAATTTCTCTTTTACGAAAAGGTTTATCATTTTCCTCGGACCGTATCTTTATAATAAAATAAATAAAATACTGTTGCATCACGAACATCCGTTACCAAAATGTAAGAGAATAATTTATGACTGGCTCTCTGGAAGACCATACGAAGAAACTGAAGCTCTGCTGGAAGTGGTTTCATAAGCATGAAACACCATACAAACACACGCACGCTCTCACACACTCACATACACACACTCACACACACATACACACACACACACACATACACACACCCACACATACACAAACTTACACTCGCATACATACAATCACACTCACAGAATCACTCACGTACATAAACCCAATCAATCCTTAGTGCAATAAGGTTACTTGTTGATTGTATTTATTTATAATTAAAACTACAATCCTTTAGTTATTTTACATTAAGTTAAAACTTTTATTAGATTAAGTAAATTCTATATAATATCTGTTAACATAAAATGCTTTCGTTGTCCATTTAAATGAATTAGCTATGTAACATTTTAAGGTTTTTGTAGCGAAGGGGCTGAATCCCTAAGCACAGGTTATTTTCATAACCAATTTAGGGTCAGTGGTAACACTTCTCCTTGAAAATGAAATATTACGTCAATATTATTGTAAACTTGAAGACTAATCCTTTATAAAAGCCTGCTTATTGTAAAGTTATTGTAATTGTAATTTTATGGTCAATGAAATAAATTATTATTATTATTATGTTATTTACCTACCTATTTATTATTTTCAAATAACAGCAGTGCCAATTTTCTCTTCAGTCTATTGCGACGTCTGACAGTTTAACGTCTTTTTCCCTTCGTATAGGTGTTCCACCATTTTCGTTCACGTCAACTCCTGAAGGGTCTGCTCGATCGCTCAACGCTTATTTTCATTTGGTAGTTGGCCCTTTTCACCCTTGTCTTCGTTGATACATCGTTGAAGGGTAAATGAAATATACTCCACTTTTGCTTTTTTATTAAAACAAGGGTTGGTTTAGGAGTCAATGTTTTTTAAACGTCAAAGGCGAAGGTTTTTACGTTTTGTTTGGTTGTCTGAGTAACTTGATGAGTATATCAATAGTATATTCGAGAATATTGTAAACTAAATAAAAATTTAATCATTTTGTTATCTCTGGTATCGTTAGACAAACTTGGCAAGCCTATAGTTTTTACAAATTAAAAACAAGTTCTTAGTTTGAAACCGAAACGACTTAGGTATATTACTTTCTATAATAGGGTATTTTACTGTTGTTGAAATGTAGATATTTAATGATGACGTTAAAAAATATTGCAATTAAGAATACCAAATGTGAAAAAATAACTTGAATCTGTTTTATATTAAAAGAATTATAGTCTGTTTGATTTTGACTATAGCTGTCTCTTTCTAAAACGAAATCTTCTATGGCGTGACTATATGACGCTACTAACCCACTGACGTCACTAAGATATCGTCCTGTCCTTGTCTAATTATAAAGTTTGAAGTCCTATATCTTTGAAAATATTCAAGATAATTCAAAATGAAAACTTGTTTTGTGTAGCTAATATTTCGAAAAACATTTTAAAGAAATAAAAAAAAATCTGTAAAATACCGTATTAGAAACTATCAGAAATCAAAAGTTTTTGCCATTTATTACGATTAGCGTAGTAATTGTGCGTAATTTGGCTAAGTCATAATTATTGGATAAATTCGACGCCTCTCGTAACGACTCCGTAGCTCAGTGGTTAGAGCAGTCGCCCGGAAAGCGAAAGGTCGTGGGTTCGAGTCCCATCGGAGCTAGTTGTGAGACGGGTCGATTTTTTCTAAATACTTCATTTTCCATTTTTCAGTAAGTCATAATAGCTACCTTGTAAGCTTGTTTAATGTATTCGTAATTAGCCCAAAAATACAACTGGTATCTGGTAGGTAATCAATATTTATTTTTTATTACTTTCAACTTACATAACGCCTCATGTTCTGGGATTTTTCTCAGAAGTAATGTCAATTTATTTTGACGTTTAAACTATCGGTAGGCTTTAGTAGTTGACTTGCAAGTCTTAAGTTGGTTAAAAATTTAATTACTTATCTAAAACCATGTACTTATTATATCGTGACTATTTCCAGAACGCATTAACCCAAATATGAAACTGGATGATCAAAAGTTCTCATGGTATATTTCACATGCAAATATTCTGTACCAATCTACTTTAACTGACTTGCTTACTACAATGTAAAGCCAAACTTTCAAAACAATAGAGATTTTGTCGGTAGCCTTAAATACCTCGAATCTGCAACAGTATACGTTTCAAATCCCCAAGATCCTATTATTACAGAGAGGTGCTGAGGCCTAAGCAACCGTGGCATTTGATAGTGACGCAACGGTGGTCGTGTCGATGAAAATATTTGTGCGATTGCTGCTTATAAGATTAATATATAATATTAATATTTATTTAATTCTCAGATGTTATATCCATTTTTGTTAGTAACAATTAGCTTGACTCCTATCTATGTTAGTAAAAAAGAAGAATAAAATTTCAATTATGTAGTCAATTCCTTCATAATTCAATTAGAAGATTAATGATAACATTTATTGAACAATTTCTTTTTACTTTAATAGTATAACATTAATCAACATTAACACGTTTGCATTAGGCAGTCTTGATTTTTTCATTTTGGTGGATATAACTTCTTAAGAATAAGAAAGTTATTATTGTCCTAAATTCGTTCTTTTTTATTGGTTTATCAACAATAGTTACATTAATTTCGGCGATAAGCGTGAGTCCGGCTATTTGTGGACGGCCTTGTGATTTATCCTGGTGGGTTTCCTTGACGCAGAGAATGTCATAGTTGGTTTTGCTACATAGTTCTGAAATAATTTCTGACTTGTTTTGAGAGAACCCTTCGATGTTAAGCGAGGTTACGAACAGAGTTGGTTTTGTAAGTGGAGTATTTGGTTTGCCATTGTGGTGTAGTAATTAGTTTCACGGCTATTGCCGCTACTTACGAGGAGGGCCCGAATGAGGGTGATGCTCTACGAGAAGGCTTACTACAAATAAGACAAATCTACTTAGAGTCGTAGTTAAATCTTTACAACATAAAAACCAATTTTAAAATAATCTCAGGGTCCGTTATTTTTATTGTTTTTTTTTTAATGATAATAATATTAGAACTCAATAAAAGTACTCCCATGTCTGGGCAGCATTTGGTCCACACCCTGACATCTTCTTTAACTGGCGTCTCTGAGGACGGCAGTTATAGATACTCTTTTAGGAGTATCGATACTGTATAGACGTTTATCGACCAGTCCAAGCACCCATGCCAGCCCTACGCACAAAAGCAATAAATTAGACAAATCCGATTTGCACGTGCCGCTCTGGGGAGCACTCCAGTCCTATCTCCCGCTTTATTTTCGTTGACAAAACACGAGCGTTATTTAGGTTTAGAATAAGTAGCAGTGGCATAATGGTTGCGAAGCAGAATAGACCTAAGCACGATCAAATTAGATGACAAATTTATAAGATTTTTTGAAGAATTTAATGTCCCACTTTCATGGGTGCAAAGGATTTTCTTGTGAAGGATTAGACAATGCTTAAATAATTTTAAAGAAAATTTTCAGCTGTTGTATTTTGTTTTACTTATTTCCGGTTAGTATACTTACTTAACAATATTTATTTATCCTACTAACATTATAATAAATGTGAAGTTAAGATGTTTAGATGTATGGATGTTGGGATGTTTGTTACTCAATTGCGCCAAAATGGCTGACCGGATTTGGCTGAAATTTAGGACACAGATACTGTGTAGCCTGGAGAAGAATAAAGGCTACTTTTTATCCCGGAAAAAATATCACATTCCCTCGGGATAACGTCGTGTAGTCCACGTGGTCGAAGCCGCGGGCGTAAAGCAAGTATAAGTAACAATTATTTATTTATTTATTATTGATGAGGTGACTTCTGAGTAGCTCGTGGCGCAGTGGTTCGGCGCTCTCGGTCTACAATCGTTGAAGTTAAGCAACTTTCGCAATGGTCGGTCACGGGATGGGTGACCAAAAAAAAATATTCTCGAGCTCCTTCATGCTTCAGAATGCACGTTAAGCCGTTTTCCCAGCTGCGTTTGCAGTCGTTTATAACACGTTTATACCCACCAATCCGCACTGGGCCCGCGTGGTGGGTCATGGCCTGTTCTCCTTATCCATCCATAAATAAGGTTAGTGCCCCAGCAGTGGGGACATTAATTGGCTGATGATTATGATTTAACTCTGAAATAAGTAGCTTATAGCAAAAGATAGTCTACCATAGGTGGCCAAATTATTAGGGACAGTACTGAGATTTTTTATTTTTACAGTTCAGTTGAATTTCTGTAACAAATGATTGGTTGTAGGTCTTTTATGTATTTTTTAAATGATTTTGTATTCTATTGAGATCATAAAAACTAAAAATAAATATACAAAACTGTTATAGTTTCTTTGTATAAGTATATGTTATACTGATAGACGTAAATAAAGTAAGTTTTAATATGTATTTTGTAATGTCGCCTTTTGCTGCAATGCTCTTAATGCACGCTTTTGCATTTTCCAAAACAACCCCACACTGGGGTTGTTTTTTCATTCTCGGATGATAGTTTCTATCAACTGCCGCTTGGTGTAAATTAGTTCCTTCGCCATCACCAGTCTGGTGAGTTCCCACATAGAGAACTATAGGGTTTATTTCTGGCGATTTCCCAGGCCGTGGCAAAACAGAGAAATTTCTATTATCCAAGAATGCAGTCACACTTCTGGCTTTATGGCAAGATGTAGAGTCATGCATAAAGATGTAGAAGTTATCAGGTAGCCATTAAAAAACCTACGGCAGTAGGTGAGTTTCTATCAGTTGCTTGTACTGGTCTTGGTTCATGGTCCTTTTAACAATGTATAGGCGCCCCACGCCCCATGCCTTTGGCTGAGATGCCTGACTACACCATGACACTAACCGGGTGTTTAACCCTCTCCACTCTCCACTAGGCAATCTGCGTGGATTTTTTCCCAGGGCGTCGTCGTCTCACAAAAGAACTTTTGTCAACCAAAACTTGAAATGTTGACTCGTCGGAAAAACACACCTGTAAAATTACAGAATTTATAGAAGAAAATCGTTAAAGACCTATTTAAACTACTCAAAAAAGTTTTAATTATTCGACTCCAACCTGCAACAGTTATATTTTGATGTTGTCTAGCCCAGTGCAGTATTTTCTTTTTCATAGGATCGGTTAGGACTTAGGCGTGGTTTTTTGGTAGGTTGCCCCGACCCATCAGATTCTGTTTGACCAACCGCCTCCGTATTGTCCTTTCCGAAATATTTACACCATCGTCGTTCATCATCATGGTCAAACGAGCAACGCTCTTTTTATGATTTTTGAGGCAGATGTCTCTGATTTTTCTATCAGTATGAAGAGTGGTGATCCTTTTCCTGACACATTTGCCATCGCGATTTGCTTCTAGAGGTTTTCTGTTGTAAATTTTAGTTTTTATTATATTAACGGCAGACTTTGAAACCCCAGCAATAGCTGCTATGTCTCTTTGGGAATGTGTAGAATGCTGTGACAACGTTTGTATCATTTTCTTGGAGACATTTTCTTGGAGACAATCCAGCCTTAACTTTTCAAAAAAACTAGAAAATTAAAGTTATCGCGTCGAGAAGACATTAATACAATGTAAATTCATAGACAAAACAGCAAGAATGTTGTTTTATGAACAACTAGTTTTCCGCCCGCGGCTTCGCCCGCGTGGACTACACGACGTTATCCCGCGGAAGTGTGATGTTTTTCCTGGATAAAAAGTAGCCTATGTTCCTCTCCAAGCTACAAAGTATCTGCGTGTCCCAAATTTCAGCCAAATCCGTTCAGCCGTTTTGGCGTGATTGAGTAACAAACATCCAAACATCCAAACATCTAAACTTTCACATTTATAATATTATATATTACTAGCGGCCGCCCGCGGTTTCACCCGCGTGGTCCCCGTTCCCGTGGGAATATCGGGATAAAAAGTACATATAAACCTTCCTCTTGAATCACTCTATCTATTAAAAAAAACGCATCAAAATCCGTTGCGTAGTTTCAAAGATTTAAGCATACAAAGGGACATAGGGACAGAGAAAGCGACTTTGTTTTATACTATGTAGTGATTAGTTACCTTATATGGTTATTTAGGACAAGAAAGTCGGTCAAAACTAATAAAAAATATAACAAACAAAAACACTACAAAACCGCGCATTTTTGAAATATATCTATATGGGGAGAAATGTCACATTATCGACAGATGAATCGCATATCCTGTGTAGCCACTTGCCAAAAACAATAATAAAGATACCAGTAGCAATATCAAACAAAATAAACTTTAAAAAACAACATAATTTACAGAAACTAATATTACAAACTATATATTACATAAATATGAGCACTGTCCCTAATAATTTGGCCACCCACTGTATATCTCATTTAGTACGACAATTTTTGTCCCGGATAAATTAATTCCATTGCTTTTGGTGCAGTAAGCAGAATTAATAATAAAACTCGCTATTATGCTTGTCTATACTTAAAGGTCACAGCAGACTTATCAACTCGGAAAGAGATCGACACCGTATTGCCTTTCGCCTCGCCGTCAACCAGGCGTCAACCTAACGTAAGCACTAAGCCAAAGCCATCTTCTATCTCACTCGTTGCACTAGGAGCGCAAGCAGCCGAGAAATAATAGCGGGCCATGACTAAGCACGTAACCAAACCGGTACCCCTAGAATGAGTTTGGCAAACTGTATTAGTAATCGAAAACTGTCGCTCTATCTCTTTCATGTCCTTTGACTGCTTTACCGACATAAGCAGTTCATCCGATAGTTTTCGTAAACGTTGACAGATATGATCAACTCATACTGGGGGCACTGATCAGCGTCGGTACGTCGGTCGACTCGGCTACGGCTAGGCGAGACGCCGCGCTTACGGCTCGCTGGTCCCGAGGCGAGGCGATTACGTTACGATTCCGATTAGTGTGCGTTGCCGTAGGGAGTTTCATACAAAGAATACCTACTGAACCGCTCAAGTTGATACGTTTACGTTCCGTTTACGAGTTGATAAGACGTATGCTGTAACCTTAAGCCACTCATCTAAAACATAATACAAAAAATCGCCTGGTCCTGTTTTTTTTGGGATGTTATTAAGATAGATACTAAATTTGCAGTCTCAAATGTTTTCTCGGAATTTTTGGTCATGTTTCAGTTTTTGGCTAACAGAATTCTAAAATATACATTTTACAGAAAAGTCATCGATAACACTTCGAAAGAAAATAAAATGAGTAACAATTTGAGTGCAACAGACGCTTCTCGTAGCTCAGTGGTTAGGGCATTCGCCCGGACAGTCAAAGGTCGTGGGTTCGAGTCCCAAGAGCTAGTTTTGAGACGGGTTGATTGTTTCTGATACTTCAATTTCAAGAATAATATCTCTATGAAAACATTCTTCATCAGCATAAACATCTTTTTAATGGATGCTTCACCTCTTAGCATTCTGCTAAACAGGATTTTTCTAAGCATTTTCCCAAAGGAAAACTTTAAAAAAAACTTTCAAAGTCGATCATTCTGACTATCAAAACAATCATTATTTTAGAACTTTAAACTCTCTTTACTTACATAAAGTCTTCTCTCTCGTCTCTCGTCTCAAGTTTAATAATAGTAATGTTTTTTATATTACTTTTTATTATAAAGCAAAACCAAAACATTTATCCTTTACAAACTCAGAGATCGCCAAACAATTACTGAGCAGAGTGCCTACCATCAACTTTAAGAAAGTATTTCAAAACTGGTACGTTCCAGAATAGGTTCCTAAAATGAATTGCTTTATTCGTACTATGACCTTCTAAAAGCTGAATCGCAAATGAATTGCTAAATGTCAATGAACAAACAATTAGTGGCCTTATTTCTTCTGCCCGTCTCTTTCACTCGGTTCTGTCATGCCCGGAGAGTGAGAGGGACGGTTATAACCTGCAGGTGTCATGCTAGCTCGGCCGAGTTATAAGTCAAATAAGAGTTCATGACAGCTAAGCGGCTGTGAAATGTCGCTGAATCGCTTGTCATTGTCTTGATCGCATTTAATCTGTAGTGGTACATAGGAATAAGCGAAGCAGATCAGTTTAGGTCCTAAACAAAACCGCAATAATACGAGTTCATGGTAGGCACCCAGAACTAATAAAAGTTGGTGTGGACGTGACCACGTCACTTCCCAACTAGCACACTAGTGAAAAATGCAGCTTTCCTTAAAGCTCCAATGTCTATAGGGGTGGCATAACGGAGTAAGAATTAGGCACAAGTTCGATAACAGCTAAAATTATAGCTATGACCGCAGCAGGAACCTAAGGTATTTTTGTGACACCTTATGGCACCATTAACTGCACAATAGTTAGATTTGTAACTTTTTTGCCACTTTTACTCGCATAATGGTTTCGCATAGCATTTCAGACCACCATTGACTGCATTGTAGTTATAATTGCATATTTATTGGCACTTTTAGTTGCATTACGGTCCCGCGTGGCATACTATACCACCCTGTTCTGCATAGGATAGGAAATTGTGTCTAATTTACTTCTTACGGTTTCTGTTATGCCTGTGAGGTAAAATTAGTTCCTATAAGCTCGTAAAATTACTTTTTGTGGAACTACTATGGAGTCTGCAGTGCTTCATGATAGAAAATAATAGCTTTTCAATCAAATGGAGAACGTGTTAAATAAAAGGTTAATTCGATTTAACCGACTTCAAAAAAAGAGGTTCTCAGTTTGACCTGTACCTATGTATGTAAGTTTGTCCGCAATTTTCTTATGTTTGGGTGAACCGATTTTGATGCGGTTTTCAGTAATATATTTGTTACATTCGGGAAAAAGTTTTTGTATAAGTAGTTGAATGTTTGTTTGTTTGTATGTCCAAGCATATCTCGAGAACTATTAGTCGGATTTTAATGATGCTTTTTTGTTCGATTCGGATTTATGCCTTCTATCAAATTGAGCTTAAACAGTGTTTAAAAAAGAGGTTAAAATAAAAATGTATAAAAAAAAATTGAACCGACTTCAACAAAGTCGGAGCCCTCATTTACTTGCAAAAGACTTAATTGAAGTTGGTTCTATGCTTTTATTTAAACCTTTTTATTTTAATTACTTCTCGTCGTCGTATTTTCTTGAAAATTAATAGGTATTAACCAATTTTGTTTTATTTGACGATTAATTCTTAAAGTTACAAACTATAGGTACATTGGCCTTAAAGTTGATTTTTAGAGATCATAAATAGTATACGTAACAAAAGAATTTATTAGCGTAATACTACTGGTTTTTTAAATAAATCAAACAATTCAAGCATCAAGGGTTTCCAGCATTTATTGCAGATCCCTAAATTATATTTATTGTATGTGCTGCAATGCAGGTGCGAGCTTTATATCACATCAAATTCGCACTCTCTGTTATAATATCCACTTTCTTGGACATTGTAAGGAGGTAGAAGTTCTAGAAAAAAGAATTTAGCAGCTTAATTGGATCTAGGAGTGTCCGAACAGTGGTTTTTGTCACCTATTTCTGCAAAAGGGAGCTACAGTAGCGAAAACTAGAAAGCAAGGCTGCAATAATATAGACGCCATTTTCTGAAACCATTTATTTTATTTGTTCATATATTTCTGTTTATTTAAACACACGAGTCACACTGCACAGTTTAGTATGATCGCAAACAACATGTTATTGTTAATTATCCATAAATAAATATAATTCAGTGTAATACTTATCAAAATTAAGATAAAAAAAAATTACCCGCAGTTACAAATTCATTAAATTTTCGTAATATCTTCAATAAATTGAGGGCCCATTAGTTTTACTCCAAAAACACCATACATGTTTCACAGTAAATTAAATTTGCCGATGTTTATCACATAAACAAGCCGCGTAACTTAAATCGTATATTTGCAATACAATTCCACCATTTTATTATTTCACTACACGCTGCCTAGCCATAATTATATAAAAACATCTTACACGTAATAGAAATTAAATACTTAAGAAAGTCACAATTTGCACTGAAAGCTGCAATTTACACTTCGGAGTGAATGAATTAATGAGCGGATCTGACATTCTTTCATTCAATTACTGCCAATAGGGAGTGAAAATAGCGGTTGTAAGAAATTATATGCACTATTATGAAACTCTACCGGATCTATTAAAATAGGTTCTAATCGCCCCTTTAGATCTAAAGCAGCTGCAAAATGGTTGCATAGCGCGTTATACAGCTGACTCTTGCAGCTTCTAACTGTAATTATATACGCTATATAGGTCTTAAGCAGACATTTTGTGCTAGTTGGGTTGCTCACGATACGTGGCCATACTATACGCATAGCGCACTCACAATTTCCTCCTTGAACTTTTACGTGGCTGATATTCTTAATTGGCAATATACGGTTGATACTTTGGGTGAACAAGGCTTTTAACCCTCTCTGTGGTCTAGTGGTACACACCACCGGTATCAGAACCAGAGGTCCCGGGTTCGATTCCCAGTGGATCCGGGTTCGATTCCCATGGTAACATATTGTATTCAGTTTGGTTGGTGATAGGGCTTCTACTAAGTCCGCCTGGCTTCTTATTTAAGTCTAACGCCATCTTATTTAAGACTTACGCCATAACAATGATGCTTTCAGCATTATTTTGATCCTGTAGTTAGAGATGAAATATCCAGTTCCTCAGTGATTGAGGATCCTTGATTAGTGCGCTTCTACCTCCAGCCTTATCATCACATAACATCAGGAATGTGATGAAGGCTACGTACATAACCGTGGATAAAATAAGAAGAAAGCAGTGGGCGTCATACGGCAGCATCAGCTGCTGATGATGAATATTCGGTCCTAGAATCATGATGCTTTAAGTTTTGATTTGAATTTAATGTGATTTAAAAAGTATCATTTCGTATTTCAGCTCCCATGTGGAGGGCTAATCGAATTTATTATTATCAGACTTTTTTATGTCTCTACTGCTAAGGAACAAGATTTTTTTTATGGACAATAAATTTTACAAAATTTAATAATAAAAACTGTCTAATGCCCTATTAAAAACAATTTTGTGAATTGTCAGTGATAATAAGTTATTGACTATTCACAATATTTTTGTCAAACATCGTCATGGTAACATAAATCTTTTCTAAAACAAAAAAATCTGTTCTTCTTTGGCCCAGCACTTTTCAATTCATTTCCCGTCTTAAGTACCGAAGCGTGTCCCATTGCACGTCCACTCCCTGATACCCAACTGGGTCATTTGAGCAAACAACTACCGCACTTTTAGAAGCACAAACTAAGAGTCTCTTCGTAACAATTACGTTACTCGAAAAGTTACGTTAGACGTGACGTCAGTATAAGCCGAGTTGGACGTACGTGTTGAGCATACCCTCGGTTTCTTTTACTATTTACCAAGTTGGGGGTCGATATACCTTCGTATCGGAGGAGGTGAAATGTGGAGGGTTCGTTTTGGAATAGAGCCTCTTTCTATTCATCAAGCAGTAGTTGGCGGTGGCAGCTCTCAGTCAAAGGTTAGAATGCTGGGCGAATACTGTTACCATGATGTATAGACTTTCCATAAAAGCCAACGCGCACTTGTGATTTTTAATTTAATCGTTCTCGGATTCAGTATAGAGTTAAATGGCAGTGCGCGCACTGATGATAAAAATCGACTGATCAAACTATCAATTCCATTTACCATCAAGAAATTAAATTATCTTTAATAGAAACAAGCAATCTCTTTAACTGAAATTAAAGGAAAAGGATATTATTATAGAAGTGGCCGAAATAAGTTTTTTTTTCATATGCCTCTACCTGCCCTAAAAACTAACCTATTTTTACATGAAAGTGTCTCTCCTTTACTTGGTGTTTGACTAAGTTCTACTGAGCTGAACTTTCTCGAACAAGTCCAAATGACTGGTCTTATCAGTAATAGTTAGTTACAGCTAGAGACTCAGCTGGCTCTTACGTTTTAATACTGAGATAACAAGTTCTATCAAAATAGTATTAGCAACTTTCTGTTACGATAGTTTCCAAGCAATATGGAGTTAAAACAGTAGCAGTGCCTCCAGATGTGTTTGTTTTTAGGTTGCCATGAGACAAAATAATAAAGTCAATAACTGCTGTTTGTTTAGGTTTTATTCTGGACAATCGACTACTTGGGATTTCAGAGAGTTTAATGTTATAATATTTTATGGGCTTAGACAACTCTTAGAATCTAGTATAAAAGACTGTCCAGTCTTAGGCATACCCCACGCAGCGATTTTTTAAACAGCATTATATAGATTCGCGATTAAAAAATTCATGTGCTTAATACAAAATTGTTTTTATTATATCGCGTGATTTAAAATCACTGTGCAGAATATGCCTGAGTGTCCTATAATACTAGCTTTCCGCTCGCGGTGGCGCACGTGTTAGCTAAACGATGTTTTCCCGTGTGATTTAGATATTTACCTTGTTTACCCCCTTAAGGGGGGGGGGGGGGGGGGATTTCCCAAAATCCTCTCTTTGTGCTTTTTTCTCCCCGAGGAACAACCATGCCAAATTTCTGTGGCTGTGCGGGTTCAGTCAGTCAGTAACGCAAAAATGTTCAATAATAATAGCTTGAAGTGGAACGTGTCTATACTGAGATATTTTAATTTTCACAAATTTATAAGCAAAAGTTCTGCTGACACTAACTCGCGTCAGTCTTGTGAGTACTAAATATAACGAGAAACGTTTCTCGACTGTATGTTCTTCTATTATCTTAATTTCATTACATATACTGAAACTTAGTGGAGCCCCGTTTTATCTTATGCGAGGTAGCTGAACGCTTTACGGTCTGAACCCCGAAGGCGAGTCTCTGCGATACACTCTCGTTTACATTAGCTACGTACATTTTGTTAAATAAAACTTAGGTTTCGCTACAAGTAGAATATCTTCGTACAAAATGCAGAGCTTCTTAGCAAGGTCTCGAAAGCTTTCGAATTAACTTCGTATCCAATGAAAGTAATAAAAATAAAGTTAAAAAAAAAACAATTAGTCTGACTATCAGCTTCTCTGGCGGGAAATCATAAAGTTAATAAAAGTCTTGAGCCTCTATACGAAAAAATAAGTTAGTACTTAATTTATTATTATTATTACAATTAATAATTTATTATAATTAATTTATTATCCTACTTCCTACTAATATTATAAATGTGAAAGTTTAGATGTTTGGATGTTTGGATGTTTGGATGTTTGGATGTTTGTTACTCAATCACGCGAAAACGGCTGAATGGATTTGGATGAAATTTGGGACACAGATACTATGTAGCCTGGAGAGGAACATAGGCGACTTTTTATCCCGGAAAAGTATTACGTTCCCGCGGGATGACGTCGTGTAGACCACGCGGGCGAAGCCGCGGGCGGAAAGCTAGTTATTAATAATAATAATAAATATTTAACACCATCACATACATTATTCCAATACCAAACTATAATAGCTTGAGCACTAGAGATATGATAATTGGAAACAACGACGGGTATTACACCCAGACCCACCCCCACAACCTACACCCAGAACCAAAGAAAATATTGAAAAGTTCGTCTTCAGTATTTCCCAAGTTTAGGCTAGAAAAATCCAGAGCCTCATTTCTGGGGAAAAGCATAGCCTTTTTTAATAAAGTTCCACAGCATATAATTGAACTTCCATTGCATAAATTTAAATGTTACATTAAAGAGTCGCTGATGAGCAAAGGATACTATAAAGTAGACGATTATTTGAATGACCGCAATGCATGGTCATGATGTAACACATAACATAATCACTGTTTAATATGATGTATTTTTATACTAAGCAATTGTTGTATTAGTAACGATATGTTTTTTTTTTGTAAATGTCGTTACGTAACTAAGAAACGCTGGCAAGTTTCTTGCGCCCATTCTTCTTGTCAGTTAAAAAAGTCTTGAATGGGTGGTAGGAAAGTAGGTCTAAGTGAATAAAGAATATTTTTTATCTTTATCTTTACCTTTTTATCTTACCCGACCGGGATTCGAACCCGGCACCTCCAGAGCTAGCAGCACCTTGAAAACCATTGCGTACACCACTCGGCCACGGAGGTCGTCAAATAGGTAGATTTTCAAGACAGTAGCATTCACTTTTTTTTTATCCACATCTGCGTAGCACTTAGCCTTCATCACACCTGATGTTAAGTGGTGATAAGGCTGAAGGTGGAAGCGCACTACTCCCGGAAACCTCAATGACTTTTTCCATTAGGTATCATAATCCTTAACAGTTAACAATGTTAATCTGCTAAACAGCTGATATTGCATGAATATTAATTACTAAATACATTAGGCGCGGGTCATTGTCCTGAGGTGCAACGTCAGATCCAATCTAACGCGGGTGACATTATGGGGAGGCCAATCTAGCTAATTTTTATCGTTAAAAGTCGATATTAAATCGTTAACATTACAATAATTTAAGTGTTTGCTTAAAAATGTAGGTGAATAGTTCAGGACGTCAGTTCAGCATTTTCCATGAAAATTATAAGAAAAATATACTGGGTTTTCATATCTATGGGCAGTGCCCATTGTTCTTTGAAATTCAGTGCGGTAATTAATTTCAATACTCACTACCGATAAGATAAAACAGAAGATTAATGGCATAAGCATGTTTAAACTGCGTTTGTGTTGAAGGAAAATCTTAGGTATGAAGTATTAAGTTTGGTGTATCATTTAAATCCTTACTTCCTTACTTATATTATAAATGCGTCTCTGTCTGTCTGTGTGTTACACAATCACACCTAAACTACTGAACCGATTTGTATGAATTTTGGTACAGAGATCGTCTAGAGCCTGAGAAAGGACATAGGCTACTTTTTATTCCTGAAAAATATCACCTTCCCGCGGGATAACGTCGTGTAGTACACGCGGGCGAAGCCGCGGGCGGAAGGCTAGTAACCAATAAAAGCATGGGCCACACGCCAGCTAGCGAGTAAGCTAGAAAGGCGGGAGAGGCGAGCGAGCCTCGTGACGAAGCTTATCTCTGTAGTTCGCGGCGTAAACCGAAGTATTCCGAAGGATGGTTAAAACGAGGCTCACTTAGCTCGCCCGTCCACTTTGCAAGCTGGCGTGTAGGTAACTTGCATAATTATATTTATATTTAACAATATTTATACAACCTACATAACTTAACTTATACTTAAGTATTACTAATAAATACTTACATCTATTTAATATTAATGTCTTATCTATTACTAATCAAAGCACACTTAAAACTATCTTAAACTATATTTATTTACAATATCTAAAATTATATACCTAATACAAATTATACATTTCCTATATTAATATTATAAACAAATTAATAACATTAAATATTTACAAACACTTTAAATTTTATATATATATAATATTGATGCATGACAACAAGCCCTCTCGTCGTGTGTTGAGGAAACGCACATTCCTTGCGATCGATTTCGCAATGCGCGCCCTCGGAAACGCTCGGCTGCCGTCGGCCGCCGCCGCCGATCCGCGCTGCGCGCGATCGATAAATAAAATCGATAGCCAGTCAGGATCGATACACCTGCGGAGCCCACGTCTCGCTGCTCCCGTACGCTTTTACCTTGACGCTGTATTATAACGCTTTCGCATTGTCCTAATCGTTATTTACGAACTTCTGTGCTGTGCTGTGCTGTGTAACGCTTAGCTTAATTCTATCTGCCTATCTCTTCTCTTCCTTCTGACTTTTATATGTGTTGTGTGTGCCTTGGAACAATATACGTTTTATTCACGTAAGTTGAACATTTTATTTGGAGTCATCCATACCCCAACCATAGGCGCTTTATGCTCCTGAAAAAAAATTAAATATAAACTAACAGTTAGACAGTTATCCTACTAATATTATAAATGTGAAAGTTGATCCTACTAATATTATAAATGTGAAAGTTTGAATGTTTGGATGTTTGGATGTTTGTTACTCAATCACGCCAAAACGGCTGAACGGATTTGGCTGAAATTTGGAACACAGATACTTTGTAGCCTGGAGAGGAACATAGGCTACGTTTTATCCCGGAAAAATGTCACATTCCTGCGGGATAACGTCGTGTAGTCCACGCGGGCGAAGCCGCGGGCGGAAAACTAGTAAGTTATAAATGTGTAGATGTTTGGATGTTTGTATGTTTGTTACTCAATCACGCCAAAACGACTGAACGGATTTGGCTGAAATTTGGACCATAGATACTTTGTAGCCTGGAGAGGAACATAGGCTACTTTTTGTCCTGGAAAAATATCACATTCCCGCGGGATAACGTCGTGAAGTCCACGCGGGCGAAGCCGCGGGCGGAAAGCTAGTTACTCAATAAAATTTTGAATCCTATTTAGGTAAGCTTCAGCTTTTGGAAATCAGAACTGAGAAATGAACAACAAAATTTTGTGATTTCCTATTGATCACTCAGACTCACCATTATAATTAAATTCCTAAAAACTCAAAACTCATAGTGTCACTAATGTCAACTTTTCTTTTTGCCAAACCACCGAAAGATGTCTGAAGAGCGTGGCGTTGGGCGTCGGAAAAGAAAGAAAAAAGAATTAAAAAAATCGCAAAACGACGACTTAACGCCATCATGTTAATGACGGAGCGAGTACTAGCCTTAAAAAGGTTTTGTCTCGACCGAAAATTTCCCTCCGATAATTTCGAGCTCGTGCTTACTCTTGCATAAATATTAAAGCTTGCGGAGTAGTTTCGTGGAATTAAATTGATAATAAGTTTTAATGTGTTGTGGTTATTTAAACCCTACCTATGTAGTTTGTGCATGTATTTTGACATACGTAATGACTCAGATGTACTTATTGTGCATACTGCTCTATAATGTTCCTTTCTGCGATTTCTTTATTGATATAGTTACGTTTTAATTTTATGTGACTTTGGACGTTGAACATTCTACATGTTGGTTAGTTTGGTGGGCACAAGTCAACGACCAAGTCACATAAAATTAAAACGTAACTATATCAATAAAGAAATCGCAGAAAGGAACATTAGACTTGGCTTGACTTTACTGAGAGATTTCAACGCTTTTTGTAAAGAAATAAGCAGCTCCAGCGAGAGTTGGTCAGTTTTTTATAGGATGATTTTGGTGAGATTTCATATCTTTTTGCAAGGTATTACATATAAGTAATAAATACAGGTAAGTATACTGATTTATTTACTGCAAATGTAACTTTGTAATCCTATATATTTATGTAGGATTGCAAAGTTATTTATGCAGTTGGTGTAACTAGAAATTATCCTAGTTTTTATAGTTTTCCCTTTATGTGGCCATTAAACCCTAACTCTGTACCAAATTTCAGCTCTCTGAGTTTATGGGAAGTACTAGTTTTATTTTGATGATCATGAGCGAGTGTCATAAATGCGAAACTTTGCTTTCGCTTAACTTCGGAACTAAATGACCTACAGACTTGAAATTTTGGATTTTAAGTATGTAAGTATAGCTTACTGGATGACGAAAATTTCTGCGTTCTGGTCTTATCCAGAGGTTCTCAAATAGGGGCCTGAAAATGCGGCGAAATGGTTCCAGTAAAGGATGGTACGGCAGTGTTTGCTTCGCGCTCGACTTGGCGGGAGCACTGCTGTGCCCCCAGATAGGATCGCTTAGATTAGCTAACGTAGACAAACGAAAACATAATATTATTGGAAACAGGCATCCATCAGTCTATCTATCTATCTCAACTGCCTGAATAATAGATAATAATAATAAAATTATAATAATCTCGGGTATAACCACGAGGCGCAGTTAGTACATAAAAACATGTACAATCGAAGTAACAAATAAACAAAAGAAACGCTGCGAGATCATAGAAGCGCCAAAGTGCGAAGCTAAATTATTCCCTTTAAAAGTTTTGTGCGTCTAGGGTTAGCAAAAGGGAATCTGGAATATCTCGGTACAAAATTTTATTAGCTAGTTTTCCACTAAAAAAGAGACAGTCAGAATTTATAAATATACCTAAATAGTGGCCGCCCGCTGTTCCCGTTCCCGTGGGAATATCGGTATAAAAAGTATCCTACGTGTTATTCCAGCCTATAATCTATCTCAGATGCAAATTTCATGCAGATCCATTTAGTAGTTTTTGCGTGAAAAAGTAACAAACATCCATATTCACAAACTTTCACATCTATACAAATGAATAAAAATGGAGTGTCTGTTTGTAATATTAAAATAACCGCTTTTTACTACCTGCATATGTTTATATATACGGTCCATTACCAAAATTATTTTTTTTTTAATTTTTGTCTGTCTGTCTGTCTGTCTGTTAGTTCCGGCTAATCTCTGAAACGGCTGGACCGATTTTGACGGGACTTTCACTGGCAGGTAGCTGATATAATGAGGAATAACTTAGGTTACTTTTTATTCCGGAAAAATATCACATTCCCGCGGGATAACGTCGTGTAGTCCACGCGGGCGAAGCCGCGGGCGGAAAGCTTGTTTATAATATTAAAGGATAACACCGTAATACACTCATTTACAGTAAAAACGGGTACTCGGTCTATTTTCACTTTCTTACTGCACAGCCTCTGAACATCTACTCGTTATTTCTCTAAACATAACTATTATCAAAATACAACATGACGTCTTGTCTTTCGAATAAAAGACTCAAACAAGAACAAACACTGCCCTATTTCCTAACAGTGGAAAAAAACAGTTTGTTCACGCTCCGTATCTTGTTCTATGAAACTCTACTAATGTTGTAAAACGGCTAAAACGTCAGTGATTACATACTCTTTGGAATCGGCCATGGAAGAAATGACAGTTTTGTATAATAGTACGACAGCTTATAACGATTTCCCATACATATTTCATTTTATAATTTTCTGGAATAAAAATTAGCCTTTGTCACTCTCTAGCTCCCAAACTATCCCATCACGTTGATCCGTTGCTCTGTTTTGACGTTAAAAACGGACAAACAAACAACCACACTTTCACATTCATAATAATATTAGTATGGATATTTGCAGGCTTCCCAAAAATGTATTGAAAACTGTTAACTTTTTTGAAAATACTACCACTGGCAAAAGTCTTAACCATAAAGCTGCCAACCCTAAAACGAGAGGCAATCCCATATCCGTGCGCGATCGTTTGCTCCCGCGCTCAAACCCGACCGAGTGCCGTATCGCAATAGCCGATTCCCTCTGAGAATAACGGAATATCCGATCAGTCAGGTATGCTGCTTTCTTCTCTGTTCCTCCTGTTTGTTTTGTATACGTTTGTGTCTAACGGGGAAATTTTTTGGGGATCAGAGAGAGTAGACACGATGCATTCGATGTACTAAGATCTTTTAAATGGAATTGACTGACATACTAGAGTAGTAAGGGATAGTCATACTAGACCTTTGTTGCCTGTTGGATATCAATCCAATTTTCATGGCAAGCTATTTGCTGACTGTACTTAAATATTGTATTGTCATCTAAACCAAACCTGTATACAAAATTTCAGCTCTATCGCACACTGGGAAGTAGGTCAAATTAAGCTTACAATATTATGTCCCCCACTAACTAACTAACTAACATGGCAAGTTAAATAAAAGCTTGTAATAACAACAGTCTGTTGTAGATTTGAAATGTTTGCGATAAATATAAAAAAGAAACATAACCAGCCCTAGTTCTTATGCATTTCAACAACATATCAAAAATTCATTTTTGTAAAGAGACCGTTTGCTACTGACAACGTTGATAGATTTTATCTGAGATTGCTTGAATTAGAAATAAAATAAAATGTCTTTAGATTTATTCGTACCTAGACGTGAGGCTAAAAGAAATCAATGGGTAGCAATTTGATTAGTTGCAAAAATAGCTTTCTCCTTCCTTTATTTATAGAAAAGCTTACTATAAAGAAACCAAAAGAGCAAACTATGTGGTAATGACTCAATTTCTGAACCCGCTGACGTGTTAATCTGTGCGGGTTATCGCAATTTCTGGTTGTCGAAGTAAATTGCTCAATCAAAGGTTTCGTGACTGAACTCGTAAAACTAAGCAATGATTAGTGAAGGAGTTAGTTAGTTTCAGGAGCAGTAGTTATGAAATTTGATATGCACTTAAGTGCTGCCTTTAATGTCGGTGACGGCAGCGATAACACTTGTAACTTGTTTACTTCTAAGTTTTAAATAGGTCAGGGGGTTTATGGAGAAATTAAATTACTAGGCTTTGTTGTTGTTTTCTGCAATTTACATGGAATTGAACGATGGTACGTACCTTCTTTTATATGTCCTCCTTTTAAGCGATGAACGGAGAAATAACGTTAAGAGGAAAATACATAATTCGTTTGGTTCGATATCAGAACAAACTAGATCTTTAGTCTAGTCAACTCTAGTCCATAGAGAAAGATAAATAATATAATATTATATTTCTTTTATCTGAATTTTTCATATAATCAATTACGCTGTTTGTTTTTATGTAGTAACCGACATGTCCCTAAACTGGGGACAAATACCTCTGAATAAAAAATCGAGCAATCCATTATAAAAATTGTAGGTATTTAGATTTCCAATCATACTTGTTTTGTGGGTTGTGTTAGTAATGAACACAGAAAAGCGAAACAGGCTAAATAATAAATAAATAAATATTTTCTTACAATCACACCAATTATCTAAGCCCATAGCAAATTTCTTAAGAAACTGTGTCTATGTGAACTTGATAACGGATAATATATACTTATATACTTTAGTTTGTAAATACATACTTAATATACATAGAAAACACCCAGACCAAGACAAATAGACATGTCCATGCACACAAATATTTATCTTGTTCGGGAATCGAACCCGAGACCTCTGGCGCAGAAGGCAAGTAGCTTACCCCTGCGCCAAATCGGTCGTTAAGGTTCATTTCAAGGACACTTACTTTCTAATTAATCTTACATCTAAAACTAACTTTATACCTAATTTGTAATACTAAGCTACCAATTTTCTGTAAAGCGTCATAACTCGTTAAATAGTAATAATGTTAATCATTTTAATTTAAGCTCCGTCGGAGCGCCAAGTCTTTGAAACAAAAACACCGTTATGCCACATTCTTATAAATGTCTGCCACGCTGGCAATCTTGCTGAATACAATTATTTTTAATTTGTTTAAGGAAATTAAGATTATAAGAAGATCTTAGATCTGTAGAAAAGTTAAAAAATTATTTTTTGAATGAAATGAATTTAAAAGAATCTTGATTTACCTACCAATGACGGTAGAATATTTATTATTTTATGCGGGACACCATCAGTAACCCTAGCATGGAAAACTGTCGTCATGGTAACCGTTATCGTGAAATGAAAACCAGAGCAGCACCTCTTTCGGTCGTATAAGGAACTGAAATTCAATACAGAACTTTGACAGGCGTGTCAGGTAGCCTAGCAAGAAAAACTGTCTTTTTATTTTATTTTATTTATTAGTAAACACTCTGCTGTGTTATATAACGACAGTTTTTCTTGCTAGGTCTTTTTGTTACTGCTTTGCATTTTGCAGTATCTTGAAGGTTCAATAAATTGAAATAAACATCTGTTAATTTTATTTTATTTTATTTGGCAGTAGGACTTTTTCTGAGTCCGCCTGGCAAGCTACCACCATCTTATCCAAATCTGTCGCTATAACCACAGTCATATCATCATTTACCATCAGGCATGATGAAGGTTAAGCGCTACCCCGTTGTGGATAAAAAAAATGATTTTGATAATTTGCCAGACAGAAACAAGGTAAATTAAAATTCATATTACAGGTTGTAAATTAACTGATATTTATTTTCTTTCAGTCAATATTTGACGACCTTTGTGGCCGAGTGGTGGACGCACCGGTTTTCAAGGTGCCGCTATCCCACGAGTCCCGGGTTCGATTTCTGGTCGGGTATATATTGATAACGAACTTTTCAATATTTCCTCGGGTCTGGGTGTATATGGTAATACGTCGTTGTTTTTTATTTTCCATAATACTAGTACTTAATTAGTTTGGTATTGGAACAAAGTATTTTATTTATTTTATTTATTTTTTCTTTGGAAGACCAACAGCACACATAATAAACTTAGGTAAAAAGAATAGGCAACATATGGCCAATAACAGGTCTCTACGTTTAATGTGTATGTGACGGTGTCCAAAATTCATTTATTTAGTACTGATGAATTTCAATATTTTCATTTATCTGTTTATTTAACATCTCTTCATTTTTATTTTTTTATTAATTTTTTTTTATCCACAAATTTAACGTTTAATTTCAATCCTCCAAAAGTTCAGAAGAATTCCGTTGTTGTGAATGTTTGTTAAGATCGACCAAGTTGTGAAGGTTTATAAGAATTTCCTTCCAAGAACCACTAGGAAGTTTCTTAATTAACTCCGAGGTAATAGGATTGTTCCTGCATCGGAACGCAAATAATCTTAACGAATACTTGTGTAAAAATTATCAAAACTTCCGACTTCCGACCGCATGTAGCGGTATTCGAGTTAGTTTATACGACTTAAAGCATTTTCTGAAAGTTCATCTTGAAGTTTCACTGCCTAACAAAATTCCATGTATTTAATGCTATTAATAAAGTTTAGCTTCTATGTTTTGAAGTTGGATATATTTAAGTGTTTGTGCATATCAATGGCCTGGTTGATATGTAATATAACACAATATCTTGTATTTACTGTGTTATGACACAGTAAATACTACGTTATTTGTATGTAAGTAATACTACTATGGGACGTGTATTTTTAATTAATACGTTACTACTGTTTTTTATTGAATTTATATCTTTAAAAAAAACACTGACTCCGTAGCACAGTAGGTTATAAAAATTGCATTGTGAATGCAAAAAAGTAAAAATGATTTTGAGAGTTTTTTTCTATAAAAGCATGTTATTCATGCAGATTCCTCAAGCCAATACCTACTTGCCGCAATCGAAAATGGAGACCCTAACTAACTATACCATAATAATCGTGTCATTTCTGTCTGTATACCTCGAGCATAACATTCCCTCAGAAGCTCAGGACCCATATTAATAGGTTTAATTATAACATTATCGAAATAAATAAAATTACCTATGTATTTCTTATGTTTCCTTTTGTAACGGCAGTTCATAAATCAAAATTCTTTTCGAAAGTCAAATAAATCAGTTAAGAATACCTTGTTCCTCTGTAAAGAATATCTATAAAAACTCTTGCTAACAATTTTTGCCAAAACTTTTCGAATATACTAACAAATTAAGAAGTTGTACCGAAAATAATAATCCGAATTTTGGTAGAGCCAGCATCCCTTTGGTGCGCCGGCGAGAGGAATGCTTTGACCCTCCTAACATCCCTCTTCTATTAAAATTCCCCGCGAGTCTCTAAGGGAAACTTTCTCAAAACATAACATGCCTTATAAACGAAGACGGGGCAAGCGCGAGCCGGTTCGTAGTAAAAACTCCGTAAAAGTGAAAATGAAATGAAAAAACTTTTATCTACACTCAATGCTTCGATCGCTTCACCTAGTTCCAATGTTATAATATTCGAATTATGAACTTGTGCTTGAGGTACACCCCGAAATTCAGTAAAAAGCTGCAAATGGTGTTAAAAAAGCATGAAAATCGGAATGATTGATCTTTAGGCCATACGAATCAATTTTGAAAAAAAAAAAGAGAGGAGTTATGACGTCATCTTTTTTGTATGGAAATAAAAATGTTCTGAAAGCTATCGTGTGTGGTTTCTACTAAGCCAGCATTATATTTGAGTCACTTGTTTTAAATAAAAAAAAAACATTTTCAATACATACCAAGTTTAGGCTCCTCCATATATGATACGGTTGAATAATTATTTGTAAAATATACTGGAAAATTATATGTAGGTCTCATATCCAACCCCAAGAAAGCAATTTTAAAAATATTACCATTTAGTTTTTTTACATACTTAACAATATGTGATAAAATCACGATCAGTTGAAACATGAATAAATAGTTAAATTTTAGACACTGAGGATGATAAATACTAATGCGATAGAAGTTTCCAATCATTTTCTATAAGTGTATTATTATTTTCTAGTAGTGTATTATTAAATTTTTTTTACGTCATTCTAAAAAAAACAACCCTTGCCCCCATATTACAAAACGTTGACTAAAGTTAGACCTGGTTTAAAATTGATGCTAATTCTGTCTTTCATTGGAAAATGAAAGTGACAGCAATAGGCGGGCATCCCAAAATAGGGTATTTTAAATTATGGATTACTCTCAAACCAATCTGTGGATAGCGGTGTGGGTTGCACTTTTATAAAACTTTAGTAATAGATAATTTCATTTATTGTAATATTTTCTAAGTGACAACTGTTTGTTATCCCAAATAAAGAAATAAATAAATAAACCACAAGTACTTAAAACTTGGAAAAAATATATGTTATTTTACAGCTATTTATCTAGTGTTTCCGGCCGTTTTTTTTCGATTGGTGATATTTTACTGTGTCAAATAAAATCCCAAACATCCGTCTAATCGTAATCGAAGTATCGTATTATTTGCAAAATACTTGGTTTTATTTAATGAAAAATATACGAAAATAATTGTCTTTGAATAGCCGAGGGATTCCGGCCGTCATAAGTCAAATTTTTTTTAAGGCATTGTTTATTTCCGAAAAAAACCTATTTTGCTACGTTGACGGTCGTAATTTCAATCAATCAGTCCCCTGCGGAATGAGTTAGAGGTCGGACGCGTGCCAATTTTTGCGGCGCACAGTTACCTGCGGCGAGCGAAATTAAAAACAATTCAAATATTTGATTGTGTAGAGAGTTCAGCTATATAGATACAAATAATTATCTGTGGTGTCGTGTAATGTACCTAGTTATAGTTTGTACAAATATATAATAATAGTTTGTAGGAAAATATGTATTTTCAATTTATTAACTAGGTTCATTCAAGAATAATTCTGTAAATATTTTATAGTGATTACGATATAAGAAGCATAAAAAAAAATAAGATTTCGTCGCAGACTCTGCGAAGGATAAACAAACAATAAAGGTAACTAAGTGATTTGATTTTTTTTATTCATTTGGAACGAATCAGATATTAATCTACATAGATTTCTAAATAGTAAGTAGTGTCACAGTGTATAGAGATAAGTAAGGCAGTGTACGAAATTAACCTAGTGGACCCCCACAGTAATTCCTTAGTCAGGGAAAACTTTACAGCATGATGATATATGTAGTAGCAATAAATTAAAAGTATTGTATAACTTTCCAAAGATTAGGTATTTTTAATAAAGTTTTATTTTTATTTTATTTATTTATAATATACTAAGATGTTACAACAAAACTTATATACTATCAGTGTTACAAAAATTAACTTAGATTTTACTGAACACTGGGTATTCACCATCTACAATACTAAAAATACATTTTTTATACAAAAAGGAAATCATTTTAACAATTACACATCGCCAAATCATAATCGTTTTCTATACAATTATTTCTTCGGAGGGTGACTGAATAAATTACGATCACTGCTCGGTGTCGGCACTACTACTGCCTGCATTCTAATAAAAAAAATAAAAAAAAATATATAAAGATGACAAGCAGGTTAGACAGTTAACACACTGCCGCCGCTTACCGTTCCAGTGGGCGGAGGTGCGGCGTGAGTGTGTTATATACACTGCGGGTTTTGCATGCAAATCAAGATTTAACAGCCAAAGTTATGAAGCTCACTACCACAAACCAGAACGGTGTGCGGTGCAGTGTGAGAATCACTTTAGCCTCGTAGGTACGCGATTAAGGAGCGCGTTCACACGGGGTGATTTCAAGTAAAGTAGGTTGGTAGTGCATTTTTTTTTTTCTTGTCCTTAATTGAAATACTTACACACAATATTTTCCTTTCCTAATTTATATTTACATATAGTTATTTATACATTTTTATAATACATACATTTTAATTCATAATATTCAATATAATAAACTTAAGAAGTACTTTTTTAAATTTGTTTTAATGTTATCCATATTTATTTCTTGCTTTAGTTCTGTAGGTAATTCATTAATTAATTTAGGTATTTGATAATGTAATTGTTGTTTACCATACAAGTTATTGTAAAGAGGAATTTTTAACTGCTCTTGCAATGCGCGGCGAGTTCGCTTATCACGTTGTATAACAGTTCGAAATTCCTCCTTGAAGAAGTTATTTACTAAAAGTAAGTATTTAACGTGCTCGTGTATTGGTATGATGGAACAGTTGAGGAAAAGTTCGTTGACATTATCTTGGTACCGATTTTTGAATTTTTCAGGAACTATCGCTTTAAGTATTCTTGATTGTAGTGAGAAAATTGGTTCAAGATTTGTTTTGCACGTCCGGCCGTAACTATCAAGTCCATAGTGAATTAAAGATTCCCCTAATGATTTATATAAAGTAAGGAGCGTGGCATATGGGATTTTACGTTTTACTACAGAAAACTTCGCCAAAATTGCTCTTAACTTATCACATACATAATTGACGTGCATAGTCCATTTAAGTCGATCGTCAATTATTAAGCCAAGATACTTTTGCTTGCAGACAACCTCTATGGAACTACAGGAGCAGGTTTGGTTATTCGAGTGAAGGCATTTGTGATTATGTGCAATAAGATTGAGACTGAGATTTTTTCTGTTCTTGCTAGAACTAATGTACATCATTTCTGTTTTACAGCATTCAGCACCAGTCCCGCGTCATGAGACCATTGTAATAATGACGTAAAATCTTTTTGCAGATCCGCTAAAGCTATATCTATGTTTTTATTAGCTGCTACAAGGCAAGTGTCATCTGCAAATTGATATATTTCGCATTTTTTTATCACATTAACAGCGTCATTTACGTATGTGATATAATGCAAGGGGCCGAGTACGGATCCTTGAGCTGTACCGTCTGTTACAGATACATCTTTGCTGTTAATGTTAGAGATCTTTCATTGATATTCATTTCATTGATCTTTTTCAGGAAAAATTATCCGTTTAAACTTTCTTCACCGGACATATTTATATAACGTATAAAACAATTTATGCAATATCCAAAAAAATATCCCAACAGAAAAACCAAATTTTAATCAAATATGAAATTTTGGTGTTACTTGAAATGGAAAATTTCTATGTCGAACTTTCGATGTTATTCCTTTTGGATATTTAAGGCGCTACTCGAAAAAATATGGACTTTTTGATTTGAAACTATAGGACGGTTACTTGTTACAAATTTGGTAATAAGATATATATTTCTTCATACCTTTATCTAGATTCGTATAGTTTCAAAAACACGATTTTATGATTTTGCCTCGACACTTTTTCTTTTCGAAAAGACCTCTAAAAATACGAAAAGTCAAGATTATTCTTAAATGGGGTTACTTACACTATTGGAAATTGGTTTAATTAGTGGACACCAATAATATTTAGGATCGTATAGAAGCATTTTGTTTTATTCTTGTAGTTTTTTTAATGCGAAGTGATTTTGTGTTTTTTTTTTGCCTAATCTGCAAAATCGGTCTCGCTCCCGCGCGCGTCGTTTTCTCATTGCTATCTCGCTTCAGCACATTTTTTCCGAGTATCGCCTTGTAACGATGTCGATTCGTACCAGTCATTATGGTTAAAAACTCTATGATGACTGGAAACTCCATCTAGTTCTACATACTGGCCATTAATTTTATCGAATCCTATCCTGTTCTTTCAATTCAAATTCAAAATCTTCGTCTCACGTGTCCTGTTCATCATTTTTGATTCAGTTCTACTAAAATCACCAAGCCGTACAGAGCTCTCGGAGCATTACCAGTTTTTATATCAGTTTTAGTTGTTTAATTATAGTTTTAAATAAGTGGAACCCTTGACCCTTGGAAAGGGTTCCTAATCTTCCTATTCTTCCTATACGTTTCTTTATTACTACCTTTATAAATAAAAGTCAAGTCCCTATAAACATCATCTTTTTATTCATCTATTATCTACAAATTAAATACTGGGCGGTGACTTCCGACGTTCCGGCTAGTGTACCACTGGTTCTCCGGTTTTGTTGTGATTTGTGTTTATGTGACTACACATAATTTTAAAAAGCAATAATGCTGAGAAATTTCCCATAGGTACTGAATTTGTGTTGTTTAAAATAAATTAATATTCGTATGCATTTTTTGGATTTTCTTACTCGTGACGCCAAATTTCATTCTAAGATCATAAAAGAAAAAAAAACTGAGCAATTATTAATGAAAATGAGGGTCAAAAAAAGGAATTGCCATAAGTACAATAGTAGTAGGTACTCATGTTTGGAAAATGTTTTGGATTTTTATCAAGTATTACATACTTACTAGTATAAATAAGTCATTTTATGTACTGCAAAATTACTCGGTTAAATATATAAACAGATGTGTATATTTAGGTATAACTTCGGCCACAGTCTCTAGCAGCGGTGCGGCGTGCGGTGCTGCAAAGCAGGGTACTCATCTAGCTTGTAGCTCGTAACCTAACTGATACTGTATAAACCTGAAAGTGAGTTCGGCTCGTCCACGGTCACCGCGTAACCAGCTACGAGTTCCCGGATCCGCAGTGCTTGTGACGAAATCACGCCGACAACATTCTGCTCACTCCATGATTGCGTTCGTTTGAAGTTCGCGTCGCGCCTACGTACTCACTGCACAAGAGGTCTTGTCGTAGTCCACGCGCACACTGCGAGCCGCCTTTGTGTTCGTAGCGATACCGCCACTCGGCGGGTCACTGCGAGCTTACTGCGAACCACGCGCGAGCGGCTCGCACGCAGCGAGCTCGTGCCTCCTATGGACTCACTTGACAGTAGCAGTTACGTTACGTTACGTGTTACACAGCTCGGTGAGTATCCTGCTCAAGAGGCGCGGCGGGCGGTATGATTTGCGGTGGTATGCTATAATAGCCCGACTAGTTGCAACCGCGGCGGCCTCAGCGGTGGACGTTTTAAGAGAATTTGGAATGGCACTATCAAAAATGGGACGATATTGCCTTGACACAAGTGCGTTCTCAGCTCAAGATATCATTGAGTCCAGATTCTAGATTTAAGCGAATTTTAATAAATGTTTTACCATTATTATTGGCATACTTATTTATTTTAATTTTACTCCTATTCACTAACTCCGATCACCACAATGATTTCCTCTACGATCCTCTCTTCCATTTCCAGTCCCACTGTAATCCCCACACTGACACCCTTTCCGATTTCCACGCACTATCCATACCTACAAAAAGTAACTCTATCTGCCTATTTGTTCGTCCATATGTTACTTTTTGGGCCTATGCCCAGCGGTGGGCGTCGTTCGGCAGCCATGATGATGTTGCTTTTTACGCCAAAACGTCTGAACCGATTTCGATGAATTTTGGTACAGAAATTACAAATCTTAGAGAAGGACAAAGGCTACTTTTTTACGCGATATAACCGCAATTCCAATACAAATGCAATGTCCAAAGTTCATGCAGACGAAGTTACGGGCCACAGTTAGTATATCAAATTACTAGATGCAGCCCGCGACTTCGCCCACGTGGATTTCGGTTATCGCATGAACAATATTCTATGACTATCTATGATTTCAAAATTCCAAAATTCATCATCATTCAGCGTTTTGGCGTGATAAAGTAACAGACAGGCAAAGTGACATTTGCATTTATCTACGGATTAAGCTAGTACACTCTGTCTGTCTGTTAGGTTTCATCCCAAAACCGATAAACCAAGTTTGAATAATTTTAGCATAGAGATAAATAGGACGATCGAGAATGATATAGGGTACTTTTTAACTGAAACTCATGTTTTAACTGAAATACAAGCGGACGAAGTCGAGGGCAACAGCTTGTTTACTATAATTCTATTCTAGAATCGATCATTTCGCTTGAGATTCATAATAACTCCCTCACCGTAACAATATTGTAATACATTCAATGTAATATTATAGTATGGTATACAGTGGTAGGAAATAATATTATTTGTACTACAGTTATCTACCTATTTCGTTTTAAAATAATAAACATATGACATTAAAAATGAAACTTGAGTGGTTCTACTGAATATCGGTCACTACTGTCTTGCTGCTACACTGTGGCACGATAGCGGCCGCCGGCCAGGGCCGCGCAAGTATACTGAGACGCGCGGGGTGTCCCTCCGATGGGCGGAGCGTATGCGACGTTCTTCACCCCCTCAAATTATTTCTGCGCTCGGGATTCCTAGCCTTAAACCAGGACTATTTTAGTCCATGTTGGAGTTTCTTGCCGGTTCTTCTCCAAGGTCCCCCGCCGTAGGGTTTGCGAACCGCTGGCGTAGCTTCTATGACGTTCACAAATATTGTAAATAACAATATAAATTGAATAAACAAGTTTGACTTTGACTTTCACTTTAAGGTCGGTTGTTCGTTCAACAGATTGTTTTTTTAATTGGCCCTACAAATAATAAAACTATATCTTTCATAAGTAATTACTTATTGAAAGTTTATTGTGAACTTTTATGTGGTTTGGTGACTTTTATAAAAGAGTCACGTGTCGATACTATTTTATTATTCTGTGTAGGTACACTGAAACTCCAAAGTAGTTTAAGGCGATACTCGGAAAAAATGTGCTGAAGCGAGATAGCAATGAGAAAACGAAGCGCGCGGGAGCGAGACCGATTTTGCAGATTAGGCAAAAAAAACACAAAATCACTTCGTATTAAAAAACTACAGCGATTTAAAAAAAATGCTTCTATACGATCCTTAATATTATTGGTGTCCACTAATTAAACCAATGTCCAATAGTGTAAGTAACCCCATTTAAGAATAATCTTCACTTTTCGTATTTTTAGAGGTCTTTACGAAAATAAAAAGTGTCGAGGCAAAATCATAAAATCGTGTTTTTGAAACTATACGATTCTAGATAAAGGTATGAAGAAATATATATCTTATTACCAGATTTTTAACAACTGTAACCGTCCTATCCTATAGTTTTAAATCAAAAAGTCCATATTTTTCCGAGTAGCGCCTTGTGACGTAGCTTCTAATAACTTCGTCTTCTCTTATTACTTTACTCGCTAAGGGCCCCTAAATATATAATACATACATAGGCCTCTCTAAAGCACAATTAAGCGGGTTCTAGGGATATTTCTCAACTTTCTTTTTTGCTAGCAGGCTTATTATATAAGCCTTATTGGTTTACTTCAAGGTTTTTGTTTTTGCGAATGAAATAATACATAACAAGCAGTAAATTATGAATTTCTTAGTAAAAATCAAGCTTATATTATTTAAAAATGGAAAATGAAGTATTTAGAAAAAATCGACCCGTCTCACAACTAGCTCCGATGGGACTCGAACCCACGACCTTTCGCTTTCCGGGCGACTGCTCTTTGATTTGATTTTTTTCTAAATACTTCATTTTCCATTTTTCAGTAATAAAAATTGCATTGTGAATGCAAAAAACTAAAAATTAAAATAACTTATATTATTTGTTAAATATCAACTTACTGTTTTTGATACTGTTTTAAAATAATGAAATATGAAAATAAAAATAAAACTTTTTAAAGTCTTTTTTTCGCGTCGGGGGTTGTTTTTTTTTTAATCTTTATTGTTGCTGCTGAAACAAAATGTAAATTGACAATTCGTTCTTTTACGCGGTAAACCTACCAAAAGGATAAGAAATAATAGCTAGTTTAAAAAAACTAACACATTCTATATCATCAGACCCTCACCACCAAGTGTAGCCAATAGGTCTCATTGTGTAGCGAATAGGTCTCGTCTGAACATAACAAATAAGCTCAAACTTTAGGGGTTTCTTAGTGTTCATTAAGGAGTGCCACTGGCATCCTCCCTGCTTCATCATCAGACCCTCACCACCAAGTGTAGCAAATTGGTCTCATTAGAACGAAACAAATGAGCCCATACTCGAGGGGTTTCCTAGCAGCCATTGAAGAGTTCTATTGCCTACCTCTTGACTCCATCATCAGATAAGCTCGATGGTAATGGTAGTAAATTATTGAATTGTCATCTGATTCCTATAAACTTATAGGAAAAATGTGATAGTAAAAAATAAAAATAAAAATAATATAAAAATCTCCTATAAACTTGCAAATTTTCAAGTCGATACTACAATAAGAATTAGGTTAAAATTGAGTTCAAAGATTTTCTTACATTGTGACTAAGTCACAGGTGAAGCTGATAAAAGCGTGTGAAAAAAGTTTTTTTAGAGTGGTGTGGAGGAGAAGGAGGCTACTGATGAAGGATACCTACTGCGCCAACCGTATAAATATAATTGGGATAAGGTCAGGAAGTTGATGATTCCAAGAACCTGGTGTATATCCAAAATGCTCAACCATTTTCGTTATTTGCTAGATAAAGTTTTACTTAGCATATTCCATTAAAAATTCACTCGTTTATATGCATAAAGGATATTTTTCAGTTTTGTATGGAGCCTCGGCTAGGACTTTGTACACTATGCCATAGGCAAGCAAAAGATAAATATAATATCTGAAAACTAATTATATCGCAATAAGCTAACGCGTTTGATGATACAAAAGCATTATATGCAACCCCGATTCAATATGGCAGTAAAACGTCACACTCATATTAAAAAAAAGGTTGACATTGACGGATTATCATCAGTCGTCAATGTCATCGTTTTTCGTACAGAAACAGCAATGTTTCCGAACGTGATTTAAATATGGTTGCCAGTGTGACCATGGATGGCAAAGAAATTTTATTTTAAAGTTTATTTTTGTACCATTTATCCAGAAAGACAATGAGATCCTACTTCCTACTAGTAATATTATAAATGTGAAAGTTTAGATGTTTGGATGTTTAGATGTTTGGATGTTTGTTACTCAATCACGCCAAAACGGCTGAACAATTTGGCTGAAATTTGGGACATAGATACTTTGTAGCCTGGAGAGGAACATAGGCTACTTTTTATCCCGGAAAAACATCATATTCCCGCGGGATAACGTCATGTAGTCCACGCGGGCGAAGCCGCGGGCGGAAAGCTAGTATTTAATATTTTATAATATTAGTGTACAAAGTCCTAGCCGAAAATGAAAAATGTCCTTTAAAAATCATAATAAAAGAAACCACTTGATAAACCCCACACAAAAATTGATATTGCCGAAAACATTGTCTCTTATTTTGAAGGTATAAAGACAGGTAAAGAAATTTATATTCATAAGCGTAGATGTGGGGGATGAAATTCGTAATATTTGGGGAGGCACGGGGCGCACGTAATTGACTGACAAATGTCTCGGGTGCTCTGCCAACTTCATTCTCTAGATTGTTGGGGTAACAGGGACCGTACTCTGAAACGCACATCCGAAACTTCGGTAAGCCCCGTCTCTTTCACTCGATTCTGTCATGACTCGAGCGTGCGAGGGACGGGTATTACGAAGTTTCGAGTTTTGCGTTTCAGAGTAGGCCCTCAGGTTCGGGGAAAACTTATTTATTATACCAAGCGCACTTTAGGTACTTTAAGTATTTGTTTATTTTTTTAAACAAGTTAATGAATATTAGAGCAGATTGTATTAATTGAGGTAATATTGTAGGTAGTTATTTTAGGCTGATACAGCACTTGTGAAGTGTAACGGCCTACAAGAAACTCGTCAATATTTGTATAATACGCGGCACATAACTTGGTGCGTGTGAAAAGCTGGAACTAAAAATGACATGGGATTAAGGCTTATTTTTTCGACCGACCATGACGATTAGCGCCCTCTGACACATGCCACATACGTACGAGTAATTGCTGACAATTAATGTCTAGGGTGCTCTGCCAACTTCATTCTCTAGATTGTTGGGGTAACAGGTTCGGGGAAAACTTATTTATTATACCAAGCGCACTTTAGGTACTTCAAATATTTGTTTATTTTTTTATACAAGTAAATAAATATTAGAGCAGATTGTATTAATTGAAAATGAAAAACATATAGTCATTTGAGGCTGACACAGCACTTGTGAACGTCTAAGAGGCTACGCCATCGTTTCGCAAATCCTACGGCAGGAGAGAAAAATCGACAAGAAACTCGTCAATATTCGTATAATACGCGGCACATAACTTGGTGCGTGTGAAAACCTGGAACTAAAATTAAATTTTCCGACCGACCATGACGATCAGCGCCCTCTGACACACGCCACAAACGAGTAATTGCTGACAAATGTCTCGGGTGCTCTGCCAACTTCATTCTCTAGATTGTTGGGGTAACAGGTTCGGGGAAAACTTATTTATTATACCAAGCGCACTTTAGGTACTTTAAGTATTTGTTTATTTTTTAAACAAGTGAATGAGTATTAGAGCAGATTGTGTTAATTGTAATGGAAAAACATGCACTTGTGAAAGCCTAAAAGGCTACGCCATCGTTTCGCAAATCCTACGGCGGGAGAGTAAAAACGACAAGAAACTCGTCAATATTCGTATAATACGCGGCACATAACTTGGTGCATGTGAAAACCTGAACGGGTAGCATGACGAACTCGAGAAAGGTTTTGTCTATATCGAAACGTCAAAAATGACATTTCATCGTAGACAAATCTATTGTTCGGCTGTCAATTATAGACTTTCGAGGTAGACAAAACTCTTCTCGGGTTTGTCATGCTAGGTACGCGTGCAGGAACTAAAATTAATTTTTCCGACCGACCATCACGATCAGCGCCCTCTGACACACGCCACAAACGAGTAATTGACTGACAAATGTCTCAGGTGCTCTGCCAACTTCATTCTCTAGATTGTACGGGTAACTCATTAAAGCAAGTGCACTTTAGATACTTTAAATATTATGTTTATTTTTTATAAGTGGAAGTATTAGTACTGGAGCAGATTTTATTTGTTAACTAGCTGCGCCCCGGGGCTTCGCTGCCGTGGAATTTCGGGATGTAAGTATAATTTGTCAGAACTTTTAATATTTGTTTATTTTGTAATACAATTTAAATACACCTGACCTTCTCACTGGAATTGGTTTCCGTACGCCTAAATTTCGAAGTCGACATACCCCACTTTTCCATATACCAAAGTTTCGTACCAACTATACAAAAAAATCCGTCAAGGCTCGTTTACCTGCCTCTTATAATAAAAGCTATAGTCAAATCGATTTGTTTAATCTAAGCAATAGCAGGTTTAAAAAGCTATTATTTGAATGTAACATTAATAAGTAACAGGTAATATAATATAACTCTTCTGATAAATAGTCACTGTAACCATTATTTATAATTTCATTATTTAAGCTGGCACTCAGCATTTTGTCAATCCACCTTTAATTTGTGTGTTTGTTAACTGTAATTTAAGTGTTAATGTTTATTCTTCACTTTTAAATCTGACCGTATAAAATGTTATGAAACTCTGTAATTGGCTTAAGATTCAATACTAATGTAATAAGTTAAGTTAATATTGTTAAAAAAGCTGTTGAGTTTCTATATAAATAAACTAAACTAAACTAAATAAGAATATTTAAGTATCAGAGCAGATTTTATACACTTATAATCGTAACATTCTCAAGATAATAGAGGTGACAGTTTCGGGGAAATTTATAATAGAAGTAGGAAAGCTTTACCTAAAAAATGGGAATTTTTATTATCTCTTAGTGTGTCTGGCAACTTTTCACTCTTATTTTATATTTGAGAAAAAAAAGATCTAATTTCACCCCGCTACGTTTTTTACGCGTACCTAAGTTAATCTTAAGGCTGGCATTCCCTAAAATAGGGTATTCTAAATTATGGATTACTCGCAAATCACAAGTACTTCAAAGGAAAAATTATATGTTATTTTAAAGTTATTTATCTAGTGCTTCCGGCCATTTTTTTCGATTAGTGATATTTTACTGTATCAAATAAAATCCCAAACATCCGTCTAATCGTAATCCAAATATCCTATTACTTGCAGTATACTTAGTTTAAGTTAATGAAAACTATACGAAAATAATTGTCTTTGAATAGCAGAGGGATTCCGGCCGTCATAAATTAAATTTTCTTATTACTTAATTTTTAATTGAATTTTAAGTGATTTTCGATTCGCGGGGCGCTCGCGAGATCACAGTTCACTGCCAACTGCCGCTGCGTCCGCGCGAAGTGTATCGAGCGCGACCGAGCAATCGTTAGCGTGCCTATTTCTGTCGGGAATCCTCGCCTTAAAGAAAGTTATTATAGAACATGCGGACGATAAACGGTAGTAAGTTGGTATATTTACTGCGCTCCTTTTCTATTTAATAATATATTTTTTTGCCGATGAGATGGGTCGACTTTTACTAATACTTCATTTTCAACATCATTTCATCATTTCAGCCGTACGACGCCCACTGCTGGGCATAGGCCTCCCCCAAGGATCTCTACAACGATCGGTCCTGCGCTGTCCGCATCCAGCGGCTTCCCGCGACCTTGACCAGATCGTCGGTTCACCTTGTATAATATCATTTATGTAGTTGTAAGTATAACTTGTATTTTAAACGTAATTATTGTAATTCTAATGCGATTTACGAAGTCAGTGTCCTTAGAATTATTGTAGTTTCTTCTTTTATCATGTGGCGGCAGGCCCTTCCTATACGTAATACATAATTCCCGTCCTTTTGGATTTAGCCAGTGTCAAGTTTGATTAAAACAAGAAAAAGTCTTATTTAAAGTAAAGAAACACTGAAATAATAACAAAATGGCATTATGAACGTGGACGATCTATACAACATGGTGAAAGTAAAGTAAAGTAAAGTAAAGTAAAGTAATTATTTATTCAGTGTTTCATACATAATAAAAAAATTACAAATGGTTCCTTAAATCTAGATATATTAGAAACTACTGAAAGGGCTGACCAGCTCAGCTAATGTTGCAGCTTGTAGCCACAACGCTGATTTTCAGCTGGACCCATAAAACATAAAAACTAAATTAAGCTAGGCTAAAAATAAAGTAAGTATTTTATATAAGTATTTTATGTAATATTCATAATTTATAATTAGTTTGTCACAACAGATTATTGTTTTGTGTTGTGACAAACTAATTATAAATTATGAATATTACATAAAATACTTATATGGTTCATAATATATTATGTTAAAAAATTTATAATTAGTATATAATAAAATAAAATATAATACTTACAATACAATGTTTAAATACTTAAGCATGTTTTCAATTTTTTTTTTTTTAATTATCAAATTAGATATGCCCTCAGTTTGGCAATTAAGAACATATTCTTTAATTTTTCTGCGAAATGAAGAAACAGTTTGTGAATTGCGAATAGGTGGTGGGATATTATTCCATATCTTCACGGCGGCACATTTAAAACTTCCCTTAAAAGCTGTAGTTTTATGTGCCTGAACTAGAAGTCGACCCAAACGTGTACGAGAAGACCAATTAAGTTTTTGAAAAAGATATGGTGGCTTTCGAGTCGTGACAATACCAAAAAGTAAAGTGGCAAAATGAATGTAGCGTCGAGAAGCCATGTTCAAATGTTTCCCTCGGTTGATGTATGGTGACACGTGACTTCTAGGTGGGATATTGTAGCAAAATCTAGCACAGGCATTCTGTACTCTTTGAATAAGACTTTTTGATCTTGCTAAAAGTCTCGGACCATAGACTGAATCTGCGTAATTAAATTTAGATAAAATAAGGGAATCTACCATCTTAATACGAAGCTCTATGTTAAGATAGTTGCGTATGCGATAGAGTAATTTTAATCGATAAAAGCAGTTACGCGCAATTTCCATTACATGGGTTTCAAATTTTAACTCTTCATCCATTGTCATACCGAGATTACGAGCCACTAGAGTTCTTGATATTGCTTCTCCGTTTATTTTGATAATTGGTTCTTGAACATTACAATTAAGAATTTGATGTTTAGATCCAATTATCATAAACTTTGATTTGTCCGGATTAAGCTTTAAAGAGTTACGGTTTGACCATTGGACGATGCTTGTTAAATCATTATTAATTTTTTCTACTGCTAGAGGAAGACAGTCAGGTTTACATGATAAATATATCTGTAAATCATCGGCGTACAAGTGATATTTGCAGTGTTTTATACAATCTACAATGTCTGCTCCATATAGAATAAAGAGAAGGGGCCCTAGAATGGATCCCTGCGGCACACCTCTAGTGACACTCGCCGGGTCAGAAAATATGCTAGACCCATCACTTTTACGAACTTTAACAAATTGCGAACGATCACGCAGATAACTGTCGAACCATTTGACTGTTGCAGAATCAAAACCATAGTATGTCATTTTAGACAGAAGTAAGGAAACATTAATGGAATCGAAAGCGCGCGAAAAATCAAGCAGTACAAGTACAGTCGCCATACCGGCATCTTGTGCTTCAAGAATGTTGCTAGTAACATCAAGTAAAGAGGTAGTAGTACTGCGACACTTTCTGAAACCAGACTGCGCAATCGGAAGGATTTCATTTGTTTCCAGGTAATCAGTGAGCTGCTGACATACCAACTTCTCTAGTATCTTAGACATACAAGGCAAGATACAGATTGGCCTTAGGTCCTTATAAATTGTTGGATTTGATATTTTTGGGAGAGGTTGAACAACCGCAGTTTTCCAAAGATCCGGAAATTTACTTGTGATAATAGAGTTATTTACTATTGATGCTATAGAATCCAAGGTATAAGGTAGTGTAAGTAATAACATGTCTAAAGAAATCATATCAACGCCCTCAGCATTAGATTTTAGACTCGTGATAACGCGTAATATTGATGGTATATCGACTGTTTTTAGACGGAAAGATGACGAGTTTGCTCTATGGAATTTATAAAAGGTCAACAAAGACAAATCGACATTAACTGTCCCAGGCAAATCCAAAAAATGCCTATTCATTTCTTCCGCAGATTGAAGGTGAACAGGCAACTCATTTTCTGGCTTTGGTGGTAGTACATTACGTTTGAGACTCTTCCATAACATTATGGGTTGTTTGATACACTTATTGATATGATGGTCAAAATGGTGGTGGATACTGTCTGCACGGTAGAGTCTAAGTACTATAAAACCCGCCGTCCTAAATTGAAGAAACTCTCCAGTCAGACTCTCCTACTCATGAATCAGAGACACGAAATGAAGCTGCAGAACTCAGCGGATGCCCATCGTTATCGACAGCTTAATAGACAGATACCTATCTAAGTCTTTGACGCGCAACCTTCGCCAATTTAATACCGAGCGTATTAAAGAAGCCATTGAGCGGAACAAAGGCTCCAAAGTGTTCGCGAGAGATCTGTCTATCGGGCAAAGTCAATTGACGAGGCTGAAAACTGAGGAAGGTAGCATAATTTCGTCAACACCTGAAATCCTGAGGGAGATTGAGAGTTTCTATGGACAGCTATATTCTACAAAATCACCTATTGAAAGCAAGGCTACAGACCCTAGAGCCAAGCTTACCCGACACCATACCGAAGATATCCCGGACGTCAGCCAGCCGGCCTAGCATGAGCGGCTTATAACGCGCGATATGATATGGTACGGCAAGTTGTCTTGCTTACCCCTCTAAGGTGTAAGCAAGACGGCATGCCGTACCATATCATATCGCGCGTTATAAGCCGCTCATGCTAGGCCGGCTGTACGAGGTTAGAATAGCTCTCAAGCAGCTTAAAAACAACAAGGCGGCGGGCGATGACGGAATCACAACAGAGCTTCTGAGAGCGGGCGGTAAGCCAATACTTAAAGTCCTCCAGAAGCTTTTCAATTCAGTCATCCTTGAGGGCAAAACGCCAAAGGCATGGGGCAGAAGCAATGTGATGCTGTTTTTCAAGAAGGGTGATACAACTTTCTTGAAGGACTATAGACCCATCTCGCTTCTGAACCATAATATCTATAAGTTGTTTTCGAGAGTCATTACAAATCGTCTCGTTCGCAGGTTCGACGACTTCCAACCTCCTGAACAAGCCGGGTTCCGGAAAATCTACAGTACCATAGACCACATTCATACGCTGCGGCAAGGTATACAGAAGACCGAAGAGTATAACTTGCCACTTTATCTTGGCGTTCGTGGACTTTGAGAAAGCCTTTGATTCGATTGAGACTTGGGCGGTGCTGCAGTCTCTCCAGAGGTGCCAAATAGACTACAGGTACATCGAGGTGCTGAGGTACTTATACCAAAACGCCACCATGTCGGTCCGATTACAGAACCAGAGCTCTAATCCTATCCAACTACAGCGAGGTGTGAGACAGGGAGATGTCATCTCTCCCAAACTGTTCACAGCTGCGTTGGAGGATATTTTTAAGCTGCTGGACTGGAAAGGATACGGCATCAACATCAATGGCGAGTACCTAACACACCTACGGTTTGCCGATGATGTAGTTCTTATGGATGATACCATGGAAGACCTGAACACAATGCTCGAAGATCTCGGTAATGCTTCGCAAAGAGTGGGTCTTAAGATGAACATGGACAAGACGAAAATCATGTTCAATGCGCATGTTGCACCCGCTCCAGTTAATGTTGGGAACATTACACTCGAAGTTGTTGACCACTATGTTAACCTAAAAATAAAAAAAATAAAAAAAGAGGACAGACGGTCCAGTTAGGTAAGTCCAACTTTGAGAAAGAGATCTCTCGTCGAATCCAGCTCGGATGGGCAGCGTTTGGGAAGCTCCGACATATATTCGCGTTCGAAATACCTCAATGTCTCAAAACGAAAGTCTTTGACCAGTGTGTGTTGCCAGTAATGACCTATGGAAGTGAGACGTGGTCTTTTACTATGGGTCTCATAAGAAGGCTCAAAGTCACCCAGCGAGCAATGAAGAGAGCGATGCTTGGTATTTCCCTGCTCGATCGAATCAGAAATGATGAGATCCGCAGGAGAACTAAAACAACCGACATAGCTCGAAGGATTGCATCATTGAAGTGGCAGTGGGCGGGACACATAGCGCGGAGAACCGATGGCCGTTGGGGCGGAAAGGTTCTCGAATGGCGACCGCGTACCGGACGACGTTCCGTGGGCAGGCCCCCTACAAGGTAGACCGACGATCTGGTCAAGATCGCGGGAAGCCGCTGGATGCGGGCAGCGCAGGACCGATCGTTGTGGAGATCTTTGGGGGAGGCCTATGCCCAGCAGTGGGCGTCGTTCGGCTGCCATGATGATGATGATGATTATGAAATTATTTATCACGTACATTTACATTAAATAAAGTATTTTAATCCCAAATTGGAATCATTTAATTCCGCAAACTCATTTCGTTATTCAAAAACGAATCGCACATCGGTAACTGGAAATTAATTCCCGTTGAAACCATTGACTTGGCCTGTCAGCCGTTTCATGTTTCAATGCTATTCAAAAATGAAAGTTGATTTCCAACAATGAATTTTCATTTTGAAACTATGTCAGATTATTTGGTTCACCACTACTTTGTATAAATATTATTTTTGAGCGCATTACACAATTATTTATTAACAGGGGGTATAAAGGCAAATTGCCAGTCTTAGATTCGATTTTTACAATACAAATTTTCACCAATTTTTACAATTTTTATAAAATGCTCATGAATTGTCCAACATTTTTTTCCTACGTTAAGGACATATTTTAACCGACAAGAAAAACGAGCGAAAAAAACTCGTCAGCTTTAGCAGAAGCAACACATTTACAAAGTAATTATGTCGTTGCTAGACAAAATGGTACAATAATAAATGTTATAAAAAAAGCTGATGCCGAAGGAGTACAGCAAGTAAAATGAAATGAAATGAATTACAAAATAAGTTTTTTCTTGTCTTCTTTTACTTTGAAATCTTTAAGATTAATAAAACAAAACAGTGTCGTGATACTTCTACTTTATCTGTAATGTCTTTTTGACAGCGGTTACATTACTTACAGTGAGATTATCTATCGCTATTAAGTTAAAAAAACCACTATAATATAATACCACAATATTTCTATTGACTACTATTAATTTATCTGTAAGTAGTCTATTTGGAGCCACTTTGCGTGTATGTGTGGAAGCGCTATGGATAGAATACCAATTGAAGCGTACAAAGTATTTGTCTCTTTCCGCAGTTCTAGTACAGAATAATGTTCTAGTCTCTATATTGTCTTGTTGCAAAAAAAATACCTACACCACAAAAATGACCCCACAAATAACCCAACCTCACAATAATAAGAACATTAAATCCACCTTCATAGCCTTTAAGGAATCAGGAGTCAGCCGCCGAAGCTCAGACAACGGTCCATCAAGACGGTCCCCAGTTGGGGCATGCCTTGAATTTTTATGAAAAATTCCCCATTTTCTTATTCCCCCACAATAAGGTGCGAAATTAGGAGAGGAATTAGACTCCCTGGGAGGCGCGCGTGAGGTGAATGGCGATGCAACGAGGTGCACTGCAACGGAATCGGTCGAAAAGTTTCTATTGAGGTGAGTATTAACTAGCTAGAGCATTGCACCTGATGTTCAGAACCAACGTGCGCGGTGTTGACAAGACATTTCAACAAGGAGTGAAGGAAATGTAATAAAAAGTGTGTGTGTGAAAGAGAGCAATGTGAAACGGTAAACTTTCCATCGCCATGAACATTACTTAATAGAACATAGTGTCGAGCATTCGGTAGAATGGTACAGTCGCACCAATTGAATCGTGACGTCATAAGGCTATTTTCTAAAAGATTATGAAAATTCAATCAGCTTGAAATTCAAACTTATTGACTTTAACACTGGCCTATTTTGACGCTTTTAAACAAATTTTTATCCCAATTGGTCATGATGATTCAATTGGTTCAACTGTACATTACGTGGGAATGCTCGAGGAGATGCTCTACCTCATACTTACTTTAGGTTAGACAATTTGGAGGCATGGTGGTTGGGAGAGGTGGTTGCAAGGTACTCAACTGCTTACAAATTTAATTAAACTATTATTGTTCATGTAATCTTCAATTATAAATTTAATGTCGTTTAATAAAAAAACCAAGATATTACATCCGCTCAATGTTAGTGAATTAGAGATTTCAATTATAATTAAATTAATTAAAATAATCTCTTTGAGTCGATTGTTATCTAGAAAAATGTGGCACGTTTAATAATCCCAATAATTCGTTGCACACTCTACTGACTCCAGAATCGGCCCCAGGGGTGCGGCGATAACAATAATTTATTAGATGTCTATTGATTTATATGCTGCAGGGACGTTTCTTTATTTGAGATGAAGACGTTACGAATAACGATAATAATTGGGACCCCACTGCGGTTCCATGTTTGCAATAAAAATCATTTCTTGAGGGGACGAGCTATTATTTTGCTTGGCGTGTTATCATTTTGCTTTTATACTTATCCATGCTAATGCAAATGTAACTGTGTGACTGTCTGAACCTTGGACCGATTTTGATGAAATTTGTCATTGGATTAACCATAGAGAAGCGCTGGAAACAGGGAAGATACATTTTTAAGTCACAAGTTTGGAATTAACCCGAAAAACGCAATATATGAAGAGCGCAATAAAACAGCATTTTAAATGCAAATTAATAATAAATAGGTACTTACATAATTTGAAAAATGAGTTGTCAATATTTAATGCCCTTCTTGGAATGATTTTAGTTTGTGTTTTTTCCGCAATTACCTAATTTAACTGAAACAATTGAGCTGTAAAATGAAGAACTTCATATCTTAATAATACTTGCTGCAAAGGAGTCGTAAAGATATCGAGAATTTTACAAGACGTAACTTTAATGAACTTCGTTTAATTAAGAACTTCTACAAATCTTGTAGCTTTTAAAATCTCCAAGAGTAGTTGGTATTCTTAGAAACTAAACTTCGCAGAAATACCTTTACTCTTACGTAATAAGAAGTTGAAGCCTTTAAAGTTATTGTACGTACAGTGCCCGTAGTGTAAGTTTTTATGTCAAAAAACGCAAACTATTTCGATTCCGTATTTATGTCAATTTGTATGCAAACTATATAAGCGCGCTACTCGCCGCCGTATTAGCGCCTCTAGCGGCGAGTAGCGCGCTTATATAGTTTTCATACAAATTGACATAAATACTGAATCGAAATAGTTTGCGTTTTTTGACATAAAAACTTACACTACGGGCACAAAATCCATACTAATATTATAAACGTGAAACTGTGTTTATTTATTTGTTTATTTTTCGTCTTTCGCGACAAAACGGAGACACGGTTTGACGTGATTTTTGGCATTGGGATAGTTTTGGAGCTGGAGAGTGACATAGACTACTTTGTATCCCTATTGTAAAATATCACATTCCCGCGGGATGACGTCCTGTAGTCCACGCGAGCAAAGCCTCGGCCAGAAGGCTAATCTTCATACAATTAAATAAAATTGGAGTGTCTGTTTGTAATATTAAAATAACCGCTTTTTACTACATGCACATGATTATTACATACGGCTTACCGTATGTAACTTATTACATATACCAAAAAAAACACTTTTTTACATTTTTTGTCCGTCTGTCTGTTTGTTCCGGCTAATCTCTGGAACGGCTAGACCGATTTTGACGGGACTTTCACTGGCAGGTAGCGGATGTAATAAGGAGTAACTTAGGATACTTTTTATCCCGATATTCCCACGGGAACAGGAACCACGCAGGTGAAACCGCGGGCGGCCGCTAGTTACAAATAAAACTTAGTTGTCTAGTTTGTGAAGCTTAAAAAATAAGTATCAACCTTTATACGTGAAGGCACTTAATATTGGTTGTTGGTCTCATGTTTAGTGCAAAAGCATTAGCCATTGGTCACCTAATCGCTTTCAAGTACTATGAATATTGCTAAACAACCAGAATCACAGACCGAACGCGAACCATATACTTACCTAGCTTATCTGTAAAAACGTAATTTAAATAACAGATTCCCTAAAACAAAACACAGGAAAACTCCAAAACAAGTTTTCCTTTCATTTAGTTTACACAAAACGTTCGTATCACAAAGACTCGTTTGACCAAAGGATCCGAATACATGAAAAATTAAGGCCGCCATACTGAATCATAATAAGCTCAACATAACAAGTTGCACCGTAGGGCTCGTTCGTAAAAAAAATAGTAAGTATTATGAAAAAATATGTGAAGCGTGGAAAACAAAAGCATTTTTCTTAGTGCCGCCGTGTTTACACCGAGTGTTTGCTTCCCGAGACCCAGATGTTATACGCCATAAGCCGTTCTTATTAGGGATTCCGTGAGCTCAGAAACATGAAAATATTCTTTTATATTTTTGCGACATATTAATCTTTTCAAAGTTTGTCTTTGGATGAATTTGGGGAGAAGGATGGTTTTAAAATATTTTCTTTTGCGTTATAGTATTCGCTTTTTGAAGGAAGATAAAAACAGTATGTATAATTAGTTACATCCTTCATTTTGTCGAGACGTTTTTAGTGGTTTCAATATTGCGATGACACTGATGGAAGGCACCCTTTTTTAGGGTTCCGTAGCCGAATGGCAAAAACGGAACCCTTATATATTCGCCATGTCGTCTACCGTCTGTCTGTTCGTCTGTCCGTCTGCTCGTGCGTCCGTCCGTCCGTCCGTACGTCTGTATGTCACAGCCACTTTATTCTACAACTAATAAGACTTGGTAGATAAATGTATTTTGCGAACAGCTTTACGATTTTCATACTAAAAAAAAGTTAAGAGGGGGCTCCCCATATTTTCCTTATTTACCATATTTTTCCTCCTCCACGTTTTTTATATTAACTATACTTTGTGTAAAGAAAATATAAAAAATCGGCCAAGTGCGAGTCAGTCTTTCTTCAAACCTAAGATGCGTCAAATGTACCCCTTGCTACTTAAAGCTAACTAGTCGCAACACTCGATAAAGTTATATCTCGAAAGTTTACCACATCAGCAGCCACCACAGGGCTTGGTAAAAAATATCTGATATATTTTTACATTCGGTCAGGTGTCGTGGGGCCCGGGGGAAATCTAACTTGGCCCGAGGCGTAGACAGCAATCGATTCTATTCAAATTTATGACGGAGAGGAACCGTTTGTGATGTATCTGTATGGAGATGATAAACCTCGTTTTTGTACTACCTTCATACATGTTTATACATAATTATACATTCATACAGGTAAGATCTAGTGTGAGTTTCAAAGTATTTCAACAAAATTTGAAAGCAAAACTTTAACACTAGAGGGCTCGCGTGGATAACATATGTCACCCAGGATGTAATATTGTTTAACTTTTGAACGCGACGTGCTTCAGTGCTGCTCTCTCAGGTATTCCTCTAATACGAATCATCCCACGCGTCAGTAGTGGGCCATCACTCTAGGTGCATCGGCGTGTGCGCAGTGCGCTTATAAAGTACGTGGGTGACGCATGAACGTGGGTGAACAAATCATAGTTTGCCCTAATGCCCGAGCTTCACCTGCGTCTAATGCCATTAATCAGCGCGCTATTTGATATAATACGCAGGTGTAGCCGGGTCTTAGCGCACTAATTTGATACAATTAGAGCGCTAGGACGCGCATGCCGTTATTAACGACGTTAGGCGTCACGCAGGTGAAGCCCTGATATAACTGTGATGTAGACGCTACTGAATTGGAATAACCCATTTGTAAACCTTACATTAAAATGGTTCACTTACCAAATGATGGGTTTGAAAAAATAATAGACTGTTTAATAACAATAAGTACAATTTTGTTAATTTTTGCAAGAGTTTGATTTTTGTTTATAGTTCATTCAACTTAAGCAACTGTGTTATTTTGTGAAAGTATTTAGTAGGAAATAAAGTTGATTAGTCATATTATAACTTATTTACTTTTATCAAATTAAAGTGGTAAGAAAGGTGCAGGCAGTTGAAAAACAATATCTGTATTAATGCACCAATGGTTGTACTGAAGGCAACCGCGATAGATATTGTTCAGGTCACGTTGAGTAAAACAAAAACCATTATTTATTTTTCCTTTTTAAAACTTGGGTATGTATCTATACACGGCTACACGCTGATAATAAAATTATGAAGATAAACCAGCGTTTGGTGACGTATCAAAATAACTAAAATACATACAGGATGCCAATCGCATGTTAACGAAACCTTTCTGACGTTTAACATCACTGTCAAACTTCAGAAAGGTTTCTGAAACAAAAATTAAAAAATTATTTTTATTACGTTTGATACGTGACAAATTACGATAAGCGATAACAAATACAAATTGGCCGTCAAATTAATAGTCTGCAGGTTCTTACGTGGTTTAAAGCTGCTGGTCTAATGCAGGGTTGCATCGGCGAGATACCTTCAAAGGTTTATCAGCTGTTTACCATTATAGTTATCTCTCAATGCGATAGTAAAGTCTTCTTTTGATGCACCAGTTGATTGAAAACGATGCAATAAACGAAAGCTATACAAAAGGCGCCACGCGTCCACGTGTTGCCTGTAGCTACAGTGTTACCACAGCAGACGGGAGACGAGTGACAACAAGAACGGTTAGAAACGCACTGGTTTATTCAAATAAATACAGACGCTGTGGCCAGCGTTGCCAACTTACTAACAAGAATAGTTCATACTTAACACTCCTGCCCCTAATGAACTACTACAATATTATTAGAAATACTGCCTATAACTGACCGGGGGACCTTTACGGACTCTTTGGCGTGACGACGTTTTATCCGGCTGCACTGAGGTAGTCGCGGCTGGATGATCGTGGACGGCCGATTGGGAAATGTCCCCACTTCCATTACCTTCCACGTAGTCGCCTTCTGATAAGGCCTCCTGGAAGGTATCGTCATCTTTCGGCGCCGCCGGGGGTGTGACTACCGTCAAATCTGCTGCCCTGGGTGCCTACCATCAACTTTAAGACAGCGATTCAAAATTAGCGCGATGCAGAATAGGTTCCTAAAATGAATTGCTTTATTTCGTACTATGACCTTCTAAAAACTGGATCGCAAATTAATTGCTAAATGTGAATGACCGAACGATTTGTGTCTTTATTTCTTCTACCCGTCTCTTACACTCGATTCTGTCATGCCCGGAGAGTAAGAGGGACGGGTATAACCTGCTGGTGTCATGTTAGCTTTGTCGAGTTATAAGTCAAATAGGAGTTCATGACAGCTTAGCGGCTGTGAAATGTCATTGAATGATCACTGAATCGCTGTCATTGATATTAAGCTGTCGTGGTACGAATAAGCGAAGCAGATCAGTTTAGGTCCTGAACAAAACCGCAATAAGAGTTGATGGTAGGCACCCTGGGCGTCGAAGGCCGGTTGTGATCTGTAGGTACCGGAGAGTACGCCGCTGGCAAATTCGTAGACATTGGCTAATCAACGCCTTCATTCCTCTCCCCGCCATGTTCAGAGCTGGCGTTGCTGACCTCAGGTGTTGCATCATCTGATCTGAGAGATGTTGGTAAGTCTTGTAGAGTAATGCCAAAGTCCCGTTGATGGATTATGCCATAAAGTATTACTTCCAAAAACCAAAATTAAACAATAATATACGACATTTAGGGCCAGTTTCACAATGTCTAAGTAAGTTCTCATTAGCTGTTAGATACTTCACATATAGTCCATACAAAACTGTCAAGTAAACTGGAACGTATCTCCTAATCGGACATTGCGACAGGCCTTTAGCCATCATTTATAATTATTGGTTGTTTTAGATAAAACGCAAACCGTCACATAATGAACTTTACGTCTAGCTGGGTGGCAATTACTTAGAAATAAAGCAGCTTTTGAAACGTATTTATAGTTTTTGTTTTTTAATAAGGTTTTGGAAACAAAAACTATAAAAATCTCCTGTTCCCAAGTGGTGTAAACAGCTCTATGAAGTTTTTACACCGTTTTGAACCCTATCGATGACTGTCTGCGAGTGGCAGGTCGGGGCCTCCTCTAGAGCCGCGTCCTTATTTTATTACCTCCTGTCCGAGATTAAAGTCCACTCACTAAAATCCAATAGTTTGCATCGCTTAAGGGTGAAAATCATATAAAATGACCATTGTGACAAAAATGAAACAAAAATGATAACGTAACAAAAATGAAACCCGTAACAAAAAATAACAAAAATGAAATATTAGGGTCTTTTCACAAGTCACATAAAACTGATTATTTTTTTCCAGGAACAATAAAAAGCATTATTTTTATTAAAAAAAATCACTTATGATAGCAAAAAAAATATGTAACTTTCATGGTTGGTAAAATCAATGTCAATGACACTTAAACTCTGTCACAGAATAGATATAAGTACTACCAGTCACGCACGATCACTAATATGTAAACAAAAAACATTTATAGGCATTCTGTTCTTTCAGCCTGTGTCTAAAAGGACGCTGTTGTTCGACTGCTGACATCGGCATTCTAAAAAGAAAAATTGAAAAATTGCATTGTGAATGCAAAAAAGTAAAAATTTAAATAAGAAAACTATTACTGAAAAATGGAAAATGAAGTATTTAGAAAAAATCGACCCGTCCCACAATCAGCTCCTATGGGACTCGAACCCACGACCTTTCGCTTTCCGGGCGACTGCTCTAACCACTGAGCTACGGAGTCGTTACGAGAAGCGTCGAATTTATCCAATACTTCTTACTCGCTGTATAGTCAGCGTTAAATACTTTTTACTTTTTCTAAATACTTCATTTTCCATTTTTCAGTAATAAAAATTGCATTGTGAATGCAAAAAACTAAAAATTAAAATAACAAGAAAAATATTGTTAGTAAAAACAAAATGGACAAATAACCAAACAGCACAATAACAGAATGGATACTACGTAATTAAAATCTGGAAATACATAAAAACATAGTTTAAACACATAACCCTCATTTTGGACATCACCGTTGTTGGGTACAAAAAATCAGTCTTGTGAATCATTTTTGTTATATCATTTTTGTAACGTGAGAAAAAAACGTGCCGACCCATAACAAAAATGAACAAACTTACTACTTGGAATAGAATCGAAAATATTTTAAGCCAAATAAGAAAGTCATGAGTGAAAGCTGTTTGCATTTCAATAAAGGTCGAAAACAAACCGTCTATATGAATCGATTAAATATATAAGTATTTTCATACCTGCATATTTTGGTAGAGACAACAAAAATGATGAATCAAAATTGTAATTTTCGCTCGGAGACAGAAAACCACGCGTTCACTCACTTTTTTATGCGATGACAAAATGACCGACACATAATCACTTCTGGCATCTGATTGGCTCCTTAGAGAGCAAGTGTTGCCCTTTGGTAAACAACAAATAATACTAAATTAGATCGTAAGAAAAATGAATAACGAAAATGAACACATTATTGGACATTTATTTGAGAACAAAAATTTATTTATAGAAATAAGAAAATAAAATAGTTTAACCCGATATCAGCGACAAATCATATGTCTTAAACAAAAAATAATCATTTGTTTGAATACTGTTTTTTATTATATTTATTTAGGTGTACTTTGTAACGCTAGTCACGAAGAGGACAAATTATTTTGTATGGAGAAAATCCGGGCTCGGAGCGAATATAGGAGTATATTTATTAAATACTGATAAGGTACATTGAAATTTATATATACTTATTTAGGTAATGTTTCATTCTACTAACGTGAGTACTCATTGCTTTATTTAAAATAATATTTTGTGAAATATCGCGCGTGGACAAATTTTGATGTCAAAATGGTCATTTTAAATGATTTTCACCCTTAAATAATCAGGTCGTATATGGGGTGACGTCATTTTGTCATAAAATTATATATTAGGGTATACCTCTTTTTAGGGTTCCGTAGTCAACAAGGAATAGTTTCGCCATGTCCGTTTGTTCGTCTGTCCGTGTGTCTGTCCCCAGTCTAGCTCATAGACTCTTAGTAGGTATGACGACCGATTTGGCGCAGGGGTAATCTACCTGCCTTCTGCGCTAGAGGTCTCGGGTTCGATTCCCGAACTAGACAAATATTTGTGTACATGAACATGTCTATTTGTCTTGGTCTGGGCGTTTTCTATGTATATTAAGTATGTATTTACAAACAAAAAAGTATTTAAGTATATATTTATCCGTTATCAAGTTCACATAGACACAGTTTCTTAAGAAATTTACTATGTGCTTCGATAATGAATCACACCAATGATTTTTGTTATCAGCATGTCTAAAAAATATGTAACTCGAGTAAAAAGAATCTGTTTTTATTATTTTCCTATCTTCAAAAATGACTGAGATATTAAACGTTAAAGTACGGCCTCCGAGGAAAATTTGGGTGAACCAATGGCATTAACGTGTGACGTCACGTTGCACTTCCGTATACCTACATAGAATCCTTTGGCTATATAGTTGCGCTCTCACGGTTTCGTAATAAATTTATTTATTTTTCTCATAGTCGATCAATGAAAATGTTTAAGTTATTTTGTACTGAGCCCATGTGAAAAAACACCTTCAAATAATGTTTTATTTTCGTGAATAATAAATTAAATCAACTTTCGTAATGGCGGGCGGGATTCTGTCAAAACATATAGCAACCGTCAAAACAAAATGTACTTACAACCTTAACTGACTTGGTAGTTAAATATGCACCCTAAAAACTGACAGCCATTTCGATAATTTTATACTGCTAGTGGCGCGTCCACCACTGGGTCAGATAAGTTTGTGGGATAAATGTCTTTCGGTATCGACAGTAGGTGACAGTTTTAGAGTGCGCCTGCGCGCGGTCGAAATTGAATACTAATCATTTACCATAACCTTAGAACGAAGAAAATGTACTGTAACTAGCGTCAAAAACGCACGAGTTGCGCGAAGATTGCGCACAGACGAACTCTATGTAGGTACAGTTAGACGGAAATCACCCGCAACAGCCGCAAACGGAGATGTCAGTGCGACATGACGTCATCGCAATAGCGCGCAAGGAAAGCAAATTTTCAAAAGCTGGTGAAACTTTACAACGCTGTAGCTTTGGAAATCCTGGCCAGATTTCGATGAAACAAAAACTATTAGTACTTGCACGAGTTCGCGCATTAAATGCAGTAATTTTTATAGTCATATTTTGATGTGTTGGTGTGACTCATTAGTGTGAATTTTAGAAAATATTTATTTATATTTATTTATTAGTAGGTACTAGAAAGCTGCAATTTGGCATGAATATACATATTTATTACGCCAACAAAGTGGTAAAGTAAAATTTTGAATGGTTGAATTTTGGTGGGTTAGTAAAGACAGTTTTTTGATTGAGGCATCCGTTTGTGAATTATTAAGCTTTAAAGTGCAAACTTTTGTTAGAGTCAAGTGCTCCCCCAAAAATGGTTGTTTTAGGATACGTGCAAAAATTCACGATAGTAGTACATAATTATTATGACGAAGTTGAAAGGAAAACTATCACAGCTAAGTTGGCTTTACAAGTTTTTGAGATATAGCACATTTACGAAAACTGCAAATATAACTTTGTCATTCATACGAATACTATGAAAAACAAAGTTATTTTTTCCTTTCAAAAAATGACAGTGGTATTTTTGCTAGGTGTACGTAATCGGTACGTTAAGTGGGTACGGAACCCTTCATGAGCGAGTTCGACTCGCACTTGGCCGATTTTTTTATATAAAACTATGATAAATGTTGGACACCATCGCATACATTGTTCCAGTACCATACTATTTTTACCCACCCTTTGAACTTCACTGTTCTTCAGTTCAAGTCATAATGAAGATGAAATTCATGTAAGTACCTAAACAATATCTTACTCAAATGAAAAAAAGAAAGAAATATAATATATTCGACTTAAAAAAGCATAAAAACAAAATAGGTACATAATAAAACAAAAAACAAACATTTTAGCCGAAATGGACCCAACCTCAGCTTATGCCACAGCAAGTATGACGCTGAACAAAGTGAAATAAACTAGATCAAAAAAGTGAAATAAAAATGTATGGGACGTAATTTTAAATCCAGTTCTTTGCAGATAAACTAATACACATTACGATAAATTTAGAATCTGTTGGATGTGCATCCAGTCGCCTTATAGAAAGGCCCATCATCCTTTATAAATAATTGTTCAGACAAAATTAATTTTATTTTTACTTAAGTCACTGTCTTATAAACACCCAATGCAATCATGAAAACTGAAAAACGTATAAGTTGAACGGAAACTCTCCACGCTGAAGAAATATCCACGATTCAGAACTTGTATTCTCGCTCGCCGTAACCAAGTAAAATAGGGGCTTTCAATAAACTGGAAGATTTCCAAGAACTAAGATGGGGCCGCAGCAATTTCTTGTATAAATTTTTAATATAAGTTACGTTGAGTCGCTAGAAACTTGGCCCGAACACTGTAATTTTTTTATTTGATCTCTCCTGTTATGGAAAAATGAATTACCTCACAAACTTTTCCGTTTACTCTTTGTAAGTTTCATGAAGTGCACAGTGCTTTTTTTGTTTAGACGTACTTAGTTGAGGGTCCAATTTCCGAGGAAATGTTTTAACTTAAAGTAAACAGATCGTTCCTGGACATTTTCTGAATTCCCTTACAAAGTTTCTACCCATTTTTCATGCTATTCATACCAACAATATAAATGCGAAAGTATAACTTTATATGCTACCTTTTCAGGCCTAAACCACTGCAACAATTTTGATTAAAGTTGACATAGATATAAGATAGACCTATCAAAGACATGCATAAGTTCCGGATATCCCAGATATCGGTCTCCTTAGAGATTAATTCAGATCTTTAAGGAGACTGATATCTAGATAGTTATATCCCAGACAAGTCGCGGAGGGGCACTATAGTGATGATATAAATTACGTTACAGAGGTCGGTCTGTCATGACTAAATAATAGAAAAAGTTTTCGGTAAAAAAGAAAAACTCATGACAGTTCATGGAAAAAGAACCCTTGGCAATAACCAGATACATTTAAACATTATTCTTTCATATTTTCCTTTGAAAAATCAACTGTGGATTATGCCGAAAAAATTAACTTAGGTATAAATAAATAAGATAAATAACTGGCACATAAAGAGTCGCGTATAATTTCCAAGTTATTATTTTTTTATTTGTACATTTTAGTCTATATTATAATTAGTAGGTACCTATGTATTATTATGTTTTGTACCGCATTCGTTGTTCTCTGTTTCCCAAAGGTAAACGACTGGCAGAGAATACTATTAGTATTAAGTCCGCCTTGTATAATTTACTGTGTGTATTATGTACAGAAGTTAAATATTTAAATAAATAAATGTTTTAACCGATGATTTCTAATTTGCCTTATACCTATAAGAATCAGTGAGTGAAAGGCCGTTGGTTCGATTCCCACCGGAGCTAGTTATATTTTATATATTTTATAATTTGATATAATTGCATTACATGTGATGTGACTTAAACTAAACATAAAATGTAGGTATAAGTACAAACTACCACATGCACCTAGAAAGGCGTAGCAATGAAATAGAGGGGCAGACTTTCATTTAAGTTGTTTATCGGCAAAATATTCTTAGTAGTTAAGAGAAGGGTCGAAGTTATTTTTAAAATTTAATTTATGATATAACTGTGTAAAATTTATAATTGTGTGCATAAAACACAGCGAAAAAGTAAACATATTTTTAGTAAGTACTTATCGAAACTTAAAAAATAACTTAATCAGTAAACCATAGTTACGTGGAACCCCAAAATACTAATTTCACGCACACCTGAGTACGGTAGCCGTAACATTTTTAAACAAAACAATAATAAAAAACACAATTCCGGCATCCTGTGTGGATGTTATGATAAATTTAACTTTTTTCCTCTTCTTTATTTGGACAGACTTCGAATTATGTTTCTGTTCAAAGGGATTTAGGTTTAAATACCTTCGTGAAAAACATTTTTATGAAAGTTAAGTTGACGTCAAAGCTTGTTATAAGTTTAATTTGGAGAATTTAGCGTTTTCTGTTTAACTTACGACTGCTGGAGGCTACATCTGTGTTCACATATTTTTCATTGGCAAATCCAGGTGATTTCTGTGGGTAAATGATAAGAAAAAGTGATGTGATACAAGGCCTTGTCCAGTGATGTGATACAAAGCTTTGGCCAAGGCCAGATTTGGTGCAGCTTTTTTGAATTTTTGATTTGATTTTGATTTGGTACGAACGTGTGTAGCACGGATTATACTTGCTTTACAGCAAAGTTCGTCCGCACCAAATCGGCGGTTAGGTCTGGTCTGGACGTGTGTAGCGGCTATAAGAACTAACGAACGAACTATAAAAAGAAGCAAAAAACGCGAAGTTGCTATATTCAGACCCTACTAGGTGTCACTTTGCACATAAATAGTTCACTAAAGTCAACGACAGATGGCTCCAAGTTAGGTAATACAACCATAGTCTACCTCATAGATATAGTATATGTCTACCTACAGAAAAGAAAAATCCTTTTTTTCTTTATGTACTTTTTTATCAACTTTAATAGAAACTTAAATGTGTCTTGTTCTTTAGTATTCATTTTTGAAATACTTACTAATATTTACAACTGAAAATCAGCGTTTGCTTGCGTTGCAAGACAAGAATTGTTTAATGTAAAACCTTGATACAAAGTTTATTTTATTCTTTTTAGGACATTCGAATAAAAGCTTGATTTTAAATAAAAGGTTTTTTTAAATATAATTTATTTAATCTCTGACTGAACCTCTTTTAAATTTCATGATCGATGCTCATTCGTCTAAAATTGTTCTCATTGCCAAAATATATCGTGATCCGACTAGTGATTTCAAACGGTTTGTAAGTACGTGAACGGGTGGTAGGAAAATATTGACGATTCAAAAGAACTTATATAAAAGTGTGTGTAAGTAGTGTGAAATTTCTATTATAGTACAATTATTTTAAATTTTAAATTACTGTATAAATATCTGGACAAATATTTGAAATTATAATAATAGCAAATTACCTTAAGATTGATGACATTGTAAGTGTTATAATTTGCATACTATTTCAATAGTGATACATGAGCTCTGTTACTGTTTAATGTTACCACCATTTTATACCATGTCTCATGCAAATAAATGATTATGATTATGATTATGAAAAGTAAGTCAAGTTGAATAAAGATATTTTCAACACACTTGCTCATAAAGTGAGCCTTATTACATCGATCTTAGGGCCATAAACCGAACTATAACACACACGTGCATAATAATATTACACACTAGTGCGTAACAGAATTATCCCTACAAAGTTAAGTTAGTACCTAATTGCAAATTATATGCGAGTAAACAGAGACTTTTCAATTAAACCGGGTAATACAGTATCCATACAAAGTTAAGTTAGTACCTAACTGCAAGTTATATGCGAGTAAACAGAGCATTTTCAATTTCACCGAGGAATAGGTACGGTTCTTTAATGTTACGTTTCTTATAATGAGCAACTTAGCTCACTTGTATCATAATATACTATTTTTATTTTATTTTTACGTACCTAAACGTCGTCTACGTCTCTCAAATTACCACTTATACCTACATTTACTCAAAGTTTGTTATATCAGTTTCATTTCATGCCATTATAAATAATATTGGTTTCAAATTCCCTTTCAAAACCACCCACTTAAAACATTAAAGCTAATCTAAATAATAATTTAATAACAATTTCCATACAAAGTAACAATCTTCGGATGGATATTGAAACGTTTACGATACACAAAATTAAATATGTATTACCTACTAATTATTTATCAAAGCTTCTACTACACTGGATATCTCAAAGGAAATTTCTGGAATTCGCTATCGAGATAAAAGGCGGCTTAGATTAAAATCAGAATAACCAACTCGATTTAAATGAAAATTTTATTCAAATATTCACTTTAACTCGAACCACACAGTAATTTCTAAGGCTTTCATTTTGTTTTTCATACAACGCTGGGTATCAATGGTTTGTTTATGGACCGACCGCTGAAAAGTGGAACGCAGTAATGTATGGAAAAAAATAAAAAACATGATCCTCAAAAGATAAAATAAATTGGCACTGGTTTTAATCAACCGAAAATTCAATCAATATTTGCTTTTCACTCTTTAAAGTTACGTTATGTTGGCTTTATGATTGCATCCAAATCAGTGTCTTTTTTATTCAGCCGAGGTCAATGAGTTATGACTTATGAGTTTTCGAGTTACGTTACGAGTTTTTCTCCAGCATCTTTTTAGATTTTTTGTCTCCAATTGGCAATAAAAAACAACTACATATTTTATATCCAGCAATTTAAAAAAAAATCCTGGTTACCATTATGTTGCCTTTTGCAAGGCTTCAAAAAACAATCTCAGCTTAATTAATACACTGGATGAACTATCGGTATAACTACCTTTTTTAAAGCCGGAAACAAATGGCGGGGCCACGGTACACTAACTAAAGCCGGATAGGACAGAAAAGTGAAAATTTTGGCTGGAAACGATGACAAAACAAAACTACAACTGTGGCCCTAGCCTAGCACGTAAAACTGTCGTTGGTGATAGTATTATTTTGTATGAAAACCAGCCGGCCTAGCATGAGCGGCTTATAACACGCGATATGATATAGCACGTCATGCTGTCTTGCTTACACCTTAGTGGTGTGTAGGGGTGTTACAGCCGGCCTAGCATGAGCGGCTTATAACACGCGATATGATATAGCACGTCATGCTGTCTTGCTTACACCTTAGTGGTGTGTAGGTGTGTTACAGCCGGCCTAGCATGAGCGGCTTATAACACGCGATATGATATAGCACTTCATGCTGTCTTACTTACACCTTAGTGGTGTGTAGGTGTGTTACAGCCCGCCTAGCATAAGCGGCTTATAACACGCGATATGATATAGCACGTCATGCTGTCTTACTTACACCTTAGTGGTGTGTTACAGCCGGCCTAGCATGAGCGGCTTATAACACGCGATATGATATAGCACTTGATGCTGTCTTACTTACACCTTAGTGGTGTGTAGGTGTGTTACAGCCCGCCTAGCATAAGCGGCTTATAACACGCTGTAACACACTACTAAGGTGTAAGCAAGACAGCATGACGTGCTATATTATCATATCGCGTGTTATAAGCCGCTCATGCTAGGCCGGCTGTAACACACCACTAAGGTGTAAGTAAGACAGCATGACGTGCATCTTTCGGTTGTATCATCATCATCATCATCATTTCAGCCGTACGATCCTTCAAGGATCTCTTCAACGATCGGTCCTGCGCTGCCCGCATAATTAACTGAAATTCAATACATCAAATATTAGACGGCAGCACTTTGACAGCTTTTAAAGGACGATATAGTTTACTATTCCATTACCTTATCGACAGTTTTTCATACTAGGACCACTGTCATACAAAACATTCTTCTCCTAACAGTAGTTTGGGTGACTTTTTTTACTACAGCCAAAGCTTTTAGGTAGTTTAGCCAGGATTCAATGTTACGGTTTATTCACAGTTACCATCACAAGCAGAGGCCCTTTCACGTTGAAGCCATTGAAAGAAATCTGGCAACGTTTATAGATCGTAGTCAGTTAATATGTCGTAGTTCTATGGTAGATATTTGTTTAAGCACGAAAGACAGGCAATAAGATTACGCAACGTTTCCTTTCAAGCGCTAAACAACTAGCAGTCTTTTGTCTTCTTTGCTTAACAAATGACAAAACAAAACACTGCACTGCTTTCGGAAGAAAAAGTACTACTTACCTACTGGTAAAACTACTCGGTAATATCCCATCGGAGGTCCCATCGGAGCTGGTTGTGACACGGGTCGATTTTGTCTAAATACTTCATTTTCCATTTTTCCATTTTTCAATAATGAAAATTGCATTGTGAATGCAAAAAACAAATAATTTAAATAACTTACTCGGAAATACTACTGGAAATAGGGGTATTTTGTTTGGTGTTGTTTTTCTTGCAAAGTTATCTTCATCAGATATTTTTAATTCCGCTACTGCTGGGGCACGACCTCTCCCTATGGGCGTATAGGTGAAGAGTAATTTCCACGTCGTGGGCCGAATGCAGATAAGACTTTGTTCACAATAAATATTGCAAATGCAACTGGTGCCAACAGATTAACCTGCCTTTCAAAGCACCAATTACTTTATGATAGAACATTAAAAAAACCATAACAAAAGCCCCACTTTCTCATCGACCTTCACTCAAAATGCCAACTGAAAGCTTACCTCTTTCTATTTTAACGTCCTACAATCTTCTAGCAAAAGGTTTTCCTGCCTTAAACTGGCGCCCTTTTGGGAATCCTCTTGTATCGTTACGTAATACCCACACATAATGTGATCTTATAAGTGGTCTGAATCCAAACCGCGCCTATCTGCAGTCCTACACAATAAGGTAAGCGGACCTATTTTCGAGATGTTTGGTTCAAGTCACAAGATGAAGCGTGTTTAGCCCAAACAATAGGTAGTTAAGAATGTAAAGTTTTATTGAAACAGACGGCATTTTTAGACTATGTTTGCTATTTAGACATAAAACAGCATTAAATAGGTAATGCTGTTTTAACAGTTTGTAGAGACACGATAACAAAACGAGACCATATTATTATTATAGTTAGCTTGCACTGTCAAAAAGTGATCAAATCTCATGCAGGGCCAAGCTTCTTACTCTACAACAACCCCCAACTTCACAAAATCTACACCTTAGTCAAAATATGTGGCGTGGCCGTTTTGCTACAGGCGCTTGTGATCTGTTAAATTGATTTCATATAATTCAAACTTGTCACATCTTGCATGCTTAATAAGCAAATTATGTTAGGCTACTTTTAAAAATGATTATCATGTCTTGTGCAAATAAACCTGTTCTACTCTATATTTCTTGAATTTCTTTTTGATGACTGAATATAACCCTTTATGATATTAAAATATAGGATATGGGATATCATATCAAAAGGAACACCTTGTATAGAACCCCGCTTTATCTCGTACCTTGTTCCTCGCCAACATGCGACCGCCTGGCAAACACTGATATTAGTTTTCTGTGCAAGCAATTTTCGTAAGTGTCCCTCCTCTGCCCTATCGGGCAGTTGTCAGCACGTGTGGCTGCTTTATTGAAACATAATAAAAACTGGTCAGCGCCAAATAAAAATGGCCAACATGGGGTGAGATCCTTGATGAAGCGAATTAAGCTTGGGTCTGTTTTGATTCCGATCAACTTTTACGTTTGTTGTTAAAGCTACTAATTTACGGGGTGTGAGAACTAAGAAAATAAAATTATGTCTATGTGTCTGTCTACGCCTGCGGAAGAAATGTGTGATTATATTAAGAAATGTTTGAATACTTTGATGAATTTGGCAAGGAAATGCTTATAATAAAATGTTTCTAACTTTAATCTGTGTGATTAGTATTTTATAATTGCAAACATACTTTGCATGCATCGTTTATGTGTTTATATATCAAGGTAAACACGATCTAGAAGCCACAAAAACAATCAGGGGTGCGATTGCGTAAGGTAATCGTAATAGTTTGACAGTGTATCTAATCAGCTGACATTTATTATGTTAAGATACAATATGAACTGTCAAATGAACGATTGACTTTACGCATTCGCCTATCCGACGTTTGCAACGCCAATAAGATAAAAACACCCTCTACATTTTGACCTAAGAAACCTGAACATATTAAAATAATAAATTGATGTCGAACATAAAAAAAATATAATCTCGGTGTCTCGGGCAGATTACGTCTGTCATTGTGTGAGTGGGGGGAATTTATTTTACGAACTAATTTCGCAGCGACAACATTCCTTACGGTTAGGGTGGTGCCTCAGGCGATGTAAGCTATTTTTTTCATAAAAAAACCGAGTTGTATGTTTAATGAAAGCGTTGTACGGCGGAGCGCCGCTGGCGTTGCCCTGATTGTGGATTTTTGCGAAACCCGCATGAATATTTTTATGGCAGAACTGTGATGGCAGAGGTGGACTTTGATGGGATGCGAACGCGAAACGTTTTTTAGTTGATGGCCTATGTGTGCTGGCTGGTAAATGTCGGTTGGTTTTGGTAAGTTGTACGAGAGGGGTGTGAAATTTTTAAGTCACAGAACCATCGATGAACAATAACACCTAGGTCCATACGTAGTTGGAGTGACAAACACCCTTCCTGATCAGAAGGTCTAAGTAGCTAAATGTTCAACAGCGCGAAACGTCTAATTAGCAGTAAGTCTCATTAGCAAAATGTCTATGTAGCAAAACGTCCAACTATCAAATGGTCTGTATAGCAGAACATCAGATCTATTTAGCAAATCGTCACATTATCAAAATGTCTGGATACTCAGGCACAAAATTCAACACACAAATTACATCGGGAGGGAAACGGACAGGGAATTATAATATGTACGTACGTACAGACTTGTGCATACCTACAGATTCTTTGGTCTATGTAGCTTAAATCATATATTTTTGATGGTGACTGACAATTTATTGTCAAGAATGCTATTCGATTATGAAAGCTCTTAGAAAAGAAGCGCTTTGGCAAGATCGCAAATACAAGAATATGTTATTTGAAGGAAATAAAAGAAGGAAGATCGATTTAATGTTTAATGCCAAATACAAAAGAGCCGCAAAAGTTTGACGGCCAAAAAGATAGTCCCTTTGAATTTTTGATAAACCTTGATCATATCAAAAGAATAAGTAAATAAATGCAGGGTAATTTGTGCGCCTAATATCCTTATAATATTTATGGCGCTACTAGCTTTTTAATCCAGATTTTGTTTTCTCAAATAAATGTTATGTAGTTTACAAAATAATGACTTTTCCTTTTTATCATGAGTGTACACATTTTAAAAATGACTTTTTGCTAAATAGATGTTATGCTATACAGACCTTTTGATAGTTGGACGATTTGCTAAATGGACATTTTGCTAATTAGACTTACTGCTCATCAGACGTTTCGCGATGTTGGACATTTAGCTAATTAGACCTTCTGATCAGGAAGAACAAACACGACTTAGAAAATATGCGCCCACTGAGCCACTTGAACTTCGCGTATATTTATTAGTAGTTCCTGTCATTTATGACAAAAGATCGTACATTATTTTCTCAGCCATAATAGTTTTGATTTAGTTCGTGAGCCTTCATCTAGTACTATTGTTGATTGAAGCACAGAACACAAGTATGTCTTGAGGTTGTTTAAACGATAGGGACTGTTTATTACGAAACAAGGAAAAACAAAGCGACTAAGAGTGAGCAAATTTCTATAATGATCGCAAAACTATGACAGTATTCAAAACCAAAAACAGAACTTCAAATACAAAGATAAGGTAAACAAGCATAGAGCAATATCAAAACATTTAAACTATTAAAAAACCTAAAAGCTATATAAACCCCAAACATATAAACCCTCAACAGGTTGTCATGACAATTAGTTATTTTACGTTTCATTTAGCACAAAATTCGTGACATGCTGATATAAGAACATAATACAGAAATACAGGTTTCCTTCATTTGCCCGGTATATTCCAAGAGAAGGTAACATAAAAGAAGCAAATTTTATCCCAAAAGCAGTTCAGTTTGTGCCTTATTGCATACTACAACATTTAATAGCGTTGCAAGGTGAGCTGAGGAATTCGCAATAAGCAGAGTTCCATCTCCAGCGAGACAAAGCTACCCTTATTTCCCAAGCGCCTTGCATTTCACCCTTACAACTGTTCAAATACATTATTATTTTAAACGCGATAGTTTCCCCGCAACTTGCTGTGTTAAGGCACAGAATAAAAACTACAGGTATTCCACCTTAATTTAAAAGGAATGCGAGCCTTATTTAAAATGAAGTGTATTTAAAAAGGTGGACTCGTCTTACAACTAGCTCCGATGGGACTCGAAGCCACGACCTTTCACTGTCCGGGCGAATGCTCTTAGCACTGAGCTACGGAGTTGCATCGGAGCTAGTTGTGAGACGGGTCGACTCACAGAACACGGAAAGATTTTGGGTCGACTATTTACAGTACTTCAATTCAGACTATTCGATTACCATAACAATAGTTTTTCATACTAGGAGTACAATCATAAATCTCGTTGAGACCTATTTTGGGAACATGGAATACTGTAGTATTCTGTGGTTAAGGCCCAAGTTTCAGGGTACGCCAGAATCCACTAGTTGTTACTGCTACGACTGTGCGGTGGAAATAATTTTCTCTTGTAAATGGCTTCTTTTACTTTAGTTCAGATTTTTCCTTGTGTTAACTTTTTAGTTTTCTGAAGATTTGTTGTTTTGTATAATATATAGTATAGGGTTGTTTAGACTCGCTCCTTTGTTGCACCGTGAATTAATGTTGTGGAATAACATTATTCTTATGCTTTTAGAGCGTTATCCTGGTAAGTTTAAGCATCAACATCAAAACTGACTATGGACAATATTCTTTTACCTAAGTAGATATATAAATATCAATAAATAAATATATTTCTTACAAGCACTCCAATTATCCAGTTCATAAGTAGGCCAGTCTGTGGGGACAAAAACAGGCTTTACCTTACAAAAGGTGGAGTAAAAGCGGTTTGTACATAATTATGTAGTTAAGGTATGAAGGACTAATAAAATCCAAGTTTTCGACCTATGGGGAGTCAAGGCGCGAGCCGCCATCTAGAATTTAAAGCGCCAAAATTAGGTTGTCTCAACTGTAATTCACTATGTGATAAATATGTGTATGAGAAGTATAAAGAGGACAAAATTACTAACATTTTTCCATTCATTGTCTTATAGGTAAAAAGTTAAAAGACAGATTTTTTTTATCATATTTAATTTTCTGTTTAAAATAAGCATAACAATTATTTTTTAATAAGGGCACAATATTGGCCGAATAATCTTTACGGCGAAAGAACTACCGATCTTTCGCCCCGTACAGATATTTTCCCTCGGCATAGAGTTTGCTCCGAGCAACCCCACGACTGTAGGTAATGATAATTGATAATAGAAATATAAATAGAAAAACAGAAAAAGACGTTAGAAAAAAAAACGTATGATAACGTAGTCGTATTACCCCGCAAGGTTGAACACTGAGACCCAATTTTACTTATTAAATTGTTCGGTTTCAATAGTAACGATGTATTGGGTAAAGAAATTGGTAGCGAAATATAAAATATTATTGTATTTTTGTTATAATTGCGCTCTTGTTATGCACAATGTAAGTAGAATTAGCTTTCTGTTTGTAATTGGTTATTATAAAGTAAGTAACGTCTTTAATAAATTAAATATCTTTATATATATTGAAAAATGGAAAATGAAGTATTTAGAAAAAATCGACCCGTCTCACAACCAGCTCCGATGGGACTCGAACCCACGACCTTTCGCTATCCGGGCGACTGCTCTTACCACTGAGCTACGGAGTCGTTTATATATATTTCTTAACTAGCTGACCCAGCGCGACTTCGTTCCCGTGGCCCTACCCCCTACTCCACCCTACCCTACCCGTATTCTACCCCTACCCCTACTCTACCCCTACCCTACCCTACCCCCTACTCCACCCTACCCTACCCGTACTCTACCCGTACTCTACCCGTACTCTACCCCTACCCTACCCCTACCCTACCCCTACCCTACCCCTACCCTACCCCTACCCTACCCCTACCCTACCCCTACCCTACCCCTACCCTACCCCTACCCTACCCCTACCCTACCCCTACCTACCCCTACCCTACCCTACCCCAACCCTACCCCTACCCTACCCCTACCCTACCCCTACCCTACCCCTACCCTACCCCTACCCTACCCCTACCCTACCCCTACCCTACCCCTACCCTACCCCTACCCTACCCCTACCCTACCCCTACCCTACCCCTACCCTACCCCCTACCCCTACCCTACCCTACCCTACCCCTACCCTACCCCTACCCTACCCCTACCCTACCCCTACCCTACCCCTACCCTACCCCTACCCTACCCCTACCCTACCCCTACCCTACCCCTACCCTACCCCTACCCTACCCCTACCCTACCCCTACCCTACCCCTACCCTACCCCTACCCTACCCCTACCCTACCCCTACCCTACCCCTACCCTACCCCTACCCTACCCCTACCCTACCCCTACCCTACCCCTACCCCTACCCTACCCCTACCCTACCCCTACCCTACCCCTACCCTACCCCTACCCTACCCCTACCCTACCCCTACCCTACCCCTACCCTACCCCTACCCTACCCCTACCCTACCCCTACCCTACCCCTACCCTACCCCTACCCTACCCCTACCCTACCCCTACCCTACCCCTACCCTACCCCTACCCTACCCCTACCCTACCCCTACCCTACCCCTACCCTACCCCTACCCTACCCCTACCCTACCCCTACCCTACCCCTACCCTACCCCTACCCTACCCCTACCCTACCCCTACCCTACCCCTACCCTACCCCTACCCTACCCCTACCCTACCCCTACCCTACCCCTACCCTACCCCTACCCTACCCCTACCCTACCCCTACCCTACCCCTACCCTACCCCTACCCTACCCCTACCCTACCCCTACCCTACCCCTACCCTACCCCTACCCTACCCCTACCCTACCCCTACCCTACCCCTACCCTACCCCTACCCTACCCCTACCCTACCCCTACCCTACCCCTACCCTACCCCTACCCTACCCCTACCCTACCCCTACCCTACCCCTACCCTACCCCTACCCTACCCCTACCCTACCCCTACCCTACCCCTACCCTACCCCTACCCTACCCCTACCCTACCCCTACCCTACCCCTACCCTACCCCTACCTACCCCTACCCTACCCCTACCCTACCCCTACCCTACCCCTACCCTACCCCTACCCTACCCCTACCCCTACCCCTACCCTACCCCTACCCTACCCCTACCCTACCCCTACCCTACCCCTACCCTACCCTACCCCTACCCTACCCCTACCCTACCCCTACCCTACCCCTACCCTACCCCTACCCTACCCCTACCCTACCCCTACCCTACCCCTACCCTACCCCTACCCCTACCCCTACCCTACCCCTACCCTACCCCTACCCTACCCCTACCCTAGCCTACCCCTACGCTACCCCTACTCTACCCCTACCCAACCCTACCCTACCCCTACCCTACCCCTACCCCTACCTTACCCTACCCCTACCCTACACCTACTCTACCCCTATATCCTTCCTTGGACTTCCACGAACATTTCAAGACCAAAATTAGCCAAATCGGTCCAGCCGTTCACGCGTGATGTCGTGACCAAGGGAAATAGGGATTCATTTTTATATATATAGATATGCGTGTGTATGTAACTAAACTCCTCCTAAACGTCTGGACCGATTTTTTTGTGTGTCTAAGAATAGGTCCGGAAACTATTTCATTATTATAATGTAATAGTTTACGACTATTACCTACAGATATTTTTGATAGTTTGGTGTAGTATGATATATTGTTCTGTGCTAGTTTGCACACGATCAAACATCTCCTGAAAATGCTCCGGACTGGGGCGAAACACGTGTAGAGTACTTAGTGTAATCGGTGAAGGTGCAAGTTTTGTGATTATTTGCTTAATAAAGTTACATAATATTTATTTTTCACTATTTTTTATCCTGAAATTCCCAGGGAGCGAAACCCCGAGGCACAGTCAGTGGAATATAAAATTGTGTACAGAATTTTTCAATACTTCCCACGGTTCAGATTAAACTTGTTTTAGAACTCCAGCATAGGTACCCCGTGTTCCGAAGTAGGATCACAAACTTTTTAATGCTCCAAAGCCAGGCTAAATCCCGTAGATATCATTCACTGTCTGTCCGCGAAGCTCGCTCCACTCATCACTTCCACGGTTAGTTAGATAAAAACATCGCTCGAAGGACCGATATCGGATCGTGATTAAACTTTGACTGGGATGAAATGAGACCGAATTTCGTGATCGGTCCGAATTTCAAGTCAGCCGAACTTCGCAAACGTATTGTTGATGGCCGGAATACAGAAACAGGACAACCGAAATTGGAGCGATCGCCTCGACTATCGGCTGTTTGAGAAACTACGTCTATTGAATTCCCAATCATTTCGCTATGTACAATTGTACAACGTTTGGAGTGGAAGCCTCATTCCCGTTGAGTGGCTATAACTGAAATGGTACCTAATAAAATTTTGTTACCGACGTAATCGCTTATTTTCGAGCTTTATGTAATTTATACTTTTATCAATCCATACTAATATTACAAATGCGGGAGTTTATTTATTAATTTGTTTGTCCGTTGTTTCAAATTAAAACAGAGCAACGGATTGACGTGATTTTTGGCATGGCGATAGTTTAAGAGCCAGAGAGTGGATTTAGGCTACTTGTTATCCCTGAAAACCATCACATTCTCGTGGGATAACATCGTGTATAGTCCACGCGGGCGAAGCCGCGGGCGGAAGGCTAGTTATGCCGATATTCTGGGAATGTGTTTTCATTATATATAAGTTTTTAGTATAAATTGATTTTTTATGACAAGCTTTTTTGCTGATTGTACTGTATATTGTATTGTCATCTAAACCAAACCGGTATACAAAATTTCAGCTCCATCGGACACTGGGAAGTGGGTCAAATTAAGCTTGCAAGATTTGTCCCCCACTAACTAACTAACTAACATGGCAAGTTAATAGAAAGCTTGTAAAAATAAGAAACCTACACAATGTTGCGACCTTAGTGGAACCAGGTGCACGGCTTTGCTGAGGATGCTCTTAGAGAGGTTATGCTGTGGCTTAAATCTAATTTACTTTCGCTTAACGTGTCTAAAACCAAATTTATACCTTTCGCATTACGTGGTAGTAACATTCCTGACAAAACAACATTCTGTATAAAAGTCCATACATGTGTTTCAGAAAATTGTAACTGCATGCAAATTGAGCTAGCACGTGAAATAAAATATCTGGGTGTAATACTGGACGTCACTCTGGGTTGGCACACACAAATAAATAACACTATATCCCGTGTAAGAAAACTGATTCCTAGATTTCAGAAATTAAGACAGTCTGCTAACATAGATACCCTAAGAACAGTTTACCTTACACTTGCTCAGTCAGTCATTCAATACTGTATAGCAGCGTGGGGTGGATGTGGTAAGACCCTTATGATCCGTTTAGAACGAGCTCAAAGAGTAATTCTGAAGGTGATTCTACGAAAGCCTCCATGGTTCAGTACTGCTGAGTTATATAGGGAGTTCCCAGTTATGACAGTCAGACAACTGTTTTTGTTGCAAGTTGCAGTCCGTAAACATGCTAGCTTACCTTTTTTGCCAGAAAAGTTGACCCAAAGAAGAAAAAATGTGTGCCCAATGGAAACTCACAAGACCTCACTAGCATCAAGACAATTTTACATATTAAGTACTCATATATATAATATAATGAATAAAAAACTAGATATTTATAATTTGACACGCCTTCAAGCTAGACATAAAGTATACACTATCGTACACTGAAACAGAGGAACTATTTTTAAAGAATCAATAACTCAAAATACTCACACTCAAAATACTCACACCCCAAAACACACACACACACACATACACACGCACAGAACACACATACACACACACTACACCACATACACACACACTACACCACATACACACACCACACTACACACACACACCACACACACGTGCACACACACATTCATACATCTGTCAATTAAATTAAATTCTTTATATTTTAATGTAGTTCTTTAATATGTACTCGACAAATCTCTCAAACTGTAACGGAAGGCGTTGATAGGTGTGACACAGTGTATACTAGTTCAGCTATTAACGGCCCATCTATTTTTGTACTCGTTTGTCATATTACATTAACTTGTTTCCTTGTACTTTACTAGAAATAAAGATGGTTATGATTATGATGATTATGATTAGTAATTACTTTGGTTGATTTTCGGTTTCACTGTACAACTTTTATTTAATTATTGTTTTTGTAATGTCCATATTGTGAGACTGAATAAAGTTATTTGTATTTTTATTTTCAATCTAAGCTTCTGTAGGGATGATGTAACGCAACCTTCGATCGTTTATATGATCGAAGAACGCAACGCTTATTTTAAACTGGCGCTCCGCTTGCGACTTCGTCTGCGTGGCCTCCTTTTTACCCCCTTAAAGGGGGAATTTCCAAAATCCTCTCGAAAAAATTTACGGATCCCGTGGGATACCTATAGTTGCTGTTCACTCTAACAAGGGATCAACTTTTTTCATTTTTTTTTTTTTTTTTTTTAATTTTATATTTATTAATTAATATTTATTGTTTGAAATTCAAATTATTCAGTATTTTAATAGTGATCTTGCAATTTATTTATTTCTAATCCACGTCATTGGCAGTATTATTTATAATATTAATAATTACATTATTTATGCAGGTAGGATGCTTTTTTGTCTTGCGAATCCATGCAGGTAGGATGCTTTTTTGTCTTGCGAATCCATGGTGACGGCTGAAAATCAGCGATTTGCTCTAGAGCAAATAGACTGCTGAGCTGCGACCTTTTTGCACCACTACAGCACATGTGTTTTCAATGGTGTTGATTCTGATTTTGTATTCATTCTTGTGTGTGTCTGAAGTGACAAATAAATGTCTTATCTATCTATCTATCTAACATGATTTTATTTATGGTGATATTTTAGGGGCTATATAATATCCTAAGTGTCTTTTTTTATTGACTTTCATGATTATGAACATGATTTTTTGCATTTTGGTAGCTCAGCGTAGGAGAATGTTCTGAGAGCAGTGGGTAGCAATTTATTTTATTTTGATGGCCGATTTGGCGCAGGGGTAAACTACCTACCTTGGCGCCAGAGGTCTCGGATTCGATTCCTGAACAAGACAAATATTTGTGTGCATGAACATGTCTATTTGTATTGGTCTGGGTGTTTTCTATGTTTTATAAGTATGTATATACTAACAAAAAGTATTTAAGTATATATTTGTCCGTTATCAAGTTCACGTAGACACAGTTTCTTAAGAAATTTACTATTGGCTTAGATAATTGGTGTGATTGTAAGAAAATATTTATTTATTTATTTTTGTTGGCCGGCACTTTTACTTGCCTGATCCCTGATCCAATTTTAAAATGAGTTAAAAAATATAATTTTTGAACTTGAATCACTGCTTGGTCACTAATCGTCCGCTTGCAATCGAACGATTATACGGAGGCCTGAAAGCTAGTACGCTTCTACGAAGGCCAAAACTTTCGGGTAGTACGCGAGACAGGGACCGTACTCTGAAACGCACATCCGAAATTTCGGTTAGCCCCGTCCCTTTCACTCGATTCTGTCATGACTCGAGCGTGCGAGGGACGGGTATAACGAAGTTTCGGGTTTTGCGTTTCAGAGTAGGCCCTCAGGAGCAGCAGTCTCTTCGGAGGCGGACGCTCGTATGCCTGGCCCAGTAGGGGGACGTGCTAATGGCACGTAGGTAGGGCAGAGGTTCCCTTTGTGGCCACTTTAAGGATTTTTTTACTTTTAAGCACTAAGTATTAAAGGGTCTTAGGTATTTGAGAGACAAATTATATCTTAAATTATAGATAATTTATCTGCCTTTAAAGGTACTTAAAAAAAGTAAAATAGTTTTTTGTATATAACACAAAAAATGTGTGAGTGGTGCCAAATGTACTGGTTTTGGCCACTTATTGATAGTTAAACTTTTGTAAGTATAGCGAAAAATTAAAACCAAAAATCAATATAGTTATTCTAATGCGCTAGAAACCAATCAATTGCAAAACAACAATTTAATTGTAAAAAACAAAGGGTTAAAAAGTACTTCATCCAAAACAAATTAGTTCAAATTTTCATACAAAACATTTTTTAAAACAGAAAATGGGCTTTATTGAAAACAAATCGTATGACTAATGGAATTCTAACGATTGTTATTATTACCTTAAAATACCTTATTTTAATTGCTATTAGCAAAAATGGCGCAAAGTTGTTTAGAAAACATTTAAAGCAAAAAGTGGTCAAAACCGGTACAGTGGCCAAAACCGGGGCTTCTGCCCTATATCCCCCGAAAACCCGAATCGAACGACTACGCGGTGGTCTTACATCAAGTAAGCTTTTTTCTACTGAGGTTGAAAGCTTTCGGATAGTACGCGCGGACGCTCGAAACGAAGGCAGAAACCAGGGATGGTTGGCAGTCCTTGTGACAGCCCGATCTGGACTGGAAGTATCGTTATTAAGTAAGTAAGTTGATGTCATAACAAAATTATTATTATTAACAACACTGTTTAAAAAAACATCGCGGGCGCATAGTTTACGTCGCACGTTATTAGATGGCGCTGTTAGCTTCAACATCGCGATATTGTTTTACATCACGAGCTTATCAAAATATTTAGGGAACAGAGCGCATATTTCAGAGTACAATGAGATCAGAGACGCGGCTTAAAGCCACTGATCGAATTTTTGAAGGCCGATAGGTACGTTAACTTTATTTAACGTATCGGTTACAAGTTACCAACCCATGTTCCAACTCTCGGGCTATCTATCTAGAATTTCTTCGAAAAACTATGATATGAAATCAGTAAGCAAGCACTACTTATGTAAGTAATTGTAAAATCTTGGGAAGTCGAAGACTCGAAGAAAATTTTAATTAAACCATAACCACATAGAATATATTGTCGTAATCATGAAAAATATGGTAGTCCGTTTTCGTTGAAGCAAGGTCTGGCGAGTACGGAGGATGGAACAATAATAATGGTGAAGGTCGATTCACGAGTCGGTGCTGATCACTGCTAGTATTTTAATAAATGGTGTAGAATAGTATAGTCTGTGGCATTGCAACCTATCAACTGACGAATGGCGCGCGGGAAATATGAGATATTCTGGAAACGTATTTGTTGTATAATTTATTATCACAATTGAAACAAATACGTTTCCAGAATATCTCATATTTCCCGCGCGCCATTCGTCAGTTGATAGGTTGCAATGCCACAGACTATACTATACAGTGTGCCCCTCGATATGGTGCACAAACGAAAAGGGTAGTGACTATACCGGATTTTATCAACAAAAAAAATAAAAAATTGCACATGTTACGATGTATTTCAAAAAATTTTTTGGTCCTTTTGACATAAAAGAATATAGTTTTTGGATGGGGATTTTCAGGATTGGGAAATAAGTGAAAGGGTAAAATTAATCCCTAAAAGAATGCTTAAATATGACTAATATTACAAAAATGAGACAAAATCAAACATTTTACACTTTTTTCCATTATTAGTATCCCCTTTAATTTTTTTTAAATACGATAAGATGTGCAATATTTTTTTTGTCGCTAAAATCCGCTACAGTCAACGCCCTTTTCGTTTGTGCACCATATCGAGGGGCACACTGTATATTGTAGTATACTACAGATGGGTTGGCGATCGCAGTGTGTTATGCTTTTTGAAGGAGACACTGCTGCCTGTCTGCTTATGCCGGTTTTTCTTTAGTCGCCTTCTAGTAGTGTTTTCTATGCTGATAGGTATACTACACGGTATAATCGAAATCTATGAATTTATACCGACTCCTATTTCTTTTTGAAAATGTTATAACATTTTTATTGTATTGGTAGGTACCTACCTAATTGCCTGCCTTGAAAAACCTTTACACAGAAAATTTTATAGTTTCCAGAAATAGAAAACTTTTTCTGAGAAAATTAATTCTGTAATAAATAACAGTTAATTTTTTACCTTTTCATTACCCTTTGCTTATTTTTTTTTTTCAATTACCCTTCGGCAACAATGTCAACGTGGGTCAAGTCTGTATGTGACACACAACAAAAGCTGTAAGTAATAATGGGAAAAAGAATGGGGTTTCCTTACAATTTTCATTACGATTACAAAACATTAAAAGATAACTTTCTTTGTAAAATATAATATTCTGTTATTCAAACGATATAAGTAACTGGGGATAACTTTGGACAATTACATCGGAATGGGTTAGAGAAAAATAGCGATTCAAAAGTCCTTTACATTTGTCCCCAAACTAGTAATGGTTTTTATTGATTTAGAAAAGAAAATTTGTTATAAATGCTATACTTAGGTACCTGTTTTTTATTCCACTTACCAATTTAACTTACCAGAACCGTAATCATTTAAATAAACCGTATTTAAAATACTTTTAAATAGCACATCAAAAAGTTTATTCATTTAAATATTTTTAGGGATTAAATTAAACCACAAACAATACTGACTAAACATCTATCATGAGTTTCAGTATGCATTTCAGTATTTAGATAGATAGATAGATAGATAAAAAGTTTATTTACTACAACACACACAAGACATTACAACAGATACCAAATAAAAAAATAAGAAAGAACAGACATACAACTAATAATAATTAACCTTAAGCTATGAGCACATGACACAGAGAGAGAAAAAAGAAGTATGCATATGTGTGCAGCAGCAAAAAGGGTCAAGGCTCGGTGTGTTAATTTTCCAGACGGCAAAACACCGATTTTCAGCCGTCACCCATAGGTGTAACGCGAGAAGCACATGCAGTGTCTGCGCTGAGAACAAGTGTGTGATGTTTGTGAGTGAGTGTTATGTGTATTAGTACGAATGTTTGCGATTAATATTGTAGTAAAATTGTGTTGTGTGCATTGTGTGTTTTTAAATGAAAAAATAAAAAGATATATATATACTTACATTCAATACATATTAAAATTCATGGGAAAATAAATTGAAGAAATTGGGATTAATTAAATCAATATATATATAATAAAATAAACACATAATAAATAGATACTGACTCAGAACCTCACGGCACCAGAACTATCCAGATCACCACCCAGTCGGATTGCCTAACTTCTGTTGTGTAAGTAAGTGTAATAACAATTTTTGTTTGAAAGCGTACTTAGAGGTTAGGTTCCGAATGGGAGGGGGCAAGTCATTCCAGCACTTGGTGGCTTGGTATCGAAAACTACCACGGAAGGCTGCTGTATGGTGACGGTAGTTAATTAGTGGCGCCCGTGTGGCCCTAGAACCATATCTATCACTCAGTGTCGTGAATTTCAGTTTCTCGTACAAGTATTCTGGCCTTTTGTACTTCTTAACGTCAAATACGAGACACAACAGATGCATGTGCCTACGTGACTCCATCCTCAAAGTCGACGCCGAAATCAGATATGGCGTAATGTGAGTTCGAGGAGGTACATTGTAACAAAACCTGCAACATGCATTTTGAACCCGTTGTAAAAGCTTCTGTGTTTTGGCCAACAAGCGCGGTCCTACCACGATGTCTCCATAATTGAGTTTGGATAATATTAGAGACTCACAGAGCATTATGCGCGACTTCTCACTCAGATATTTACGTATCTTGTATAACACCTTTAAGCGATACATACAACTCTTAACCAAACCCAACACGTGAGTGTCAAAACGCAGCTGTTCATCAAAGATGACACCCAAATTCCAAGCCTCTGATACCCTCTCTAAGCTTTCGTTGTTCAAACAGAGACTGGGTTCAAAGTTTTCCATCTGTTGTATCTGCGCCCTAGTTCCCAAAATTAAATACTTGGATTTGGAAGGGTTAAGGAGGAGACCATTATCAGCTGACCATTGCGCGATACTTTTTTTGTGGGTTAGGTTAAATAAATACAATCCAACAATTATGTACTTACAACTCAGTTTGTTTTTTAAACATAGGTGATTGCAAAGTTTAGTTTTGCACGCAAAACTTTGTAAGGCCCAACGAAAAAGTTAAAAAAGACTATAACATATCGTCGGAGTTTAACGAAATCGTTCGTTCCAATATAATACCGCTGAGCCACAATATCGTTTCCCGATTGAGAGGACTCGTCCACATTACGGCTAAATCTTTCAAGGGTTTAGAAAAATAATTGGATCGCTACATGGAGACGTTAGTCCCGATCGGTGGGGCAATCCAACTGCCTGTAAAGATGCGTCTTCACCAGCGACTTTTTGACGTGATAACGTCTCAAAAATCGATGAACGCTGGCTACACGCACGAAAAATTTGTAAAAAGTGTCACGTTCCGCGTGCAAGCGAGAGCGTGTAACAAGAGATAGAGATCGGCCTTAGCGTTTAGCTTGCGATGCATCTATCTATCTTCCACTCCATCGACCGATGCGTCCGAGTAGAAGAGACAGTAGCATATTATTATCACGTAAAATTATCGTCCGTAAACCGACTTTACAAACTACCATTTTTTTTATAATCGGAAAATAAACATAAAAAATTGAAAAAATGGACGAAATTATGATGGCACTTAAAAATACTATTTCAATACATTTCAAGATTTTTAACTTAAGGATATAGAGTAGATTTACACTAACAAAGTAGTTTAGAATCACTTTTACATAATTCAATGATCGTCTTTGTTAAAGACACTCTACTCTATTGTCAGAAATAAATTTAAATACGAACACTTTAATTATGATTATACTATTAAAACACCTAGGGCCTATGCCCAGCAGTGGGCGTCATACGGCTGAAATGTATGAATACTTTTAGTATTAAGTCCGCCTTGTATATTACATTATGTATTTTGTACAAAAGTTTAATAAATAAATAAATAAGTAAATAAAAACACGAGAATTAGTTAATTCAAAAAATAGTGCTAAGTAAACACCACAGATTATTAGGTAGCACAGTTTGCAATTATTTTGTGTTGTAATTCAAAACACTTATCATTTTTAAAATTAGACAAGTGAAATTGCTTTTACTTTTTTGCATTAAAATAAAAATAAAACAAAAGTCATTTATTTCGAGTTAAGTACAAAGACTCATAATTATTGTTAGTAAACTTATATACTTACTAATGCCCAGGCTTCACCAGCGACTAATGCCATTAATTAGCGCGTTATTTGATATAATACGCAGGTGTAGCCGGGTCAAGGAACTAATTTCATACAATAAGCGCGCTAAGACTCGCATGCCGTTATTAACGCCGTTAGGCGTCACGCAGGTGAAGCCCCAGCATAAGTGTTAGTAAATAAAATCCCTTCAGGGCGCATTCACAATGCATTTTTTTATTATTGAAAAAGTAGAGAAAAAACCTGCCCGTTTCACAACCACAACTAGCTCCAATGGGACTCGAACCCACGATTTTTCCGTGGCGAATGCTCTCATTCAGCTCGAAGAGCATTCGCCCGGACAGTGGAAGGTCGTGGGTGGGTAAAATAAGACAAGTGAGAAATTAAGTTTATCCATAATTGTTATTAAGGCTGTGCAGACAGCACACTAGCGCCGCCATTGGAAAAAAAACCTTAGTGCTTAAATAAAGACGAAATTGTAAATTATCTCTCTGCAGTGCACTCCGAAGAAGCTTTATGGTACTTTTTATCGTTTAAAGGATATTTGTTAGCCTGTCGTTTAGTTTAATTCAGTTTTTATGCGAAAAGTGGCCACTTCTAGCAATAAAACTCCATTATATTAAACGACACGCTAGAAAATATAGATAAAGCAATAGAAAGCACCACGAAGCTTCTTTGATGTGCACTGCAGATTCAAGATTCAAATTTGTTTATTCAATTTAGATTGTTATTTACAATACTTGTGAACGTCATAGAAGCTACGCCAGAGAGATAATTTACAAAGTCGTCTTTATTTAAGCACTATGTTTTTTTTTCAATGCGGCGCTAGTGTGCAGAATGCACAGCCTTAAGAATGTGTGCATTAAAGTCACCAATGTATACGCTACTTTATCCACCGATTTAGGTAAACTTGGCGTATTAAATTTTACCCCACTTCATAGGAATCCCATAAATTGAGTGCGAAGGTTCGATTACGTCCCCTCAGCTTATTTAAATGGAAATAGGTATTTTAATCTATTTTCGAGTGGTTTTCTATTCGCGACTCTGGGTGAGAAAGGTTGGCGATCCATGCATTTAGTTGCTCGATTGAAAAGTTTGGGAAGTCTCTGTTAGAATTTTGCGAATCGTTATAATTACTTATAAAGATTTTATTGGTCACATATTAACTTGACGACCGTTTTGGCGCAAGGGTAGGCTACCCACCTTCTGCGCCAGAGGTCTCGGGTTCGATTCCCGAACAAGACAAATATTTGTGTGCATGAACATGTCTATTTGTCTTGGTCTGGGTGTTTACTATGTTTATATTAAGTATGTATTTACAAACAAAAAGTATTTAAGTATATATTTATCCGTTATCAAGTTTTCCATGATACACTTTCTTAATGAAATTAACATGGGCTTAGATAATTGGTGTGATTGTAAGAAGTTATTAATTTATTTATTTATTAAACGAATAATAATATTATCAAATGTGACTAGACTTTGTCTAATAAAAATAAATTTCGACACTCAAAATTCACATATTACTTACCTATTATGTATGTATTTACTACAATATTTTTTCTCATCGTTCCAGTGGTAACATTAAATATTTAGTCTTCACTCAAGTTCATATACCTAACTTTGGTGTTTAATTTCAATTTATTTGCGTTCCAAGATTTTACATTTGTGGTAACTGTAAATATCGACACAATTGTGAACCCTTTTTCTGAGTCTGGATTATCATATCATAATAAAATATCTTAATTGGATCGAATGTCTGTAGCATAAGTAATCCTTAACCCTTCTTCTAAAGAGTCTTGCAAACATAACAATATGCGCAGAAAATAATATGCTTCTGTGCATTACTGCTCCAAATAATAACAAACCGAAAAATACAATAAGAGCTTGCACTAATCAATATACCTCATTCGTCGTAAGAGAGCAAAGAAAAACAAGTCCTTAACGAATCAAAACAAGCTTCTTTTCCGAGGAAATATTTCAGATGACAAAGTTGTTTCAATTGGAACACCCAATGAAATTAACAAACAACCTAGACATGATGTATGTTGGAATTGTGTGGACTGGATGTTTGTATTTTGTTTGTAATCCCCACATAAATAAAAAGACATTCCATATGATAACTGGTACGCATAGTATTATAATTATTGCACCGTGTTTTATGCCAGCCTAATAGACACCAAAATAAATAATTCAACATTCAACATTCTTGACCTCTTTATCTGTTTGCTGTCCATATTACTACCATATACTTTTGAACGAATTTTAACTTTTTTATTTAACTTACGGTTAAAACAATTTAGTTTTTCATCTTGTGATTAAAACCGTCCAAAGTATTTTAGAAGTGCAGCAATGTATGTCAATTAGAATACTCATTTTCACAAGTCTCAAAGACATAAAATATAAGTGTATGTTTTTGTAATGTTTTATCGGGTTTTGTGTTTGTCCCTAGGTTCAAGGTGTCAGATGTCAAGGCTGAAAACTGTTAACGCGATATTTTCACTGGGCATATTCTGTAAAAACCGTGTTTCAATCATTACGGGACGTTGGCGGAATCTCTGTGAAAAACGGAAGAAGCCAGAACGCAAAAAAATAACGTGTCTCACTTATCCACAATAACATAACATTAAGCGATACCGCGAAAATTGTATTTGAAGCTTTTCAGAAACTTAAGCATTAGCAGATAAGTTCTCGGTCGGGTTTGCACTAATGGAGAGCCCCAACTTTGCTCGGAAAAAACCGGCCTGTCTCTGGTAAAGACTGGTGGCAGAAAGTTTGCTAAGAGTTATCTGCGAATGTGACAGAGCTAAGTATTTTTTGCTTCGGTCGTTAAGTTGAAATGTGTCTTCTTTTAGAAAACAAAATGTCATTGAAAAAATGTGGAAGTCATTGAAAAACTTTTCACTGGCCGAGCGAGTGCGAAGGGCATTGAAGTGAAAGGTCGTGAGTTCAAGTCCCATTGGAGCTAGTTGTAAGACGGCTCGACTTTTTATCTTATGTACTCCATTCTCAATAATAAAATTGCATTGTCGATGCAAAAAAAAGTAGGTAATGACTGGACAGGCAAGGACAGGTGTGAGTAAAATTCGCGTAGAGAGGGTTCCGACAGAAACCAGATAAATTAAAAATGAAGTTTTTAGAAAAACAACCCGTCTTACAACCAGCTCCGATATCATACGAACCCACGACCTTTCGCTATCCGGGCGACTGCTCTCACGCCAGCACTTTCGGCACATCTTTCTTCTTCTTTTTGAAGATGCCACCGGGCTGCGGCGAAACACGTGTAGAGTAGTCTAATCGGTGAAAGTGCAAGGTGTATTGCTGTCTTACTAAATGAAGGCACTGGTATTTTCGTGGTGTGCATGTTCAATTTTTGCGTGCGGGCGGGCGGTGCATCTTGCATGTTTTGTTTTTTGCGGAAGTAACGCCCGAATTCTCGAACGCTAATCATCTTTGGGAGCGTCTCAAACATCATGGCATCTCTTTCATACGTTTGACATTTAAAGTGACAGGGCGTTGAGTGAGACGCTCCCAAAGATAAGTAGCGTACGAGTATTCGGGCATAAGCTACATAATTATATTTCTTTTTTCACAATGGTTAGAGACTTCCGCCAGGTGACGCCTGATTCAATCAAATACTATAAAAGGAGTGTTTTGAATCTACAAATTTAAAATTGTAATTGAGAAATAAATTCGGCAAAAGACACTCCTCAATTCAAAATTCATTAAGTTGTTTACGTTATAAATACCTATGTTTTCAAGTCCAAGCTAAAATACTCAAGCAAGACCGATCGCGTTGGAGATCTACTGTGGACGCCCTTTGCCCCATTCAGGAATGAGATAAGCATAGGTACTTTAAGTAGTTACTTTAATTAGTTTAATAAGTTTATTGCAGTATTTCTGTTCAAAAAGTATGCTGAGTGGGTATGAAAAGATAAAAAACTTTCGGGACAGGGAGGTCCCTATTATCCGGCTCGAAGGACCAAAAAATGAAAAGGCGGGAATGTGGACTGTATGGCGGAGCGGTTTAGAAAAAAAAATATGATGTGATGTGGAACCTAGTCGGTAGTGGAGAGGAAAGAGGGGACTCACCAGCGTCTCTTCAGCCAAAGGCTTGTCACTGCCTGCCTCCAGCTGCACCACAGGAAACGCAGTACGGGAGCGTCTCGACATCCACACCTCGGATGGACGGGAACTTTAGTTTCACCGCCAGCCGGCTAAATTACACACAACACTAGCACACAAGTAGTTTAAACAGTTTAAAAGTCTTTTAGACGCGGTAATAATGTTTTTGAAGGTTTTTTGCAATTTTTAATGCGGAGACGCAAATCACTGCGTCGACTCAAATCGTTCCATTTTTTCGGAAGTTGAACAGTCAAAATAGTACATCTTCTGGCGCTGTTGTCACACGATGCACTTGTTTTCTTCTCTTTCAGGCGGCGTATTGTGGTGCGTGAGTGGGAAAAAGACAGGAATACCAGGAAGGAAATCACATCATGAAGATCGCGAAATTCAAAATAAGTTTATGGCATAAACAAATTTTCTAAATACCAGTGAAAACTGCATTAAAATCCGTTGCGTGGTTCAAAAGAAGAAAGCTTAGAAACAGACAGACAGAGGCGGAGAGCGACTTTGTTTTGTACTATGTAGTGATTATTGTGCGGCCAATTATTTTAGACCTAATTGTCGTATGGAAAAGATTGATAATTTAATGTAACTGTTCTAGAAGTTAGCTCTCTGTACCATTACCTATGATTACCTAGGTGCCTAGGCGGAACGTTACTATTGCGTCACGCTTTTTCGTGGATGCAGCCGGGCGTTCGATTTATAAGACGTTATCACGTCAAAAAATCTACGCAAGTTGAAAGTTTCATGAATTCGAATAACCAAATCACCGAGTTTGCCATTCTCCAAGTAAGTTCCAACTTCAAACACAGAATGGACGAAACAAAAACAATGGCCGCTCATCATTGAATTGGCGTTCCGTCGCCAATATTGGTCCAACCCTCAAATTATTTGGGCAAGGTCTAATTGATCCCGTAACGTCAAACACTCGAGATCCCACAAAGTTGGCCACACAAACACAATCGGGTTTAGGCTCAATACGATCCCAATAATTAACCATAATTCGGGTATTTGCACATTTGAGTGCGCCTCTGGTTTCAACTGAGGTTTTGCGAGACTAGTTTCGGAATTTCGTAATGAGTTTATAATGTTTTGAGTAAACAGATTTAACCTTATTTACCTCAGAAAGCTGTATGTAATTACAACTAGTCATGCATAATGAAGTCATGAACCTACGTTCTGGAACATAAAAATATATAGAGTTTTCTCGTCATGATTTTCCAAAATCAAAATAATGAAATCATAATTTAATCATATTATCATTATATTATCACAGTCTATATATTTCCATTCAAATATTATGATGATGATAGCCCGAACAAAATATTCCAACTTTTTGGTAGTCGTCACTTGTTTCTTCTTCCAGCAGTTCCAGCTTCAAGTGGCGGCACTTGCAGCTGGAAGAAGAAGAACTTGAAGAAGTTTGTGGCTAGTGTTAATTTCACTAGTAGCTTTTCAGTAAATTTGACAATTAAGGCCTGATCAGACGAGGGACTGTCCGCCGAGTACTTTTTGTCCATCGATAAAGACCTCTTATAAATTGTATCGAATAACGCACACAAGGAACTAAAAGTACCGCGGACAAAAAGTTCCCGAAAGTACCGCGGACACCGAGAGACTGGACTGGACAAAAGTTCGCGGTAGTCCCCGAAAAAATAGAACTAACGTAACTAGGCGCACACAACAAACTTTAGTCTGCATTTAGCGCTCGATAGTGAAGTACGTTTCCGAGCAACAAATGACCGCACACCGTATGCGTTGAGTCTGCGACAAGTACTCGGAGGACATATTTTGGACGTACAGGGACCTTTTGTCCCACACGGGAACAAAAGTCCCTCGTCTGATTAGGCCTTTACTGTCTTTTGCGTATTAATTTGCGTATTTATATTGCGTATTAACACGAAAAACCAAGAGGGCCTTTTGTTTTGAGTAGTATTCATTATATACTTAAATTATCAAAATACCTTCCCTTTCCATCTGATTGAATAAGTTGTCATCACACATTCGGTGTTCCCGCCACTCCTTCGCTGACAAGTATGTTCAGCTAACTCGATTACTTGCTGACAGGTGGGATGGGGTGCCGTGCGACTGGCATCACAATTAGTTAAGGAGGATCGATAGGGGACTGCTGTTTGGAGGAGAGATTAAAGGAGGCAAAGACAGATGTGATGAAGATAATCTTGATGCCCGAGATTTCAATGGGTATGTTTTAGTATGCTAAGCATCATGATGATTCAATAAATTTAGATTTGGTGAATCAAACACCCTTTTTATTCCTCTTTATAAATGGTTAGAGTTAAAAGTTAACTATTTATTGTAAAGTTAATATTTGTTATGTTAAGACTTAAAATGATTATCTTTTTAAATTAACACACAGTCAAACTATCTAGAATGGTCTTGTGGAACAATGATTGTTTTCTCTCTATTTTATAAATTAAATTGAAAAAATATAACCGCCTCTGTGGTCTAGTGAAGCACACCACCGATATCAGACCCAGAGGTTCCCGGGTTCTATTCCCAGTTGGGTACATATTTTATTGGGTTTGGTGTAGGACTTGTTCTAAGTCCACCTGGCTAGGTAGGTACCACCATCTTATCTAAGTCTGACGCCATAATAACAATGTTTTCAACATTATTGTGATTTGGCAGTTAGAGATAAGATAGCCAGTTCCTCAGTGTTTAAGGATTCCGGGAGTAGTGCGCTTTCAACTTCCGCTTTATCTTCATTTAACATCAGGGTGTGGCGAAGGCTAAGTGCTACCCAGTTGTAGATAAAAAAATATTATAACGACACAAAGCAATCTTACATTTTGCAAAATTAATGTAGGTATTTTTTTTTTCCTCATCGCCATGTAAATGCAAAGTAGCTTATACTTCAACACCACAATTTTACTTAAATATCTAACCTACATTACTCGTTCCAATCTGTTAAAAAGCCACCGTTTAACTCGTTCCCTTGCCAAGAAGGTTACATAGGAAATATGTTAAAAATTGCGCGTTCGCAGGATATTAGGTAATTTGAAGGGCTCGAGCCACCATCCATCATCGGCCTGCCCAATTGACATCCGCGTCAACGTTTAACCCCTCGGCTAGGGGCGGTGGGCTTACATGGCTAGCAAAAAATATTATAAAATTTTCAGCCTCAATTGGGAAAAAAAACTAATCGTAAATTATGTTTGTATGTATCAATAATATCATTATGTTTAGCCATAGTCTATTATCAGCCCTTCCAATTGACATCCGCGTCTACGTTCAACCCTTCAGCTAGGGTATTTTGCGTAATGTGTTGATAATTCTGCACAGGATAGTAGAAAATATAAATAATTACTATTGGCTGGTCGTAATTGTCGGTCAAATTATGGTTTACTACTTATGCCATATCGATTTGTGAAAGACGCTGCAGCCAAAAATCTGCATTGTCTATGCATGCATGTGGGCGTTAGTGACTGCATTTGCAGTCGCTAACACCCACATGTCTTAATAGGGCCCGCGTGGTGGACGGACGCCCAGTTTTCATATCCACTCATAAGAACTATCAGGGCCCTAGCAGAGGAGACATTTTAATGGCTGATGATTTGGAAAAGTAAAATAATATGTTAGGCACTATGACTAAATATAGGTTGGTATCTTCGGTCGAAGGTTGGTATGTATAAAATGTTTAACGATCATAAACGCCAATACCATTTTAAAGTAAAAATGTGTACATATTTAAATGTGTTCGGTATTCGAATTGCAATCGTTTAACACAATAGCAGTTACTGGTTAGACTGGTACTTTTAGATAAAGATGTAAGAAATCTCCCGTCATGTAAGCCCAGCGTTGATGAAGATTTATGCCCGCCCTCCGCTCCCACATAGCCGTGTCGCCGAGAATGACTCCAGTCAATCATCCGTGAAGTGCTGTACCGTAACCTGGGCTTACAGTCAAGTATATTATATACACTTAAGTTCCTTTCAGCAGCTTGTGATGTGGCTAAGATATTTGACAAGATTCCTCTTTGTAGATTAGGTACTGCAAAATTTCAACGATCGGTCTCAAAATATTAAGCAACGTCTAATAGAACTATCACTATTTTTTATAGATAGAGGTGTATTAATAGGTGAGGTGTTTCATCATCAGCCTACTAACGTCCACAACTGGACATAGGCGCTGGACATAGGTGTGACATAGGTGAGGTGTTTATAGAAGTAGTTTGTCATTGACATAACAATGATGTTGAGTGGTTGAATTTTGCAACGTCATCAGTAAAAAGTTAGACGTACCTCAAAGTTCATATTTTCACCCAGCAACAACATATTATGCTGAGGCAGGGTCCTGATTGGCCCAACACAAATTTTTTTTTTTTTGTTATGTTTGTTATTTGTGTTCTTTGTTATTTGTATTCTTTTTTATTTGTATTCATTGTAGTGTTGAACTTGTGATGTGCCAATAAATGTCTTTCATTTCATATTTTGTTTTTTCAGTTGACAGGTATGACTTAGGTATTAGGTAATTTTTTGTTTCTTATTTTTTGTGTAGTTTGTACCATAATACGATAATATACCTACCCATAATATTAAAAACTAGTGAACCAATGTTGATGAAACTTTTTCTCTAAGTTGGAATAAACCCGTTTGTCTTTGTTTAATCAAAAATGATCATTTCGATATGACTTTGAGTTTTTGAGAAAGTCGTGGAGAAACATACAAACAAACAAACTACTTAACTTACACACACTAACGAAATTTTGCACACGTGCTTAGATGCCTAAATAGATCACAAGGTAAACGCAATACATCCAAATCAAACTATATCACATCATATACATACAGGTCAAACTGGTAACCTCCTTATTTAAGTCGATTCAAAATGAGGAAAGTTCCTCCTCTTCCTTCCTGAGTATAGTAATAAAATTGTTTGATACATCTTGTTTGATACATTACTAATACCAGAAAAGACAAACCATTTGATACTTTGGATCATTGTCTAGATGAGCAGAGTGGCGCAGTGGAAGCGTGCTGGGCCCAGCCCAGAGGTCCGTGGATCGAAACCACGCTCTGCTAACGCTGACATAATCAAATCACGTTAATTTTTTTAATTAGCAACATTTCTAATGACTAGATTTTCTCTGCGGCATCTCAAATATGTAATTCTTCGTTCATGTTAAATTTCACCATAAGTATAGAACTTCTTTTTAAACAACATTTTATTAACCCCCGTTAATTTTGGGAAAACCTTTCTTAGCGGAGTATTGACTGACCTATCTATATTGTATACAGCTCAACACACTGAACGGATTGTGCAGTTATTATTATAACGTTGACAGATTCTGTTAAAAAAATAACTGCACAATCCGTTCAGTGTGTTGAGCTGTATACAACATTGTTCCTGATCGATCGGGAATAAGTGGGTCCGAAGCAATAATAATTCTGGATTTCAATTACGTCCGTATGGATTGAGGAGCCACGTCAGATTTTTAAGGATAGCTATCACCCTTATTTAGTAGCCATGCAGATAATTTTGTAGGTCAAATTCTGAAATTTGTAGTAAAATACATCAAAAGTTATATCACTGCAAAGGTGGCTCCTCAATCCTGATGTTTAGATTGAGGAGCCACCTAGAACTCGTAATGTATTGAATGTAGGTTGCTGAAACTTATGTATCAATTTGTAGCCATCACGTAGGATATCTACTAGAATTTTGAGCACTTTAGTTCTAAAATTCAAGAAACTACAACACTTTTGTTGTGGCTCCTCAATCCATACACAATAGAGTAAATTTCTATGAATATTTGCAGTCAATTCAGATATTCGACATAATGATAATTTAGAAGGAGGTAAATTCTATTGCCTACAATATGAATGAAATACTAAAACATAGTGATTTCCGTAAACAAACGTATATTATTTGGCTCCTCAATCCTGACGTTTATTCACCTGAGATCACAACGAAATCAAAAGCCAGAGACTCTAATGTTTAGTAGGCGTGCATACTAAACGGCTACATACAATTCATTGCTGTATTCGTTTTAATTGCTGAAAAATAAAGCTTTTTGGTATTGCTCAAGGATCCGTTTTGAGGGGTGACCATAATTATGTGAATGAAACTAGGATAAGTAATTTTTATCAACATTTAATAATTTTTTTTACAAAATATAGGTTAGCGAATGGATGAGTACCTATTGGGTCTTGTGTGCTCTTACGAATTCTGGATTCATAGTCATCGTAACACAACACCTCATCCTTTGCTAGAATATGACATTTGTAGTGACCCATGCCAGTGATACTAACTCTGGGAAAGAATTCTATAGCGCCCATTAATGTGTATGAGCTGCCTAGAACTATTATAGATTCTGGTATCTCCTTCAAACAATTTTTTTTGCAATCATTCAAATCGAACGAAACCGTATTTGAAAGTGTTTATTAACAGACTGTTACTGTTGTTTGGTTGTTGCAAGTCTTACATGCGTTTTTATCTTCTGCAATACAAATAGCATCTTCTTTCACCGTTGATGCCAAATACAGAAAACATATTAGTCTCGCGACAGTAAACACACGGCTGCGTTGATATTTCAGAGATTTTTTTTGTGACACAATCCATCATTTTTTTTACAAATAAAGTAACCACGTAAGGCCTTTTTCTAACCTATCATGTGTTCTACAGGACTTCAGAGGCAAACTTGCTCATACTTGTCACCTCAAAATAGCCTAAAATACACATTTTGCAATCTCATATCTCACAAACTAGTTATCTCCGCGCTCTGAGAGTGGTGTTATTGGAAAGGGGAGATAAAAATCTACATTATCTGTACAAAGACTCTACAAAAAGCCTGCGGCTGGATACTAATACCAACCCTTCCAACACGATGTATTGTCACAGAATATACAGGGCGTCTCAAAACTATGCCACATAGAGGGAAAGTACCTTAAATACTGAAGATATCAAATTTTACTGAAAGGAGACTTCATTTTTATTTTAAAAAGAAAACGAACTGCATTCAAGGAATTTTAAATAATCGCCTGTCTGAGCTGGGAATCGAACCCGCTAAATGTAAAAAAAAATTCTTTAATTTTATTGTACCGATCGAAAGGCTCAATTATACCTAAGCATTTCTTCTAAGTAACATAGCATCTTAAATAAAGGAAGACTATGAAATTTTACATTTAATGTTGAATAACAAGTTTTTGTAGCGTTATGGATAGCCTTTTCTGCGAATGTCGTGCGTGCTCAAAACAACTGACTTTAACATTTCAATATTATTACTAACGAGTGAAGATTGGAGCAATTATACCTAATTTCCCTATCATAAGTGTTTGATAAAGTTATAATGTGCTAAGTAATATCACCTCGGTTGGTTTTAAAAATGTTTGAATATAATTTGGTAGAGTCTTTTCCATGTGGTATAGTCGTGGGACGCCCTCAAGGCGCTCTCAGGGCGTCCAATGACTATGTCACATGGTGGCATAGACCGCACCAAATACTGTAGATAGAACATTTTATTAAAATAGGACTTTATTTTTATTTACAATTATACGAACTGCATTCAAAGATTTTTAAATAATGATGCATGCCCGAACCGAAAATCGAACCCGCAGCAAATTATCCAAACTTTTTTAAACCTATCGAGGTGGTGTAACTTATCACATTATGAGTTTATGAAACACTTATGATAAGGAAATTAGGTATAATTGCTCCAATCTTCACTCATTAGTATGTAATATATTGAAATGTTAAAGTCAGTTGTTTTGAGCACGACATTCACAGAAAAGGCTATCTATAACGCTGCACAAACTTGTTATTCAACATTAAATGTTAAATTTCGTAGTCTTCCTTTTATTTAGGAACCTGCGGTTGGATACTAATACCAACCCTTCCAATACGATGTATTGTTTTTGCAAATATTCTTGCGAGTATATTGATACCCAACCACAAAGTAAAATAAGGTAATTGTACCTTACCTTTTCTTGTTATAATTCCAGGTCTGTCATATTTTGTGATCAAATTAATATAGAAATAAAGTAGCTAATAATTATTATTTATTATTATTATTTATTATTTATTAAACATAATTAAACGGATAAAAACCCAATTACATAATTACTTACAGAAATATTGTAGGTACACAGTTTACATTTATAAAACTAAAAAAAAAAAATACAACTTGGTAGTTACATTCGATTTGTAATCATTTTTGGATTATCAAAAAATATATCGATTTCTGGAAAAGTTACCAGGAGCGCGTTTAGTGCTTCATGCATACGACATAATGGAGACTGCGCGCGTGCCACCGTACGACACGGCGGGGGCGCGAACAGACGATGTCTACGACCAGAACGTATTCTTATATAGTTTTCCGGAACATAAAGGCGACACAACTGTTCAACACATTCAGGCGAATCCATAACTCCCCGCAAGATCGCCAGAGCCGTTGCAATGTCTACGCGAGCTCTCCTGCATTCTAAAGATTCCATCCCCAACATACCTAGCAAAAACTTAGTAGGATACATAAAGGGATAGTATCCATACATCCGCTTATAGTAATAGCGAAGAAAAGCCTTCTGAACCTTTTCCAGCATTAAGGCATATTTCGCTTCGTGTGGATTCCAAATGCATGAGCTAGACTCCAACGAGCTTCTCACAAGACCAATGAACAAAAGCTTCATAGCCTCGATATTCTGAAAATCACGCAAATTGCGCAAAATAAAGCCCAGACGACTGAAGCAGCTACGAGAAAGTGTGGAAATGTGCTCATTGAACGTCAGGGAAGGGTCAAAGGTAACGCCCAGGTCTTTCATTGAGTCTGTGCGACGTATAACGTCACTGCCCAGCTTATAATTGTACTGGGTGGGACTACGCTGGCGACTAAAAGTCATAACAGAGCACTTATCATTATTGAACTCCAAGCCATTTTCGTTACTCCACTCAAGTATAGCATTAATATCCCTTTGAATGAGTTCACAGTCCGCCTCATCACATATCTGTACTTTTAAGTCATCAGCATAAAGAAGGCAGTTTGTAAATTTAAGAACTTTTACCACGTCGTTTATCATCAATAAGAAAAGCAAAGGGCCAAGTATTGATCCCTGCGTCACGCCAGATGGAGTTGAATAAGGTTGCGACACATAGCAACCGTGGCGCACATACTGCTGCCGGTCCTTAAAGTAGTTAGAAAATAAGGTGATGAGCTTAGACGAAAACCCAAGGGCATCGAGCTTAGACAAAAGGATTCGACAATTAACTCGATCAAAGGCTTTGCGATAATCAAAATACAGTACGTCAACTTGCTTGCCTTTATCCATCGTATTAGATATGTATTCGACCAACGTTAACAAATTTGAATTCACTGATCTTCGCGGCATAAATCCATGTTGCTCATTACAGATGTAAGGATGAACTTGTTTGAGAAGAACATTATTTAATAAAATTTCAAAGATTTTCGCCGGAGCACAACGGATGGCAATTGGCCTATGCTCCTCTACAATTGACTTATTAGCGCCTTTGGGTATTGGCGTTACACGAGACACCTTCCATGCTGATGGATAAATACTATGATTTAAAATGAGGTTGAACAAATGACAAAGAGGAACGGCAATGGTTTCTCTACACATTTTCAAGAGATCTGCAGGCACACCGTCAGGTCCCGGAGACCAACTCGACTTTAGAGTGTTGATGGCACTTTCAACATCTGAGACAGAAAAATCGCCGACATCAATTTGCGCATTCGTTGAAACCGAGACAGGTCTTGATTCCAGTGTCTGGTGGTCCAGAGTGTAGGTGCTAGCAAAATGAGATGCAAATGCGTTGGCCGCATCTGCGCCAGAGCACTGGAGCTCTTGGTAACAAACACTAGGTTCAAAACCGCCTGCGGATCTTAAACTATTTATGTGACGCCAAAAACTACGAGGATTGCACTGAAGATTACATTCCAAATTTCTGAGATATGATTCGTATGATAATAATGTACTTATGAAATTTTGATGAATTATGTATGGCATTTGACAAGACCGCCTCTGTGGTCTAGTGGCTAGTGGTTTACATCACACCACCGATTTCAGACCAAGAGGTCCCGGGTTCGATTCCCAGTAGGGGAATATATTGTATTCGGTTTGGTTGGTGGTAGAAAGGTGGTAGGACTTGTTCTTAGTCCGCCTGGTTCAATTTATTGTACCAACTTGTATATACCGTATTTTAAGCAAATAAACAATTTTATTATTAAAAAATTATTTATGAGGCATGTATTATTATGTCAAATATAAATTATTTCAAATGATATTTACAATTACTTATAATTATAGTATTTGTTATTAAGGCATCTCATTTTATGGCAAATGAGAGTTATTGCTACTAAATAATTATATCATGCTTTATTAGTACCTAAGTACAAATAAGAATAGTGTTAACAAATATTATGACCAAGGATCATTATGGCAAATGAAATGATTAAAATTTTGTAAAAACAAATTATTAAATGTTGATAAAAATTACTTATCCTAGTTTCATTCACATAATTATGGTCACCCCTCAAAACGGATCCTTGAGCAATACCAAAAAGCTTTATTTTTCAGCAATTAAAACGAATACAGCAATGAATTGTATGTAGCCGTTTAGTATGCACGCCTACTAAACATTAGAGTCTCTGGCTTTTGATTTCGTTGTGATCTCAGGTGAATAAACGTCAGGATTGAGGAGCCAAATAATATACGTTTGTTTACGGAAATCACTATGTTTTAGTATTTCATTCATATTGTAGGCAATAGAATTTACCTCCTTCTAAATTATCATTATGTCGAATATCTGAATTGACTGCAAATATTCATAGAAATTTACTCTATTGTGTATGGATTGAGGAGCCACAACAAAAGTGTTGTAGTTTCTTGAATTTTAGAACTAAAGTGCTCAAAATTCTAGTAGATATCCTACGTGATGGCTACAAATTGATACATAAGTTTCAGCAACCTACATTCAATACATTACGAGTTCTAGGTGGCTCCTCAATCTAAACATCAGGATTGAGGAGCCACCTTTGCAGTGATATAACTTTTGATGTATTTTACTACAAATTTCAGAATTTGACCTACAAAATTATCTGCATGGCTACTAAATAAGGGTGATAGCTATCCTTAAAAATCTGACGTGGCTCCTCAATCCATACGGACGTTTTCAATTTCGTCGTTCCTTTATTCAGGTGCAAAACCAGAGAGAAAAAAGAATGGTGTTGCCAGTACCCCATCTCAAATTCATCGTCTACAAAATAGCCATAGAGTAAATTATCATACAATAGTTTCTAAATTAGTGCGCAGATGGCGCTATGCATTATTATAGAGGGCGCTGGCGGCAGTGTCTGTAGACATGCTGCCACCCGCCATTTTGTCCACAGGCACCACCCAATATTATAAGAGTTATTGGGTATACAATAATAACATAGGTTCTATAGACACCTATGACACCTATGTCCCAAGTAAGCTAGGTTTATTAGGTGGTGGTGACTGTAGGCATCACTTACAGATCTAGGTTTGAATAGAAATGTCTGGCACCTTGTTACTTACAAAATATAATTATTAATTTACATATAATATAATAAGAGAGATGAGCTTGTTAAAAGTTATATTATTATTGGTAGATTAGTACGCACCAAACATTTGTATCCAAACATTTTATAGGTACCTAACAAATGAACAACAAGAATAGTATAATTTATTAAATATACAGATACTACTAGGATAACACTTTCAATTAGTAAATTCAAACTTAAATCTAGGATCTAATCTATCCCGTTTATAGGTAAAGGGCAAATATTATTAAACGCGCGTTTGATGGTCCCTCTTGCGGTGTGAATCTCTGCAACCCTCGTGACGTTGTCCCTCCGAGCACAGCAGTTGATGATGCGTCCCAGTCTCCATTGGGTCGGGGGCAGTCTGTCTTCCTTCACCAGTACTATAGTGCCACTTCGGAGGTCTTGTCCTTTGGATTTGCGCCATTTGGTACGTGTTTGTAGAAGACCTATGTAGTCTCGTGACCATCTTCTCCACAGATCCTGATGAAGCTGTTGTAATTGCTGGTAATGGTTTAATCGATTCATGGGTATATCTGTATAGTCATAATCAGGCATCGAGGTAGGTGTCCTACCTAACAAGAAGTGAGCTGGCGTCAAATAAAATATCTCATCATTATTAGCATTGGGTATGGGGCATAGAGGTCGAGAACTTAAAATTGATTCTACTTGTATGAGAATGGTTGAGAACTCCTCATATGTTAATAAAGCCTTGCCTAACACTCTTTTTAGATGAAATTTACATGATTTGACAGCCGCCTCGTGTAAACCCCCCATATGTGGAGTATATGCAGGTAAGAACTTCCATTCAATACCTTCACTAGCGCAAGTGGTGAAGATTTCGTTGGAATTTTCCTTTAAGTAATTATATAGTTCTATTATCTCATTATTAGCTCCTTGAAATGTAGTGCCATTATCACTTAAAATTTCTTTAGGTTTTCCCCGTCGAGAAATGAAGCGTCTAAACGCTGCCAAAAAACAGTTAGTTTCCAGACTAGAAACCAATTCCATGTGAACAGCTTTGGTTGTGGAACAAACAAAGATAGCAATATAGCACTTACTTGCCTTATATCCTCGTCCTCTCCTATCTCTTATATTAAAACTTCCCGCGTAATCAATGCTTGTAAAAAGAAATGGAGGTGATGGGTTTATTCTCGACGGTGGTAAACTGCCCATCATTGGAACATTTACCTTAGGTTTAGCCCTGAAGCAAGTCACACATTTATGCACAATTTTATTGACTAATTGCTTACCGTGTATCGGCCAATATTGTTCTCGTAACGATGACAATAGTAATTGTGGGCCTGCGTGGAACAATCTAATATGAAATTCGGTTATTATAAGTTTGGTAAGTATGTGTGTATGAGGTAGAATGATAGGGTGTTTTTTATCATAGTTGTAATTAGACTGGTCTAAACGACCACCCACTCGCATAATTTCATTTTTCAAGATAGGGTTTAAACATAATAAATTTGATGAATTTGGTAGTGGCTTATTTTTATTAAGTAGGTTATATTCATTGGGATATGATTGAATTTGTGCCAATTTAATCAACTTGTTTAGTGAATTATTTAGTTCTTGTGCTGATAAAGGATTAAGTATTTTATTGCTTGGATTTTGACAGTTGTGAATGAACCTTAAAATAAATGCAAAGCATCGAGTCAATTTTTTAAGACTTGACCAACGTTGAAATAGGGCTGTCCAAAATTCGTTATTAGATTTATGAACAATAATACTTGTATTACAATGAGTTTCGGTTTCCATATCTATAGGTGTTGACGACAGCCTTAAAAACGCCGCTATAGAATATTCCCGCATAAAATTCTCAGACGTATAGTCCCGAATGATCGAGAGCAAGGCGGCGCGGAACGTGCGGGGCAGGTAAAGGCCGCTGTCCCACGTGTGAAAGAGATGGCGGCAGCCGTCTCACGTGTGCGAGCAAGGCGACGACGGCGACCGTCTCAAGCGCGCGAGCGAGATATCGCGACAGCTATCTCACACTGCCTTTGCTCGAACATTCAAGGAGTCGCGAAGCGACCCGCGCTCGCGCCCTCGCGAATGTTCCAGACACCGGCACAGCGCAGTATAAATAACGCTCTCGGCTGACGTGCCGACACAGTTTCAATTTGGCTCAGTTCTCAAGAAGATCTCTCCGAAGAAACAAGAAGAGCTCCAGAGCTACAGTACCAGCGCTAGTACCTACACCAGTTCAGTGAACCGCGCCCTTCGTATACCGCTGTGAACCGCGATCGCACGGAAGATCGTGCGCCCCTCGTACATCGTCATCGCGAACGTGTCTACGTGTCTAGTCGACGAACGTCATCAAGTACTGTCGACCACGTCTCGCCAGTGACAGTGAAGTGTCCTGTACTGTCGACCGCATATCGTCAGTACCTCGTGTCCGCGTGTTGTGTGACCGCGATTACGGACGCTGTGTCCTGTACTGTCGATCGCATATCGTCAGTACCTCGTCTCCGCGTGTTGTGTAGCCGCGATTACGGATACTTATAGTGCGAACGGACGCTTATAGTGCAATAAAGGACGCAAAGTAGTGTTAGTGTTAGTGCTCGTCTAAAAGATTACTGTAGTGCTCAAGTGAGAACTGTGAAAAGACACGAACGTAGAACTTAGAACTTTAACTTAGTGCAGTGATTTTGTGTGAACTCTCAAGTGTTATTTAAGTACTTCACGAACTGTATTTTGGTTATAACTCAGTAATTTAAGCCTCCTACCTGTTAAGTTTAGTGCATAAGAAAAAGACCTGGTCACAGAATAAAACCAACGACCTTATCGACGAATTTGTGTTCTTATTTACATCTTCGTCACCAACTCACCTACTAAATACAGTCCACCCTCTACAATAGGGATAGTATAACAGTCCTTTGTTTTATTATTCTGTTGAGACGGCCATTCACTATTAGGTTTTGACAACCATAAAGGTCCCTGCCACCACAGGTTGCATGAGGACAACTTATCTGCATGCATTCCCCTAGATAACAAATCTGCAGGGTTGTCACTAGAAGAAACCCAGTGCCAATCCCTTGTATCGGTTATTTTTTTAATATCAGATACTCTATTTTTTACAAAGGTATTTAATTTATCGGATTGTGAATTTATCCAAGCCAGTGCTACACTCGAGTCTGACCAAAAATATTTTTTAGGTATTTTCCCTTTATAAGCTTTGTTTACTTTGTCAAATAATGTTGACAACAATAGACAGGCACGGAGTTCTAATTTAGGTATCGTTTCTTTCCGCGCAACCCTAGATTTCGCACAAAGTAAACTAACTTGTAGTTGGCCATATACATCTACCGATCGTACATATATAACCGCTCCGTATGCGGTTAATGAGCTATCACAAAAGCCATGCAATTCTACACTAACATAATTATTGATAAAAACGTTTCGTGGTATACTAAATGAGTTGGTAAAATGTAGCTTCTCATAAAATGTTAGCCATTCTTCACGCAACTCGTGAGGGAGTTTTTCGTCCCAATTAATTTTTGCTTTCCATAAACGTTGTATGAAACATTTAGCAATTATTATTATAGGACCCAAGAGACCTAAAGGGTCAAAAATGGCAGAAGCTATAGATAATACCATTCTTTTAGTCAAAATGTTAGGTATGGGTTCTGTCCGCATTGTATAGTGTATAGTATCGTTATCACTTGACCATGCCAGTCCTAACACCTTATCAGTTTTCGGGCCTAGTAGGTGTCCTAGCACCTTATCAGTATTTGTGCCTAGTGGGTGTAATAGAACCTTATTGGTGTGAGTGGCTGTGGATTGCATAATATGGTTTAAAATTATATTAGAGTTTGTTTTCCACTTACGTAAATTAAAATTCGAACGACGCAACACTTTGTCTACTTGTATAGCTGTTTCTGCTACTTCAAGCTCATTATCCCCCCCACTTACTAAGTCATCCATAAAAAAATCTGTAGATATAACCCTAGCTGCAGTGGGAAACAATTCCTTGCTTTCCTCTGCTAGCTGTTGTAAGCATCGGGTAGCTAGGTAAGGGGCACACTTAAGTCCGAAACTAAGTGTAGTTAATTTGTATGTGAGTAGTGGTTCGGTGGGTGTATCGCGCCATAAAATACATTGTAATGTTTGTTGTTCAGGATTGATTAATATTTTTCTATACATTTTTTCTATATCGGCATTAATAATATACTTGTGTTTTCGAAATCGCAATAGAATGTTTTCCAAATTGTCTTGGTTTATTATTCCCTTATACTGTATATCGTTTAGAGACTTGCCCGAATCGGTTTTCGAAGACGCGTCAAAAACTACTCTCAATGGTGTAGTGGTTTTTTGTGGGGTCAGAACTGCGTGATGTGGTAAGTAATTACAGGGCTCAGACGAACTTTTCCTAATCATATGCCCTGAATTTTTTAATTCAGTCATAATTTCAACATATTTTTGCTTAAATTCTGGTTGTTTTTCAAATTTAGATTCTAATGTTTTAAATCTTTTATATGCAATTGGTCTAGATAACCCCAGAGATGTGACAGGCTCCTGCAATGGAATGGTGACTACGAAACTGCCATCAGAAGCTCTTGTGTGTGTCTCAAATACCCTTTCACACTGTTGATATCATCATGTGGACATTTCGTATCTAGGAAGCTGTCACTCTCACTAAATATATTATTTGAGCTAATTGTAAAATTGCACCTTACTTGCGAGGGTTTATTTTCCACTGGCACGCATCCTGACACCACCCAACCCAGTCGAGTTCTTTGTAAGATCGGCAACCCGTCACCCAACCGATGTTGGCCGATGCAAAGTAATTGGTAAAATAGTTCAGCACCTATTATGATGTCGATTTCGCCCCCTTCGTAGAATGAGCTATCTGCTAGGTTGAATCGTTCTGGAATATTGAGAGGCAGTGTGCTTGATCTGTATGAAGGGTTATTACAAATATTAGGGACAACAAAACAAGACAAGTTGGTAGAAAAAGTATTGTCCTTAGAATGAATCAATAACTTACATAATTGGTTAATTTTGGTAACATTTTCGTTAAATCCAATGACTTCCATATTCAGTTTATGTGTAGGTAAATTTAATTTATTAAATGCCTTTTTGGTTATGTAATTAGATTGCGAACCTGAGTCTAACAGGGCTCGCATAGTACACAGCTTATTTTTATTATCCACCACATTAATTAATGCTGTGGACAAAATAACAGTTTTATGTTCGGTTATTGAATTGTTAACTAAAGTAACTGACTGGGATTCACCTGGTCTACTTTCTGCATTATACAGTGTTGATAATTGTGGCAGTGTCGGGTTCGATTGTGTAGGTTCTCGAGTGTTAGGTACATTTGAATGAGAAGGTTGTTGATGGATGTGAAGCAACGTGTGATGTTTGCCTTTGCATGTACGACAATGTGTAGCTTTGCAATTAGGTAGAATATGATTAGAGCCTAGGCAGTTTAAGCACAGGCCCAACCTTTTAGATACACGAATGCGTGACTGTGCATTCAGGGCCAAGAACTTGGGACATTGGTTAATGTAATGTCCTTCCTTACAATTAGGGCATTGATTACGGTAGGTATTATTATGATACGCTGGCTTACTCTGATTGGAGATAGCAGAGGACGTGGACACCATGGCCTTCCGTGAAGTAGAAGATCGCTGTTCACTGGAAGTGGCTCCGTCCTGGCCCAACGCCTCCAAGAGGTCAGCTTTGGCCCGCAGAAAGGACTTAAATTCCTGTAACGTGGGAAGATGCATATTTATATCTAGCTTGGAGGATAAGAAGAATATCACCAATAAATCCCATTCCTCTATGCAAACATTAAGTGATTTTAGCGTGCGTAGATGTTTTGATATACTGTCGGCTAAATTTCTTAAAGCTGGTGCATTGGTAGCAACAATATCAATATTAAAAAGTGCACGTAAATGATTATATATAAGTACTCTTGGATTATTAAATCGTTCGCATAGCAGCTGCCATGCAATGGGGTAACTGTCATCGGAAAACTCCAAAGAACTTATCACCTCTAAAGCACAGTTTTTCAAACATCCACGTAGGTATTTAAGCTTTTGAATGGGTTTTAAATTGCTCTTATTTACTAAAGCATCAAATGTGTCTCGAAATTTAATCCACTGAGTTATTTTTCCATCATATGTTGGTAATGATATGTCTGGGTATTTTATAGAATCGTTAAGTACTGATATAGAATTTTGCAAGTTATTCGCTGGGGCAGGACTAGACAAATCATTGGTATTTTTCTTTAAATAAAACTTTGCCTTAGCTACACTCTCATAGTAGGAGTTTTCAAACCTTTCCCGTTCCTCTAATTCGCTGTCAATGTCACTACTTATTGTTTCAATTTTATCCTGAATTTTCTCAAATTTAGAAAGGCTTTTATGTATTCTTTCAGTGCGCAATTCTAGATCTAGATATTGCTCAGCTGATATAGAATTAGAGTCTATTTTGGAAAGGTATTTTTTATATAAAGTTAACCTACCTTTCTCCACACCCCTTTGTTTTATTAAATCTTTTAACAATGTGTCTTCAATAACTGTATCGGCATTACTCTTATCGCTATCACTATCGTCAGGCATTGTAACAAATAAAGGTTGAAACTACAAGAGATATTTGAGCGAGAAAAAAAAATGCCAGTCACTTACTTGCCGGTAGACGAAACCTGGAATACCTTTGACTTTCCTTCTAAACAGTTCCTACTGCCAAATTTTTGGTTAAATCGATGATTGCAATGATAGCGATTGCACGCGTAGCTCGGTCGAATTGTTATTATGCTCCTTTCCCTTGATAAAATAATTTGCTTCAGTCACATAGCCGCCATTTCCACACGTTGCGTCGACCCGCGTGGCATGACTTGACGAATCCTCCAAGTATCGTTGAAGTGTCGCAATTTTCCACACGGCCAGTGATTCTCCTGTGCGTTTCTTTCTGGGGTCACCAAATGTTCCTGATCGATCGGGAATAAGTGGGTCCGAAACAATAATAATTCTGGATTTCAATTTCGTCGTTCCTTTATTCAGGTGCAAAACCAGAGAGAAAAAAGAATGGTGTTGCCAGTACCCCATCTCAAATTCATCGTCTACAAAATAGCCATAGAGTAAATTATCATACAATAGTTTCTAAATTAGTGCGCAGTAACGCTATGCATTATTATAGAGGGCGCTGGCGGCAGTGTCTGTAGACAAACATGTAGATATGAAATGAAATGAAATGAAATTTATTTTGTTTGCTGAAAACAATGTACATATATTCATTTAGTCTGCAATATTAATTTGATTCAATCGTTTTCTACCATAATTATACATGTTGGCATGCAAATATTAGCATAGTCATAATCTAACAACTTAATAAATTAATTAATAATGTTATACTTTTACTATGTCAGTTAATAATATATTCGTGTCAGTTCAATAATACTAATTAAAGTTACAAATTACAATGATGTCAATAAGATTAAAATTCAGGTTTGGTTTACAATTAGAAGTCAACCATTAGGTAGTGAAATGCGACACATTCTCTTTATATTCCAGATATTCTTCAACAGAGTAAAAGTTTTTATCCATAAGCGACCGATACAACGATTTTTTAAATCATTAGGTCAGTCAGTAAGGGTTGCATTTTATACTCGTAAGTATACAGATTATGATTGTATCTAGTTTCAAATAAAATCTAGTACCTAAGCATCTGAAACTGAAACAATAAACAAACTGAAGCTTCAGGTGAGAATCTTGAAACATTATCTCCAAAATAAATTAAATTATCTTTTTATAGCACAAACAAGCACAAAAATGCCAGTCTGCATCTTATTTACTTATTTGGAGAAAAAATCCTCAGCCTCATTAAATTAATCCCATCCGTCTTAAAATTATAAATACATCCTTAGAGGAGAAAATCCAGGATTTCCATTGAAGAGAATCTTTTTGAAGACGGTTCAAATTATCTGTCTTTGCATTTGAAAAAAGCGAATCGCCAGCGATTCAGCAAAGGAAGCTGTAGAGCGCTTCAATCGACGCAAATGAGGCGACCGTCTAGCGTTAGGGCAGGATTCCACTTTAGACTAGCAAAAAGTCTAGACTTTTTCGACTTTCGAAGTACTCGGGTTGTTTGGGACGATACACGTGAAAGTAAGCAAAGGGTTACTTAGAAGAAGTTGAGTATAACCGTAAAATTTAAAGAATTTGATTGTCTACCTGTCAGAAAGAGTTGAAAATAGGTAGGTATAGAGAAATACTAAACCATGAAGGCCTAATCAGACGACGGACTGTCCTCCGGGTACTTTTTTGTCCATCGATATAGATCTCTTATAAATTGTATCGAATAACGCACACGAGGAACTAAAAGTACCGCGGACAAAAAGTCCGCGAAATTACAGCGGACACCGAGAGACTGGACTGGACAAAAGTTCGCGGTAGTCCGCGAAAAAAATAGATTGAACGTAACTAGGCGCAACAACGCACACAACGAACTTTAGTCTGCATTGAGCGCTCGATAGTGAAGTACGTTTCCGGGCAACAAATGACCGCACACCGTATGCGTTGAGTCCGCGACAAGTCCTCGGAGGACATAATTTTGGACGTACAAGGACTTTTTGTCCGCCGGGGACAAAAGTCCCTCGTCTGATTATGCCTTGACGGGCGGAAGATTAAATTTAAAAATAGAGGACAACAAATTTTAGTACAACAAGTTTAATACGATCTAAAAAGCTTATTTAAGTTAAAAAAAAATGCAGCACATACTTACCTATATTTTTCCCATCTTTAACACCCTTTAACAACCATAAATTTTGCACAGTTTGAAAGTAGATGAAATTCAACCTTAAAAGACTTCATATACATCCTCAATCCAACCAACGTCTTTAGAAAATGCAACCGGATTTACTTTTAATGAGTTTCGCCAACTTGAGGTTTACTTTTTAAATGAATTGTGAACTCCTGACCTTTGCCTGGTATTTTTAGACTGCAATTAGGAAAAACCATTGTTTTGGCAGCGCCATTAATATCGAAATTTCCATGTGTTGAATAGTGCAATTTTATTCTTCACATAGGTATACGTTTTTATATACTCAACGGGGTAGCTTTCAGCACACGATGTTCAGTGATGATGTGAGTGATGATAAGTCTGAAGGTGGTAGCGCACTGCTCCCGGAAGCCTCAATAACTGAGAAAATGGCATTTTTATCTGTAACTGCCGAAACACAATAATGCTGAAATCATCATTGTTTTGGCGCCAGACTTAGATAAGATGGTGGTAGCTAGCCAAGCGGACTAAGAACAAGTCCTACCAGCAACCAAATCATATTATGTACACCCCACTGGGAATCGAACCCGGGACCTCTGGGTCTGTAACCGGTAGTGTGAACCACTAGACCACAGAGACGGTTAAAATATAAATTGTATAATTGTCCTAAAATAATGAGATGAAGGAACCTGCAGTGATTCTGATAGAAGACACAATTAGCTCATACAACTATACTATACAATACTATACAACTACTTGTCATAATGAACCCAATACACAGCGCCGTACCCCGGTATAACGTTGTACTGTACCGATAAGCGGCACTATTGTACTGATTCAACGAAGACTGCGGAACTTTTAGAACTGACAGCAATTAAAAAGAATATTATTGATGACGACAATTATCGCAAAATAAATCTGACTCCACTATCCAGTAAGTAATTAAGTAGATACTAGCACATTATTATGCAACTTCTCGCCATAATGATCCCAATACATAGCGCCGTACCCCGGCAGAGCGAGAGCTGTTTATTTAATAAAGTTTGTGCTGTACCGATAAGCGGCACTATTGTACTGATTCAACGAAGACTGCGGAACTTTTAGAGCTGACAGAAATAAGAGGATATTAGTAATGACGACAATTATAGCAAAATAAGTCTACTCTATTATCCAGTAAGTAATTTAGTCGATACTAGCACATTATTATGCGACTTTTCGCCATAATGATCGCCGTACCCCAGCAGAGCCAGAGCTGTTTATTTAATAACGTTTGTGCTATACCGATAAGCAGCACTATAATTGTACTGATTCAGCGAAGACTGCGGAACTTATAGAGCTGACAGCAATAAAAGGATATTATTGATGAAGACTATTTAATTATCGCAAACTAAATCTTACTCCACTATCCAGTAAGTAATTAAGTAGATACTAGCACATTATTATGCAGTTTTTCGCTATAATGATCCCAATACATAGCGCCGTACCCCGGAGAGCTGTTTATTTAATAACGTTTGTGCTGTACCAACAAGCGGCACTATTGTACTGATTCAACGAAGACTGTGGAACTTTTAGAGCTGACAGAAATAAGAGGATATTAGTAATGACGACAATTATTGCAAAATAAGTCTACTCTATTATCCAGTAAGTAATTTAGTCGATACTAGCACATTATTATGCGACTTTTCGCTATAATGATCGCCGTACCCCGGCAGAGCCAGAGCTGTTTATTTAATAACGTTTGTGCTGTACCGATAAGCGGCACTATTGTACTGACTCAACGAAGACTGCGGAACTTTTAGAGCTGACAGGAATAAAAGGATATTAAAGATGACGACCAATTATCGAAAACTAAATCTTACTTAATTATCTAGTAAGTAATTTAGTAGATACTAGCATATTATTATGCAACTTCTCGCCATAATGATCCCAATACACAGTGCCGTACCCCGGTAGGGCGAGAGCTGTTTATTTAATAACATTTTGCTGTATGTACCGATAAGCGGCACTATTGTACTGATTCAACGAAGACTGTGGAACTTTTAGAGATGACAGCAATAAAAGGATATTATTGACGACGACAATTGTCGCAAAATAAAACTTACTCCATTAACCAGTACCTAAGTAATTTAGTTGATACTAGCACATTATTAAGCAACTTCTCGCCATAATGATGCTAACACACAGCGCCGTACCCCGGGAGAGCTGTTATTTAATATTGAGAGCTGTTTATTTAATAACGTTGTGCTGTACCGATAAGCGGCACTATTGTACTGATTCAACAAAGACTGCAGAACTTATAGAGGTGACAGCAAATATTGGAAGATTATTATTTACTAGCGGCAGTCCGCGGTTTCACCCGCGTGGTTCCTGTTCCCGTAGGAATATCGGGATAAAAAGTATCCAAATTGTGTAATTTTAGCCTATATTCTATCTCTGTTACAATTCAGTAGCTTCTGCGTGAAAGAGTAACAAACATTCTCACAAACGTCGCGTTTATAATAGTAGTAGGATTACCATATTTATCGCTACATCAAAAATTACCCCTTTAAAAAACCAATAAGTACCTAATATAATATTTTTTTAGTGACAACTGTTTGTTATCCCAAATAAAGAAATAAATAAATAAATAGAAGATACAAGAACATTCTTATGAAGAAAAATTCAATGTCATTTGTATATTGACTTTATTTTGTTGCTCAAAGGCTGTTGCTATTGGAAAAATTACTGAACAAAAGCAGGCCTATTTCACTCCCCGTGTCGGCTCGAAAACGCGGCGGCAACGCCGGCGTTGTAAATCCATAGAAATTAGGTCCGCAAAAGAGCTAGAATATATGCGATAGAAAGAGATGCAACGACAACGAGTGGCCGTTCGTAATTTGCCTGCGCCGTACAAGCTGAATTCTACTTTATTGCGTTATAGTTAGAGTTGCTATTTATTTAAATGACTTAGCGGAGTGAGCTATCTGTTACATAGTAACTATTTAGTAATATGTGACAAAAAACAGACTGCTTTATATTGATCTGTTAAATAATAGATTCAAACTTTATTAAATTAACTTATTTTTTCTTCAATGTCATTTTTATATTGACTATTTTGTTGCTTATTTTATTTTGATGCTCAAAGGCTGTTGCTATTGGAAAAAATACTGAAAAAAGACAGTTTAGTCTGCTTTATGTTGATCCGATAAATAATACCATAAAATGTAGTAGGTACTAAGAATGATATAGACATGCCCATACTTCTGGCAGGTACACATAAATATGAGTGGATGAATCAATTTAAGCATTTATGCTTTTTAAATTGTATGGATGTCGATTTGAAAAATTTCTAGAATATAAACGTTACATTAGAATTAAGATATTTAATTTATTTTACCAGTTTTTTTTTATTCGGGTTCGATTAATATCACTATAAATTTGTATTTTATTAATCGCAGAATTTCTCCCTTTCCTCTGTCCTACTACCAAAAGTATAAAACCACTGGAAGGTACTTACGGTTCAACAATTTGTTAGTTTTATCTGGCACGCTCCGTGCATATTCTTCTCACATTCGACCCCCATCTTTATGAGCAATAGACGTAGGAAAGGAACTGTCTGCAAAACCTTAACTTTCCATACAGGATTTACCCAGAGATTATTTTACTTCCTGGGGGACTTCTTTTATAACAGAAATAATTAACACTTAACATTTATCCCCTACCTAAGCACAAATGTTAGAAAAATAAAACCCAGACCGGAACTATGAGGAGTCTGAAAATGTTTTATCAATAACGAAGAAGCACAAGCACTCTCACACATCATCCCACCCCCGTGCAAACTCATCCACGAACATTTCAAAAGACAAATATTATATTTGCTAAGATTCAGAACTTTTGATAAATTTTAGCCAATCGTTGATAAAACAATATAATTTAAAGATGAGCAATTTTAAGAGACGTAAACGCTTATCTTAGACTCTTAGCTCTACACTGTCACCCCAATTCTCCAAATGCGAACTGCTTGGCAAACACTGATATTAGTTTCCTGCAAAAGTACTCCTCTTGAGTGTTTTCTGCTATATTTCATTCGGCTTTATAGCAACTGTAACAACGGAATAGCTCCAGCGAATGTTTGCATTTTGTAATTAAATTTTGTCGGATGCTTACGTTCGGTGGTATTCGCTTTTCACACCCGTAACCGAGCAATGGAACGGATGTGGCCAGAAATGGAACCATTTTCTTTAGTATTGTTCTTCGAGATTTATGTCAGGAAGTAAAGATTTCGCTTTTGTTTGGGGCATTTTAATTTGAGATGAGATCTGGAAATTTTGCTAAAGTTCGTGTTCTAGATAAAGCTTTGATTCAAAAGAGATTGTTAATAAATCTGATCGAAAATTAAAAGCATACTTTAAAAAAATCCATTTTCTTTTCATTTTGTGTTTAATCAGGGGAAACAAGGGACTAAAAAATTCAGTAGAAAAAGCCTTAAAAAATATTTTAAGGTCGATAACGCTGAAATCGACTCAATCAAAAATTTATTTGAAATTACTAACTAAATTATAATGCAGAATTTTCAGAAACTGCTACAAAATTTCAAAGTCAATTTTATACATATAATAAGGATACTTCTCTCAGACCTTCCAATGAAACAAAGTGAACTCCGAAGACACAAAGCGCTCTTCAAGTCTGTCGAGAACATCTTAAATATAAAATATGAAACGTTTAAAATCAAAAGCCCTACCAAAATCCAAACGACTTGACAGCCAGCCGGGCGGAAAATAGCCATCTCCACGATTAATGGATATTTCTTTACGTTACAAGTTAAATTATCCGTGAATACGAAAGAAATCCCTTAAATATATTCTGAAAGCTTCTTTCTATGTGTCCGTTTGAGAGTGTGAGACGAAACGTTTGGGAAATGCGATTTGTTGATTTTGTAAAGAGCCTGTCACGATTTTAAGGAGTGAAATCGTGTTCGATGTATCCGCTGATCGATGGAGATATGTTAAAGTCAATATGTAAAACGGATTTTATATGAAATCAAAACTTGTAAGGAGTGCGGATAACAAATAAACGTATGAACAAGATTTAAGTTAGATGTGTCTTCATTCTTTTAATTAAATAAATGGTGTAGGTAGTTCTTTATATCATAAAATATATCTTTCTCTGCATTTGGATACATTAGATCACTTCATGTGTCTTTTAATCCTAGATGGAATTTGCCAAGATCTTTAAAGTTCAAACCACGTTTAAACGATTTTTTATACTTAGTGTTTATTTTTGCTGTTTCAGTCCAGATTTCTTTAAATAAATGGTGTAGGTAGTTCTTTATATCATAAAATATATCTTTCTCTGCATTTGGACACATTAGATTTACTTCATGTGTCTTTTAATCGTAGATGCAATTTGCCAAGATCTTTAAAGTTCAAACCACGTTTAACGATTTTTTATACTTAGTGTTTATTTTTGATGTTTCAGTCCAGATTCCTTTAAATAAATGGTGTAGGTAGTTCTTTGTATCATAAAATATATCTTTCTCTGTATTTGGACACATTAGATTACTGATTGTGTCTTTTAATCGTAGATGCAATTTGCCAAGATCTTTAAAGTTCAAACCACGTTCAAACGGTTTTTTTTACTTAGTGTTTATTTTTGCTTGCTTCAACTTTTACGGTTAATCAGTAAAAATAAATAAACTTAATTTTATGTGATTTTGTAAAGAAATTTCTTTAACCCTTCTTAACCTTTAGGTATAAATAGATTATATACCTTAAGGTTATCCTTAACCTTTCAAAAGATCTGATTTAATTCAGAATCGAATAAATGTAAATGGGCGGCATTTCCTTTTATCGAGCTTTCATAATTTTTCAATCGTCTCCTTTTGTTCAATATTAAATGTTCATTTTTATAATCCTCGCCTGTAATTACGATTTTATTTAAATGATTTGTGAATTTTTATCGTTGATAAAAGTTTCATTTGGCTGTTCTGTTTTAAATTTATGGAGAAAGTAATAATTCCTCGTTGTTGACTACTTTAGTTTATTCAATTTATTTATCCCGGAAATATATTACATTAATAATGGGCCCTTAAAAAGTTCCTAGGTTTACTACTTAACGCTTGGAAAAGATTGCTTTGTATAATTATGCGGTTTTTGTTTGTTTTATATGTCTAATCATCTATATATGTCTGTCTGTCACTTCCGAACATAGGTTGGGTAATCCATATCATCCTTTGTCCATATTGTCAGAAAGTTTTCATATAAAATTTCAGCAGCTTCTTGAATGAGTTCCAATTCCAATTTGATGCCCCACTTTACGAGGCATGCCCGGGTATAATGTTGTATGTGTGTGTCGTCCTGGGTTATGGCATGATACTTTGTTCCAATTCTGAGAAGAATATGTTGTATATTTTTATGGCAAAAGTCTTTTAGGCGTCGTCGCTTTGAAGCCAAACGGAAGGAACGAATGATAATAAAAATAGTAAATACTTATTGTTCCTTCATAAAATATATTTCATTCGTTTTTATGAAAGAAATAAATGAAATATGTGTGATCGATGTAATAAAACACTTTTTTATTTACGGTGATATATTATGAATTAATGACTTAATAATGAAACCTAATATGTGAAATGTATATCGCGTCTGATAAAAATAAGATAAACTACCGGCCTACTTATAATTAAATGGGCTACAGACGACATGATATCGGTGGCGATCTAGAGTGGAGAGAAATAGGGGCATTATCGGGGCAGACTCTACACACGGGCCGGCCGATACCGAGCCGAGTAGTGCGTGTTCGAACGTGTGTGCTGAAGAGCGCTTCAAAATGCCTCCCAACTCTTTCGAAACACAAACGTGTTGGTTTGGCATTAGCCCTCACTGTCAACCTACACATACGTATTGCGGAGGGGGAGCGGTGCTCCGATCTAGGTAGCATCGGCTGCATTTTTGCTCCAATTCAGGAGGCGATATCGGCCACGATTAAGGATGGCCCTACATACGACACGATTTAGAGGCAATCTAGGAGGCATCCCCACCTCTCCACTCTAGATCGCCACCGATATCATGTCGTATGTAGAACGTATTTTTAGGGCACATATATGCCTCTTTAATGGATTGATTATGAGGTTTCACGGGTCAGGAAAATAAACTGGCATCATCATTAATCATCTATTAATCGTCGTCTATCTTTACTTACGCTGAGAACGCTCTTCCAAATCACAGTCTCCAATTAAAATTAAAAAAATATATATATATGTTAAAGACAGCCATTCAATTAAAACACTAAAAACCTTCCACAATGCCTAAAACTTACCTAATATGAAAAAAAATAAAACTTTTTTTGAAGGCGGTTTTATTTCTTTATAAAAATAATTTTTATTTCACTCTTTTTAGTGCATCGTGCAGGCAATTTACGTGTTTTCTGGTAAATAGGTATGTGATCAAACTGAAAACCTCCTTTTTCGAAGTCGTTTAAAATACCTTGAGGTATCCCCTTTTTAACAAAACAAGAATCATCTAAATCGGTTTATAAACAAAGAAGTTATGCCTAAAGATATGTATTAAATTCACATTAAGTGGTACCTAACGAAAACGACAGTATTTTCAAGATTTCTTGAAAACTACTGAACGGATTTCAAAATTTAAAAAAATGGGACCAACTTGGAAACCAACCTGATGTAATAACGTTTGAACCATTTCAATCGGTTCAGCCATCGTCGAGTAATCGGTGGACATACACAAAAAAAAAAAAAAAAAGAGAAAAAACATACATACAGACGAATAGAGAACCTCCTCCTTTTTGATTTAGAAGTCGGTTAACAAAACGCACGTTGTACGCTCGGTCTTGTTTATTCAATTTACGTCACAGTCCATTAACTGAAAGCAAATAATTTCAGTGGGAGGACAATGAAAAAAGTCACGTTAATTAGGACCCTGGCTTGCAAATAATAATCCTATGGCACAGAATAAATGCTACCAGTGTTCCATCTTTATATAAAAGGTCGGAACACTTGCTATGTACTTATGACTATTATGTACTTATCTTTCTCTCTTTCTTTTATGATGATGATCTGAATAGATCTCGGTGTGAAGCACATATCGAGATTTATCCAGATCATCATTAGCATCATCGTTTAGATCATATAGATGGCGAGAGAGAGAGAGAGAGAGAAAAATAAATATGAGTCTTAACATAACCAGGTATTATAGATAGAGTAGGGGAGCTAGGCTTAAGGGCACCCACACAAAACTGTAAATTGGCATCGCACCGCAAGTATCTGCGATGCGTGTCGAGTTTTGATGAGCAATATGGGTTTTTTTAACATGACGCATCGCAGATTCTAACGATGTGATGCAAATTCGCAGTTTTTTTGTAGAAGCCCTAAGACTTTCCTTTGATTTAAAAGATCTCTATTCTGTCTCTCTCTCTATTTGCACATGTCAGACAGATACAAACAATCAGAGACTCTCTAGCTAGACAGTAGAGGTTCCGCAATCATCTCTCTCTTCTTAACCGTCGGACATTTCCACTTACAGGCAGCCGTATGTCATCCCTACTCTATAACAATACCTCTATCTAAGGTCAAAACTCGCGTTCCGACCTTTTATATAAAGACGCTATTCCGGGATAAAAAGTAGTCTATGTCCTTTCTAGGGTCTCGATCTATCTCCATTCCAAACATTAAAATCGTTTCAGCTGTTTTGATGTGAAAATGGAACATACAGACAAACAAAAAAATACACATTATCACATTTATAATATTAAAAATGGAGTAGGCTTAGTAGGAATGGAATATTTATAATATAAGTAGGGATGGAATACTCGTAATATTAATTTATTCTGTGCCTACGGTGGCTCATTTCGAATGCGGGCCTGAGGCTCGCCACGAAAAATTCATTCGGGAATTTTTCCAGCAGACACAATTACAGGAATATTTACTTAATGTTGGGACAGCGGATGAAAACATGTGGGCTGTTTTAATTCGGGAGGTAATTCCCAGGTATATGGGAGGTCGTAAAGACATCATGGCTTCAATTCTTGTAATAAAGGAATGTTACGGGCAGGTCGCGTTTAGAGGGAATTGGATGAATTTTCGAGGCTGTTGTTTTTATTCGTTTTATATATTAAGTGGCTGACTCAAACCCACGACCTTTCAGTGTCCCGGCGAATGTTCTAACCACAAAGGTACGGAGTCGCATAGTAATATATACCAACCGTAATATTACTTTACTGAGAAGATGTTAGCATAAATCCAGTAAGAACATCCTTATAACATTATCACAAGAAGCTTTCAATCTAAACAATAAAAATGGTTTAATCATAAAAATGACGACCTAAGTAAAAGTGGATTTATTTCAATTAATAATGAACGTGACAGCTGTTTACGAAATCATTATTTCGATTGTAATAATAACATGTCAGTGCTGTTTTCAAAATCAAATTATGCATATGCAGCTAGGCGACTCTAAGCGTTGATTAGTAAAACAGGAGAGATACAAATAAAATCCCCGAAAACATTTCGAGCATCAATTGCGTAGAAATTCTTCAACGAGAGCAAGACGAGCCACCATTATAATACAGCGGTTGATTTCAGCCCGATCGTCTGGAAAACTGGTGTGGCGCTGTAATGTTACTTTGCCCAGAACGAGTTAGAATAAATCGATTGTGAAATGTTAAGGTTTCTTAAATTTAAATTTAAGCTTTAAAACTGTGAATCCTTTGCACTATTATATACGACAAAGCACTGTGGGTGTTGATCACAGAACAAAGTTCTGTGGTGTTGATGGTAAGCAATTTAGGTTGTTCCTAATTGTGGTTTAAATGACTGTATCTGCTAACACTCAACTGTTTAAATACAAAGGGGCAATTATAAATAATAATTTTACTCCGCTTCCCATGTGACCAGTGTGTTTAAAAAGATCTGCAGTCTAAAAACTTCACAATTTAAATTGTCCAAACTGAGATATTACTTAGCGCTACTACTCGTGGCCACAAGGGAAATATAAAGACTGTGTCGTGGCGATGACATATTTTCTCATTTCCGCGCATTAATTGTATGAAAAACTCGTAGGCTCAACTTAGTGTCTCTGACAAAATTAGATGGCCACCAATCTTATATTTTTCCTGGCTTCTTTTGTGACTATCTATAGAGAAAACCTTTCTTTTTAATTTGTTCCTACTAGTTATTCGCTTGACTAAATCCAGAAGAGACCTTGCAAATCGACGACATAGCTCAAAAGCCCAGAGGTATTCTGCTCTGCCCCGACCTTCCCATCAAGGATTTTCCATTTCCATTGCTATTTCCATGTTTAATAGTCATTGAAATTGAAAAACTGATGTTAACTTGTCACCCATAGTTGATCATTCAGCAACTTGTATAGATAATATATTTTCAGAATGTGACCCGGTAAACAAATTAGTTGTTAAAAAAATTACATCCGATCATTACCGTTTACAGGCAACATACTAATTGGACGTCGTTGATGCACCTGTCACTTTTCAATGTAGGCCAATTACAAAACCACGTCTAGATAATTTTAAAAATAGTATCTATGATAAAGTTTCTTTAATGCCATATGTACATGATGATCCGAACGAACTTTACAGTAACTTCTTTGGGTTAGTGATTAAGGAATTTAATAACTCTTTTAAAGCAAAGACTATTTAGTGTATCTAAAAATTACAGTTTTGTCAATGGGCTACGAGAGGTATTTATAAAAGTAGAAACAGGCTATATGACCTGTATAAACTAAGAGAAACTAATCACAGGCTTGGCTTTGTAGAACATGTTAATGAATATTCAAAAATTTTTAAACAGTCATGTTCTATAGCTAAGTCAAACTATTTTAAAGAAAAAATAAAGAATTCTAACAATAAAATCAAAACAACCTGGGAAATTATAACCTTTATATAGCTTTATAAAGCGTGAAACTGGCAAATATAAACCACGTGACAACAGCCTGACGCTTAAAATTAATGACACCCAAATAAATTCAGAAAAGGAAATAGCTGATATTTTTAACAACTTTTTTGTAAATATACCAATAGAAACGACGACTAATTTGAATTCTTCACCCGCGTCTGCGGCCTCAATGCTCCAAAGACATGTGTCCGAATGTAGTTCATTGTTTAATTTTAAAAGCATTGATTTCACTGATATAATTAAAGCATTCAAATCTCTTAAAATGAATGGTACCAAAGATTTATGGGGTATATCGGTAACTATTCTTAAAAGCATTATTTACACCATTGCTCCATATCTTGCTGTTATATTTAATGATTGCATTGCTGAAGGAATTTTTCCTGACTTAATGAAATTTAGCAAAATTATTTCACGACCAATATCTATTTTACCCGCCTTGAGCAAGATCTTTAAAAAAATAATACTGGAGCAATTATTAACTCATTTTACTTTAAATAACCTCTTGCATAACAAACAGTTCGGTTTTACGAAGGGTAGGTCTACTACTGATGCCGGGGTTGCACTTCTTAAGCATGTCTTTGGGGCCTGGGAGGGGTCGCAGAATGCTCTTGGCATATTCTGCGACTTGTCCAAAGCTTTTGACTGTGTAGATCATCGGACGCTGCTGTTGAAGCTAAATCATTACGGTGTAAAAAATAATGCCCAAAAACTATTACACTCGTATCTTAGTTCCAGAACTCAGACAGTTGATATAAATGGGGTGAAATCAATGGGTTCTGATGTAAAGCTAGGTGTACCTCAAGGGTCTATCTTGGGCCCTTTCTTGTTTTTGGTTTATATTAACGATTTACCTTTCTTTGCAAATAGCTTATGTGAGATTGTCTTGTTTGCTGATGATACTTCCTTAATATTTAACATTGACAGAAATAAATCTAATTTTGACGATGTAAACAAAGCACTCTCGGAAATACTCACTTGGTTTAGTTTTAATAATCTACAGCTTAATGCAAAAAAAACGAAATGCGTTCTATTCTCTTTACCAAATGTACAATCTCCACCCGTAGAAATTGTAATGAATAATGAAAAATTAGATTTAGTTGAATCAACAGTCTTTCTGGATGTAACTATAGACAGAAAACTTCAGTGGCATTCGCATATTGCTGCATTAGCTGGTAAGCTCAGCTCTGCAGCTTACGCTATTAGAAAAGTTAGACAGTTAACTGACATAGAAACTGCTAGGACTAAAATAACTAAAGTATACACTTTAGTTATTTTCATAGCATCATGTCATATGGCATTCTTTTGTGGGGATTAGCAGCTGACATTAATGCTATATTTATTCTGCAAAAACGAGCAATAAGGGCCATTTATCAACTAAGCTCTAAAACTTCTCTTAGGGAGAAGTTCAAAGAAATTGGTATACTGACAGCTGTATCTCAATTTATATTAAATTGTATTATTTTTGTGCGTCGTAATATTAACTTGTATACTAAACATGGCGATTTGCATGGTTACAATACAAGAAATAGGAATAAACTTTCAATACCTCGGTACCGATTAGAGAAGGTACATGGGTCTTTCATGGGTCTTTAACAAGATTCCAAGTGATATCTTGGAGTTACCCTTTGAAGAGTTTAAGAATCATATAAAAAATTGCCTCCTCAAGAAGGGCTACTATACTGTATGTGATTACTTAAATGACAAAGCAACTTGGTCATAAGCTGACAAGGATTTTTTCTGTAGTTAATTGTGAGTCGTGTTTTACAAAATTATTAATACTAGGTACATTCTTATATTGGTTTCTGCGTTTTGAGATGAGAAGTTTGAGTATGTCATGCTCTCTGTAAACATTTCTGCGATGGTGTCGTGTGAGGCGGGTCGTTACGTTCCCTAAAATATGGTTGAGCGAAGCGATGGCTGGTTCATGCGTCATGCTCGTGAACGGGTGCCACCAGTGGGATGGGTCTGCTCCTGGCTTCTTGTCTCAAAATATGCAGATTTTTAATGTTTTATTGTTATTAGTTTTATTTTATCGTGGCTTGTATGGCACTGTTTATTATTGACTCTTATGTTCTTAAACTATTCAAAGTTTTATTACACTTGTTTGGCATTTATATTTATTATTTTATTTGCTACGTTTTTGGTTGGTGTGTATTTTAAAGAAACTACCTTTTGGATGTCTATTTCTTAGTTATTGAAAATTATTTACTGCTATGATTACCGGGTTTTTACCACACTTTTATTAGCTTCACTTGTAACTAAGTCACAATGTAAGAAAATCTTGGAATTCCATTTTAACCTACTTCTAATTGTCGTATTGGTTTGAAACTTTGCAAGTCTATATGAATCCGATGGCAATACAATAATTTGGTACCATCGAGCTGCTCTGATGATGGAGTCAAGAGGTGGGCAATAGAACTCTTCAATGGCTGCTAGGAAACCCCTCGAGTTTAGGCTCATTTGTTTTGTTATGATGAGACCTATTTGCTACACTTGGTGGTGAGGGTCTGATGATGAAGCAGGGAGGAAGCCAGTGGCACTACTTAATGACCAATAGGAAACACCTCGAGTTCTGGCTCATTTGTTTCGTTCTGATGAGACCTATTCGCTACACTTGGTGGTGAGGGTCTGATGATGAAGCAGGGAGGAAGCCAGTGGCACTACTTAATGACCAATAGGAAACACCTCCAGTTCTGGCTCATTTGTTTCGTTCTGATGAGACCTATTCGCTACACTAGGTGGTGAGGGTCTGATGATGAAGCAGGGAGGAAGCCAGTGGCATGTTTACGGGGTGGGCAGACACATGAATGGACTGTGAAATCGATTACCATCCCCATCCATAGCTTGCCATTTGTTAAACTAAAAAGTATAAAATAAATATGTAGTTTAAAAAACTATAAAAACACACTTTTATAGGAACAGACTAAAAGTACAAAATAACCGTCTATTCAGTAACTGAAATTAAAAAGCGTGGTGCGCCCTTTGCAAAGCATGCATTCAAGTACTTAATATTGACAACGCGCACCACGCTTTTTAATTTCAGTTACTGAATAGACGGTTATTTTGTACTTTTAGTCTGTTCCTATAAAAGTGTGTTTTTATAGTTTTTTAAACTACATATTTATTTATTTTGTTTTTAAACTTAAGATTAATTTGTGATTGAAAGTGACTTTACATATTATATTATGTTAAAGTCACTTTTCAATTTGACGACTCTGTATGAAATATGACAGGGAGAAAAAAATAGCCCTTGACGAGTTTCTTGCCGGTTCGTCTCGTTACAAGGCCTCCCGCCGTAGGATTTGCGAACCGATAGCGTAGCTTCATTGACGTTCACAAGTGCTGTATCAGCCTAAAATGAATAAATGATTTTTGATTTTGATTTTGATTTTTGATAGCACAGAATACTAAATAGTACAAGGTAAAATAACTGTGTGAAACTGTAAGTAAGTACCTATAGGTAATATTCGATGATTACATTAGATACAGGATTTTCACTTTTCGGCTCTGAGATAGATTGAATTGTATGGAAGATTATCAATGGGTAAAAGATTTTTTTTACAGGACAGGCAGGAGAAGTACTTCCCGTTTCTTTTCTTTTCAATTGCCCTAATATTCCCACTTACGTATCAGGGACCGTACTCTGAAACGCTAATCCGAAACTTCGGTTAGCCCCGCCCCTTTCACTCGATTGTGTCGCGAACCGAGAGTGAGATGGACGGTATAAAGAAGTTTCGGGTTTTGCGTTTCAGAGTAGGCCCTCAGGGCCTACTCGTACATGTACCCGCTCCTTTCACTCGCCTGTCAGGAGGCTAATAACAGAACAGTCAAAGTTAGCTGTCAATATAGTCATTAGAATAAAAATTATGTTACTTCCAAAAATTTCTAAATTTTTTTTACTGGACACAGCAGGAGAAGTATTTCCCGTTTCCTTTGTTTTCAATTGCCCTAATATTCCTACTTACTAAGCAGGGCCTACCCGTACATGTACCGACTCGTTCCTTTCACTCGCCAGTCAGGAGGCTAATATAATAACAGAAGAGACAAAGTTAGCTGTCAATAATAGTCACCCACATTTTTTGGAAGTAAAATATTTTTCTAAGTTTTTCCATTTTTACTAAGTTTGTTGCTCTACTAATAGTTAATAGAATCAATTTTATTATTTGCCATAAATAGGGTAGGTACGTTTGAAACTAATTATTGCAAGTAGGTATTCGATACTCAATGAGGTTATTTCTCGAAACACTTTTTATTTCCAAGCAAAGTACAGAGTTCTTAAGGTCTACAGAGGCTCGATTTCGTTTATTGTGCACCGATTCTGTAGAGCCGGTCTTAACGAAAGTTTGCGCCATTCAATATTCAAAGGCAAATTATTCTTCGCTACAATACCTCCGGCCTCCAGACTGTTATCTAAAACAATATAATGACGTCTTTGGAGAAAAAACCTTCCAGTGAAAAGGGGGAAAGGTGAATTTGCAATAGTCGCAAGATACTTTATGTTTTTACTAAATATTAGATCCTGCGATTCCGTTTTCGTGTTAATCGGTTATATTGCGCTTTACGTTTCGTAGGCATCAGCCAAATTTTTGGAGAATAATATAGCTTTTGTCCTTCTCTATGGTCGCATCTATTTCTATATCAAAATCAGTTCAGTGGTTAGGCTCGAAAAAGTAACAGACAGATAGACGGAGTTACTTTCGCATTTATGATATCTATATCTATACTTCTATTACTATTAATATTATAAAGAGGAAAGATTTGTATTTTTGTATGTATCGAATAAACTCAAAAAGTACTGGACCGATTTCGAAAATTCTTTCACCGTTAGGAAGCTACAGTCTTCCCGAGTGACAAAGGCTATATTTTATCCCGATATTCCCACGGGAACGGGTACCACGCGGGTAAAACCGCGAGGATCGGCTAGTTGTATATAATTATGGACATCAAGTCGTCTTGATGATCAAGAATGGATCATCAATGCTTAGCATTTTTAAAAATTGGTGAAACCTAATGATGAAACAGTACTTACCTATGAAAAGAATTGTCAATAAAAACCCTAACTATGTAACTATCCATAGACCAGCAATGCATTATTGCAAATGAAGTATTACAAAATATCGACCCGTCTCACAATAAAATTAGCTCCAATGTGACTCAAACCCACGACCTTTCACATTCTAATACATCATTTCATTTTCAAATAAAAATTGCACTGTGAATGCAAAAAGTAATAATAATTCAACAAATAGTATAAAAATCGGTAAGTAGCTTGTATTTAAGTAGCGATATTATTTTAATAGTTGTAGATTGATGTTGAAATCTTCAATGAGCTCCGAATATAAAAACAAAAGACTTAATTTTTCACATCTTTTGTTTCTTCTAATTTAAATAGTGTATTCCATTTAAATTGTAAATTGAAAATTCAGTTTTTTTTAGTCTACTTCGATCAATACATGCAATAGTCCGACACTATTTGAAATTCACCCAAAGTTTCAACTAGGTCGTTCTTTAATGTTGCCTTCAAGTTTCTGAGGCAGACAAAGGGAGGGAAGTGATAATTTTGAGGCAAATTTAAAGCTCTGAAGAACAATTAAACCGCTTGAGCCAGACCAAGTTCTAGTTAAAGACTCAACTCGATGTACTCAGTAGTCGTGAGATACTTGTTTGTATTTCGTATTTCGGGAGGTTTAGTATTGTGCGCATTTTGGTAGCCTTGGTTGTTTAATTGGCTGGAAATATACCTAACTACACTTGAACTTAATATTTAGAATAAGAAATAAAAAGCTACTGTTTTTAACCGCCTCTGTGGTCTAGTGGTTCACACCTACAATTTCAGACCCAGATGTCCCGGGTTCGATTCCCAGTGGGGGTACATATTGTATTCGGTTTGGTTGGTGGTAGGACTTGTTCTTAGTCCGCCTGGCTAGCTACCACCATCTTATCTAAGTCTGACGCCATGACAATGATGTTTTCAGCATTATTGTGTTCCGGCAGTTAGAGATAAGATAGCCAGTTCCTCAGTGATTGAGGATTCCGGGAGTAGTGCGCTTCCACCTTCAGCCTTATCACCACTTAACATCAGGTATAATGAAGGCTCTACCCCGTTGTGGAGAAAAAAGAACTGTGTTATTTTATTTGAATTAATTATTGTTAGTTATTCTGATTTTTAGTTTTTTGCATTCACAATGCAATTTTTATTATTGAAAAATGGAAAATGAAGTATTTAGAAAAAATCGACCCGTCTCACAGCCAGCTCCGATGGGACTCGAACCCACGACCTTTCGCTTTCCGGGCGACTGCTCTAACCACTGAGCTACGGAGTCGTTACGAGAAGCGTCGAATTTATCAAATACTTCTTACACGCTGTATAGCCAGCGTTAATTTCATCAATGTGAAGATATTACTACCCCCACACGCGAAAGACATACCTTTCCAGATATTTGACAATCGCTAAAGAAGAAATTACTATGGCAAGTTATTTAAATTTTTACTTTTTTGCATTCACAATGCAATTTTTATGGTTGAAAAATGGAAAATGAAGTATTTAGAAAAAATCGACCCGTCTCACAATCAGCTCCGATGGGACTCGAACCCACGACCTTTCGCTATCCGGGCGACTGCTCTAACCACTGAGCTATGGAGTCGTTACGAGAAGCGTCAAATTTATCAAATACTTCTTACACGCTGTATAGCCAGCGTTAATTTCATCAATGTGAAGATATTACTACCCCCACACGCGAAAGAAATACCTTTCCAGATATTTGACAATCGCTAAAGAAGAAATTACTATGGCAAGTTATTTAAATTTTTACTTTTTTGCATTCACGCTATCCGGGCGACTGCTCTAACCACTGAGCTACGGAGTCGTTACGAGAAGCGTCGAATTAATCAAATCGGAGCTGGTTGTGAGACGGGTCGATTTTTTCTAAATACTTCATTTTCCATGTTTCAACCATAAAAATTGCATTGTGAATGCAAAAAAGTAAAATTTTAAATAATTTGTAACAGCTATAAGGTACCTACTGGTAAACTGATTACCTAAACATTCCCCTTTATCTATCGTATCGATACCAAAAGAATTACAAACTTGAGACAGAAATGCCCCAAAATACAAAGCAGTTCTAGCGAATGTGAAAGTGTGCATGCGATTGTATAAAGCCGAGACGCACATAAGCCTAGTGTACACTACACGCTGTCACGAAAGAATTGAGTTCATAGTATTCGACTGGTTGTAAAAGTTTCTAAAATGTTTGTATTTAGAAATTAAAAATAAATCATAATAAGTCTTAGATCAATCTTAGAGCTCTAAAATAGTAGCTAAGCTAGCTGTTTTTTCTAAACCCTATAGTTTTGTATTTTGCATCTTTTTTTATCCCCTAAAATACAAAGCAGTTCTAGCGATGTGCATGCTATGCGTTTGTATAAAGCCGAGACGCACGTAAGGCCTAGTGTACACTACACCTGTCACAAAGAATTGAGTTCTCGAACGTTAAGTATTTATAGTTTTCGACCAGTTGTTAAAAAATTCTCAATTCTTAGAGTTCCAAAAGCGTAGCTAAATTATTAATTGTTTTTTTCTATCCTCTTTAGTTTTGTATTTTGCACCTTTTTCCTATAACAGCCGTGCATTTTTATCCTTCTTAAATTATAAGTGTGAAAGTTTATATGTTTGGATGTTTAGATATTTAGATGTTTGTATGTTTGTTACTCAAAAACGCCAAAACGGCTGCACGGATTTGGCTTAAATTTGGGACACAGATACTTTGAAGCCTGGAGAGGAACATAGGCTACTTTTTATCCCGGAAAACTATCACATTCCTGCGGGATAACGTCGTGTAGTCCACGCGGGCGAAGCCGCGGGCGGAAAGCTAGTTAACCATAATCCGTTTATACAGCAGTTTTATGAAATGTGAAAATGACAGCTCTTTAGCAGCATTTTGACGGACGTTATAATTTACTTACTATACCATTACCATAGGTACCTAACTTTTTTTTTTGTTTACCCGGGGGAAATGCCGTCGCATTCCCCCCCGCCCGGGGAGACGAAGGGGATATGTAGGGCTCGAACCCACTAAAATCCCCGGAGTGTTCTCGACCCACGCGGACGGAGGCTGCGGGGACGGTTCGTCACTCAATCCGCACCTTCCGCCCCGTGTCAGCGTCCATGGGCGACGACGCTCCGACCTAGTCATAGGACGACGTCCAACCTCCGGTATGGCGCGCCGAGAACACCAGGTGCGCTCCTCCACCACAGGGCCATGGTGGACGACAGAGTTCCCCGCTCCGCCGCCCGACCCCCTACCTATTTCGCCGCGTCCTGACGCTGCCTCTCCCTCGAGAGGCGTGCGGAGCGACGGACCTACGGGCGCTGCGCACCAGGGTGCTGCACCTCACGGTGTTGTTGTGGAGACGCCACCTCTGTGGACGTCCCCCTTTCCTGGTCGCTGAGCGGGGAACGACTCTTGTCCCGCCGCCCAGCTTCCCGTCCGTTGTCTGGCGATTTCATGGGCCGACTGTCCTCCCTCTCTTTGCGTTTTCCCCCCTCCGCGTTGTGTGGAGACACCACCTCCATATTACCATACCTACCTAACGAAAGTATTTCGTGCTTGGAGCACCGTCGATATGCACCTAGCCTTAAAGCCCGCGCTCTCAAGTATGGATTTCGCGATAATAAAGTTCGTGTACGTTTTTCGGCGCACGACAAAAACGTGTAAACAGGGGGGTCCGCTCGTAAATTCCTTTGACATGGTAATCTGGTGCTCTCGCCAGACGTAGTGTTCTCCACGTTATTCGTATGGAACCGGTGATGAATTGCAACCTTGTCGTGATAATAGCGATTTGGAGTCATTTATTACAGATTGCTTTGGTAATTTTTTGGTTGAACATAGCCGCTGAGAAGAAAGAACCTTGAATATTGATACTTTTTTGCATGTAATAATAGAAATTAACATAATATTATATTTTCATAATACATTTACACAAGTGTAGGTACATCAAAAATTTAAAAAAAAATACCCGTCTCACAACCAGCTCCGATGGGACGCGAACCCACGACCTTTCGCTATCCGGGCGACTGCTCTAACCTCTGAGCTACGGAGCCGCTACGAGAAGCGTCGAATTTACCCAATACTTCTTACGCGCTGTATAGCCAGCGTTAATTTCATCAATGTGAAGATATTACTTACTACCCTCACATCCCATCGGAGCTGGTTGTGAAACAGGTTGATTTTTTCTAAAATACTTCATTTTCAATTTATTAATAATGAAAATTGCATTCCAAATGAAAAAAAAAATAAAGAAATATACCTATAACAAAGTGTACAAACTTACTTACTTATTTCACTCTACCCCTCCCTTATGGTTAAAAAGCTGAGCATAGCTGTACGTTCAGGGAAATATATAGACTGTGGCTGTACTAAGCACTTTTGCGACTACCATAATATTAATTGGTTTTATTAATAGAAGTAATGAGATCACCAAAAGGCAAAAAAGTTAGCACGCACATAGCCACGTATTGTGGAATTTGTGAATCTACGTCCTAAGATATCCACAATTCTTTTTATCTTTTTCCCATACTAAATTTAAAAAAACAGAACACTATAAATTGCCAACACTCCCATTCACAGCTTGGCGTCGACCGTCGAAGGAGAGTAAGTTTTGTTTTACCATTTTTGCGCAAAGTATTACAATCGTGCGGCGAAGCTCCTAATACATTAGCAATCTGTTTACTCGGCGGGGCGTTACATGAACTCGTTAATACACGTCTTGTGCCGACAAAATATTACCTCGGAACATAATAAAAGGGATACTTTGTTAGGAATTGGAGTCTATGACAAAAATGGCCCTTATATTCTGTGCGAACATCGTTAGTTTTGTCGGGATAATGTTTAATCCGTAGACCTTTTGTGTTTGTTCATATTATGAATAATTATGGTGATGATAGTAAAAAAATATAGGAATACGCACAACAATTTGGACAACGAGACTACTACAATTTGCTGAAAATGTTTTCTTTTGCAAAAGCAAAAAGGTGCAAAGAGGTAAAGTATCCCTTATTTATGAATTCTGCCTTCGTCAAGCATCTGCATTTTAGGAGGTCATTTTAAAATATATCGATTCATTTTGTCTCATAAAAACCATCACCTTTCCTGATTTAAGCTATTACCTACTGGAACTCCCGTGGAAAGTTGTTAAGGGCAATGCACTGTATAGATGTAATTATAGGTATAGGGGCTGATGTAATAATGAAAGGGCAGAACTTTAGAATAAACGTGTATTCGTCTCAAGAGACACAAGAGAAGAGCGTCAATGACAATGACTGATTAAAGAGCATATATAATACTTATGCTAAAGAAATTATTAAATGCCAGCTATTTATGCTAGCAACAGAGTAAAAATGTTGGTATTCCAACATGCTGCCCATCTAGGACTTAACAACAAAGTATAATCTTTCAATATAACAGCTAATTTATAAAGAAAATTAAGTTTAACTATAATTAAATTAACTATGCTTACATTGAAAGTTAACTGCTACAATACAATGTTAAACAAAACTTAAAAAACAACAATAGGTATTTGCATACAAAGCCTTAATGCAAACAACCCTTATTCTATGGGTAACAAGCACACCTTTACAATAGAACGTCTGTGGCATTTGCCATTAGCAGTTTTGACTTCTACCACCCTAACTTTATTGTCTGAGCCTGGAAAAACATTAGTAACTCTAGCCATAGGCCAAAACATAGGCGCCACATCGTTTTCTTTTAAAATTACTAGTGAACCTACTTTTATATTAGGATGGGAGCCTTTCCATTTAGGACGTGACTGCAAAATATTCAAGTATTGCTTGTTCCACACTTTCCAAAAGGATTGCTTCATACTAGTACATACTTTCCAAAATTGAAGATTATTGGTAAGTTGTACTTCTGGCTCTGGAAAAGCATTTAAAGCTGACCCAATCAAAAAATGGCCAGGAGTAATACATGAAAAATCATTTACATCATTAGACAAAGGCATGAGAGGTCTACTGTTAAGTATAGACTCTATTTGACATAAGACAGTATTCATCTCTTCATAAGTGAGTAAAGATTTCTGAACCACTCTTTTCAGATGGAATTTCATGCTCTTAACGCCAGCCTCTGCGAAGCCTGCGAATATAGGAGAATAACAAGGAACAAAATGATAGTTAATACCCTTCTGTGACGAAAAGTCATGAACTTCCTTCTGATTTTCTTTACTATTATGTAATTTATATAATTCATTTAATTGGATGGTGATAAGCAATAATGTGTCAACCCACAAAAACACATATTCGGAGATATTGATATTTTTTGGTTAAGCGCCGCGTGTTTTTCATTATTCAATAATGTTTTAAGCGATTTAAAACATAGAAATAGGAGAAAAACAAAACAATAACTTGAATCAAATATGGAATCATTGAAACCAAGTTTGTCAATAATACGTTTTGTTCCTTAACATAGTCACCACTCGAAGCTGCGCCATCTATTATTTCGTTAAAGATGTCGGGAGACTTGACACATTATTGCGAAATTGAATTTTGTTCTTCGGCGAAGAGACAAACAACGAAGTCCACGTTAAAAAATCGAAATAAACTGTGAAGTTCAGATTAAATTACTTTATTAAATGTACAAACTATTGTTAAAGTGTTATGTCCGAAATCAAAGCTGAAGTTACTACGGGAAGTGAGTATTTTATAGAATTTTCAAGATTTTCATTACTATTTCTCTCCGAGGTTAGTTTGCCGATAAAAATGAGAGAAACAATCAAATTCTGTGATTTTTTTGATTTATTTAAAAAGAAAATCATTTATTTAAAAATGTATGTTGATGTTATTCTAATCGTATAGACTGAAGTGTTCTAAATTTTTCATTAATAATACAAAATAGCCTGATTGATTATTGCTAAATATAAAGAAATACTAGTATTGTACTATGCAACTAAACGCATTATTGCTAAATGAATAAGGGCGCTTCCGTAAAACTTGGAGCGGAGTTACTATCCCTAACTTATTATTGTTAAATGTTGGTGAAGGTGCTACTAGACATTATTTGTATTTTAAGCTGCTTAAAATGATATTGCCTAAATTAGCTTCTCTAGTTAGTCCCAAACAAAAAATACATTTATACTATCCTTTTCAATAATGGTGGCACTATAATCTTCAACTGTCTCAATCTTCTGGTTTGATCATAATTTGGTTCGTGGGATAATTGGTTTTTATCATTGGACTCAAATAGAAGGTTAATGGTAGTCCTAAAGGACTGGACTGATTTATCTCCAGAAGATTAGGCTCTTGCACGAAAGTCCCTACATGACCCATTAATTCTGTTATTGAAGCAATGCTTTCTGTAGTATTAATTTCTGCATCTGGAGTTTTAAAAGTCGACAGAGTATTCTAGATCTCGATCTGTAATATCATTAAAAAGCTGCTCATCTGCCTGAAAAGCTTCTATTGGTGGACCATCTTTCGCGATGGAATTAGCAAGGTTGACCAGCAATTGACCGCATGGTTCGGCAGTGGATCCGCCACTCCGCTCGCCGCTGCGGCTAACTGACGGTTCTGCGCCGCTTCGTCTATTCTATGCCTTCTACGTAGTTTCAACTTGAACTTCAACAACTTACTATTATATTTTGTTGCCAAAATCAAGAGATCAAATGCTGGTCAACCTTGCTAATTCCATCGTGAATGATGGTCCACCAATAGAAGTTATTCAGGCAGATGAGCTAGCTTTTCAATTCAAAATTCAAAATTCAAAATTCAATATCGTTTATTCAATTTAGGTTTGTTTAACAACACTTATGAACGTCAATGAAGCTACGCCATCGGTTCGCAAATCCTACGGCAGGAGACCTTGTAGCGAGAAGAACCGGCAAGAAACTCGCCAGGGCTATTTTTTTCTCCCTGTTTTAACTTATACAGAGTCGTCAAATTTGAAAAGTGACCTTCACATAATAGTAAGGTTACTTTCCATCACAATACAGAATGCCGCTTAAATTAAGTACAATTTTGCTTATTACCTAAAACAGTAAACAATTTTCAACTAAACAAGGAATCAAATAGTTTAATGGACACACTAATCTTAATCTTATTCACATTGTATTATACGATAGGATTAATGAAAAGGAAACTGCAAGCTGCGCTGTATATTCAAATTTATAAGTATTAACAAATAAAAGGAATTTTTGAATAAATAAAACAATTATTAGAAAAATTGCTGTTACTGTAAGACACGGATACCAAAATTACTATGAGACACACCAGCTCGCTCATAAATCAATATAATACTATTATTAACCATATCCCGAACACCTTTAACACAAGTAGACATGAGCAGACCCACCCCACTGGCAGCACCCGTTCACGAGCATGACGCATGAGCCAGCCATCGCTTCGCTCAACCATATTTTAGGGAACGTAACGACCCGACTCACACGACACCACCGCAGGAATGTTTAACGAGAGCATGACATACTTAAGCTACCCGTGTTAAATGCCGAATTAAAAAAAAAAACAAATGCGATATACTAGAATGTAACACAATACAATAAAAAAAATATAATTAAATTATGACCAAGCCGTTTTGTCCTTTAAGTAATCGTTAAATGATATTACAGATCGAGATCTAGAATACTCTGTCGATTTTCAATACTCCCGATGCAGTAGTATATTTTTAGATGCGCTATCTGAAATTAATACCATAGAAAGCATTGCTCCAATAATATAACTAATCGATCATTTAGGGACTGGCGTGCAAGAGCCTAATCTTGTGGAGATAAATCAGTCCAGCCCTTTAGCGACTACCAATAACCTTCTATTTGAGTCCAATGATAAAAAGCAATTGTCCTAGGAACCAAATTATGATCAAACCAGAAGATTAAGACAGTTGAAGAAGATTATAGTTTCACCATTATTGAAAAGGATAGTTTAGGTGACCAAACGACAGAAAAATCTACTTTTAGTAATGGAAAAGATAGCTCGAACGATAACGAGAGAGAAGTAACAACTGATAAGGATGGGGAGCATAATTACAATACTATGGAGAAAGGAAACGATCTGGCAGATAATGTCCAAACTCTTTTCGTAGAAACTCTACCCACCACTGAAGATACACAAATACAAGCGGCTGTTAATATTCCGGAATGCATTGTAGAGCATCGTAGTGTCATTGAAATTGACAGAGACAGATACAATTAAATACAAATTGTGTAATACTTCAATTTGTATTATAGTGTTTATTTTTATTCTTGGCTTTTTTCTTTAACTATTTTAGAAAAAAAATAGGAAACATACCATATTGGGCAATAATGATTTAAGTTTCTTAATATACATTTAGCGTTATTAAATTTATTATTCATTATTTTGTAATATAGTGTTAAGTTCCGTAACTTGTTGGTATGAAAACTAAAACTTATTAAATATTTCGCAATATACATAAATCGCCTATTTTGTAAGTATTTAATATATTTCTGCATAACTATGATACAAATCTGTTTATCATACGATATTGAATACATTTAACACCTAACAAATCATTAGAAGCATTTTTCGTCTAATAAACTAATAAAGAATTGGTGTGGCGTCGTTCGACGCCATTTATTCAAGTTGAAGTTCATGTGGCTTGACACTGTATTGCTTATCAGCATCCAATTGGCTGTTAGCAGATTTGAAAGTAGAAGCGTTATCACTATATATATCAGTGGGAAGACCCCTACGTGATATAAATCTTTTCAATCAAGCTAAAAATGTTACAGTTCTTAAATCTGAAACCAACTCAAAATGTATGGCCTTAGTAGCAAAACATACAAATATACATACATATGCCTTTGTTTGCAAGGCTTTTCTTACACGTGATTGTTTTATCATAATAGGTCCAGCAAAATCTATGCCAACCTTTTGAAATGGACGACAAACATTTATTCTATCATATGGCAATGAACCCATAAGTTGCTTAGCTGTATCAGCCTGAAGCCTAAAACAAATAACACATTTATAAATTATTTTCTTAATTTCTCTAATACCATGTACTATCCAAAATTTCTGATTGATGGTGGACATTACTAATCTTGGTCCAGCATGAAGATTCTTAACATGCTCACTTTTAATTATTAAAGATGTTATGCGAGAAATTTTAGGTAAGATTACTGGGTGCCTCTGATCATATGGAACTGATGCATTTTCTAAGCGACCACCAACCCTAAGCAGGCCCTTGCTATCAATAAATGGATACAGTGGCTTTAAATTACCCTTTGCAATCTCACTATTAGACTGTAAAACCAAAAACTCGGATTTAAAATACTTTTGTTGCTCATATTTCACAATAATAAACAATGACTCATTTAGTTCTTTAGATGTTAAATAGCTACGGTTATTTTTATCAGCTTTAGATTTCGCATTTTGCACAAAGCGCAAAACATATGCTAAAACCCGCAGCATTTTATTAATATTAGAATATTTATCGAGGAAAACTAAACATAAGCTTTGATCATACTGAACTTGACATACTAATGCGATTGACCCTGATGCGACCTCACAGGAATCTATAACAGGTGGCTCAGGTAAGCTTTGACATTTGTACTCACTAGTGTGCAGGAACTCTGGACCTCGCCACCACAAAGGATGATCCTGTAACTCATGTGGTAAAACACCTCTGCTTAAACAATCAGCAGGATTATTCTCAGAGCCTATGTATGCCCAACAAAATTTATCAGTGAGTTCAGCTATGACTTTCACTCTATTCGCCACATAAGAATTAAGCGTGCTTATGTTTGATTTAACCCATGCTAAAGCTATTTGTGAGTCAGAATATAAAACAACATTGTCAACTTTTAAATGAAGCTGTGAAACGCTATAAATCCGTGCAACACACTTAGCTAAAAGCACCATAGCATTAAGTTCTAGCTTGGGCACGGATAATCTTTGCTTCAATGGATTAACACGTGACTTGGAACACAGTAAAGATACCTTAATAGTACCCGCAGAGTCAACTACTCGTAGGTAAACACAGCATCCATATGCTGTGGAACTTGCGACGTCAGCAAAACCTATTATTTCAACACATACAGTATCACAAAAGTTAATATAACGCGGGATTGTTATAGGCGTCATGACACACAGACTATTATAAAACTCACGCCATGCACATAAAATATCATGAGGAAGCTCTGCATCCCATCCGATATGCGCTTGCCATAATTGTTGCATTATAACCTTAGCCTTAAGCACTATAGGCCCAGCGAAACCAAGTGGGTCAAAGAACTGTCCTATAAAACTTAATATCTCGCGCTTAGTTACAGGCAAGCTTTTAACAGGCTTTGGAGAAAGTATGAATAAGTCTGTGTTAACATTATAATTAAGACCTAATGTTTTTAAAGAAAAATTACCTTTCTCTAAATCTATATCATCAAAATGTTGTTGTGACTTAGGTATTTTATCCAATAATTGAGGACAATTAGAATACCATTTGTGCAACAGGAAGCCACCTTTTTCTAAAAGACTACAAAGCTGCCTTTTTGACTCTATTAACAGCTCGGGTGACTCTTTAGAAACCAGCACATCGTCAACATATGTACAATTTTCAATAATTACAGCTGCTAAGGGAAACTCGACCTTAAACCTATCAGCCAATTCTTTTAAACAGCGTGTAGCTAGATAAGAAGAGCATTTTAACCCGAAAATGACTGTATTTAGTTGTATACATTGGATATCCTCATCTATAGAATCTCTCCAAAGAATATTTTGTAATGATCTATATTTAGGATCTAATGAAATTCTTAAAAACATACTTTTTATATCAGTTATAAAAATATACTGATTAAATCTAAACTGAATCAAAATATCTATCAGTTCTTTTTGAACCACAGGCCCGTTCAATAACATGTCATTCAAAGAAACTTTCTTACCGGTCTTAACAACAACCCTACATTTACTGCTCTTTTTATCGAGCCTGAGCACAGGATGATGAGGCAAAAAGTAAACTGGATCAGTAGAAAGATCATATTGGCTAATGTCAATGATTGAACCGTAACCCTCTTTCAAATAATTATGAATAAATTCTTTATAAAGCTCATGAAGAAAGCTATCTTTCTGAAATCTAATTTCTAAGTTCTGAAACCTTTTTAAAGCTAAGTTAAATGAATTGCCAAGAACTTCATTAATTGACTCTAGTGGCAGCTTGAGAGGGAGAGCGACCTGAAGCTTGTTATTTTGAGCATCTAATGTTACTGTATCACAGTACGACTTTTCACAAGCCTCATGTTCTGATATAATATAGCCTTTCGCTTCAGACCATCTTTCTTTGGATTTTCTTAGTGGTTTAGTATTTGAGCCTTGCTCATTTTTTGTAGGTCTGTTTGCCAGTTGGCAAAGGCCTCCTCCAACCTTTTCCATTCGTGTCTGTCCTCAGCCACTCTATTCCATGTCGCTCCTGCGACTTGTCGTATGTCGTCGTCCCACCTTCTTTGTGGTCGACCTCTCTTCCTTTTGCCCTCTCTGGGGTACCACCTTGTTATAATTTTGCTCCATTTTTCTTTTCCTCTTATCATATGGCCTGCCCATCGCCATTTAAGCCTTTTGATTTTGTATGTAACATCTTGGACTTTGGTCTTGCTTCTGATATAGTTGTTTTGTAGTCTGTCTGATTTTTTGACATTTAACATACTTCTTTCCATCGCATGTTGGCATGTTGTTAGTTTCTTTATGTGTTTTTGTGTTAAAGCCCATGTTTGACTGCCATACATTAGAACGGGTAATATGCAAGTATTAAATAATTTGCCTTTTAGATGTATTTCAAGTGTTCTGTCTTTCATTGCCTCCTTTAGACCCCAGTATCTTTTCCAACTGTTAGCTATTCTTCGTTCAACTTCATTGTTTATGCAGTCATTTTGCGTTATTAACTGTCCCAGATAAATGTATTCGTCTGTGTACTCAATTTCAGTATTTCCCACTTTAATGATGTTTTTATCCCCATTAGTCAGTGCTCTTGTTTTCTCAGGGTTCATTTTCAGGCCTACTTTCTCACTTTCCAATGCCAGCTGGTTTATCATTATGTTTAAGTCTTCTGCGGTTTTGGCAAACAGCACTATGTCATCAGCGAATCTTAAGTGTGTGAGTTGGTAGCCATCCACGTTTATGCCAAAGTTATCCCAGTTTAGAGCTCTGTATATTGATTCTAGCACTGCCGAGAACAGCTTTGGTGACAGAGGGTCTCCTTGCCTTACACCTTTTTCCACTTTAAACAATTCCCCTTTCTTTTCTAGCTGGATTCTTGCTGTACTGTGTTTGTAGACATTTCTGATCAGTCGGATGTATTTGTGCTCGATCCCTTGGTCCCTTAATGTTTCCCATATTTTTGTATGAATCAATGAATCGAATGCCTTGCTGTAGTCAATGAAAGCAATGTAATATGTGAGCTGGTATTCGGAATATTTTTCTATTACTTGACGCACCACATGAATGTGGTCTATCACTGAGTAGTCTTTGCGAAAACCTGCCTGCTCGATAGGCTGATGTTCGTCTAGTTTTTCTTCTAATCGTTTGAGAATAATTTTTGCAAATATCTTATAAATGTTCGACATAAGGCTGATGGGGCGGTAATTGCCAATGTCATACTGGTCTCTTTTTTTGTATAACAGGATAATGTTGGATTCTGTCCATTGTTTTGGGATAGTCTCGGTCTTAATAATATCGTTGAATAAGTCTGTTAGGATAGGTATCAAGGAAGTCTTTGTTCTTTTCAGGATTGCATTGTTGATGCCGTCTGGTCCTGGTGCTTTGTCTTTAGCTTGGGTGTCAATAGCTTTCTCAACCTCAGCAGGAAGTATACTAGGTATATCGGCTGTCTCCCACAAATCCACTTCTTCCCGTATTGTATTGTCTTCGTATAACTTTTGGTAGTATTTTGTAGCAGTTCCCAATATATCTTGTCTTCGATGGCTCCATTTTTCCTTTTTGTTTTTCATTTTTACTATCCAGTCTTTTGTGTTGGTTATTTCCTTGTATGCTTTCTTTATACCTCCTGTCTTTTTTATATGTTCCTCAATATTTTTGATTTTACTTTGTTTCCTGTCTTTCCTAATGCTTTCACTTATTTCTTTGGTGATTGATGCTAACTGTTTCCTTTTATCTCTTGTATTTGTTTCGCTTAATAGGCTATTTCTTTGTTCTAATAGTTCTAATGATTTTGTTGACAGCCAGCTTTTTCCTTTCTTTATACATTTGTTATTTTGTTGTGTTTGCCATTTTAAAGCCTTCTCAATCCAGTCATATTTTCCTTGTACATTGGTCTTTGAAGTCATCGCTTTGAAGTCTTTGAGTTTGTCTTTCAAGTTGTTCGCTATTTGATCTATTTGGTGATTCTCCAGTGAGTAATTTCTTAAATCTGGTCTTGGTCTACGTTTTCTTGGCTGTATTGTTTTCAGTTCGGCTCTAACCAGTCTGTGATTGGTGTTGAAATTTAGTTTGCTGATTACATTAAAGTTTGAAAAGTGGTTACCTCTGTTAGTCATAATAAAGTCAATTTCATTTTTCGTTTTCCCATCTGGTGAAATCCAAGTCCACATCCTCTTTTTATTATTTTTATAAATGGTGTTCAAGATTGTTAAGTTGTTTTCTTGTGCAAATTCTATAATTTTCTCACCATTTCTTGTTCTGGTTTTATTGCTATATGTGAATGGCCCTAGGACTGTGTCTTCACCTGAACGTCTTTCACCAATTTGCCCATTGTAGTCTCCCATTACTATGAGGTTTTTGTGTCCATGCTTTTGAATAGTCTTGCTGAGGTCTTGGTAGAACTTGTCAATTGTTTTAATATCTGCTTGTTCTGTAGGTGAGTAAACTTGCACAATAGACCACATGTCCTTGTACCCTGGTAGTTTCAAATTTATCATAGCTATCCGCTCAGATATTCCTATGAACTCATCTATGTTATTAGCTAAGTGTTTTTTGATGATAAAACCAACTCCATATTGACCCGGAGTTTCTCCTTTATGATAGAACAAGTAGTCTGGATGAGAGGTAATGCACTCACCAATTTGTCTCACTTCACTTAGACCAATTACGTCCCATTTAATTTGTTGTAATGCATATGTTAGCTCCTTAAGATTTTCTTCATTTTTTAATGTAAGGACATTGAGGGCAGCAATGTATATTTTTTGTTTGTGGCATTTGTTCTTCTTTACTTTTGTTTCTTCATTTTTGTTTTCTTTTTCGGTGTGTTTTGTATTTGTTTCTGATTTGTTGGTTGGAGGGTTGTGGTCTATTTCCCCGCGCTGACCAAGCGTATTGGGGAAAGCTTTCCGGTTAGTTGATTGCTATTTTTCTTCTTGAGCGAGGGACCCAGAGCAGGAGTTTGCTCTTGTTCTCAGTCTATCAAAAGCGTTTTGTCTGTTTCCCTTAACCATGTTTGTTGTTTGTTTTCGTGGTTGTGTTTCAGGTGTTGTCGATTCTCCTCTTTTCCTTTTCTCATTCGAATTGGTTTTGATTACTAATTTATCATACTTAATATAGGCTATGTTTCCTCTTTTCCTCTCTTCCTCCAATTTAGGTTGCAATTGCCTCCTCTTTTCCATAACTTCTTTAGGGAAGTCTTCCTTTACATAAATACCATCAGGAAAGTTCTTTTTGTTTTTGAAGATAAGTTGTTTTTTCCAATTGGAAGTGAGTTGAACCAAGACTGGACGAGTTTTGTTCTCTTTTTTCCCTAGTCTATATGCAGTGACTATTTCGTGACAGTCTATGTAAACACCTGTCTCACCGATAGTTTCTTTTATATTATCCACCAGCTCACATTGCCCTTTTTCTTTTTCTTCTATGCCAAAAAACACTATATTCTTATCCCGCTTTCCTCTTTCTAGGAGCTTGATTTTTTCTTCCAAACTTCCTACACGAGTTTTGAGGTTAGAGTTTTCTTCGAGTAAGTGGCTCATTCTCTCATTCAGTGCTTCCATAACGCTTTTCGTAACATTGTTAGTTATGATCGCTGTTTGTTGGCTAAGCCTCTCGTCTATTTTGCTCAATAACAAATTCATATCCATTTCCGTGATGGTTCGTTCACAGCACAGACCAAAGCCAAAGAATCACAAACGAAAACGACTATCCGACCGCGGGACACAAACACGTGATACGACGTACAACTTTCTTGAACTCGACCCTCTTTTGTTGAGTATGGATGGCTGTGGAATATATGGAAAACAGCAGCACAAGTGCCGTCCGCGACACTTCCGTGTTTGATTTTCGTTATGAGTTACGTTGGCACTTATTACAATTATAAATCTTGACTTGACATTTGCACTTTTAGGTTATGTTATAATAATCTTTTGACCTATTTCTATTTCACTAAAAAGCGAGTGATTTGATCGAAATTCAATTGATTTTCCACTTTGTTTGAACTTTTATGAGTTTTATGCACTATTTCACTTTGTTTCGAGTTGTTTAGGCGCGTATATGATTTTTTATTTGCGGAATTCACTGACAAGCGTTTTAACTGTTTCGACACCGGAACCGGAAACATGTTCTGATAGCCTTTCATTAAAAGTTTCAGGTATGCTCTCTACCTTCCAAAATTGCTCTAAAGTATTATTAAGTGTATTATCACACAATTTACAAAAATGCGAAGTTACTTGTAATGCATGCTGCTCCGTAGGTAGTGAACCTGCAATCACATAACCAAACTGAGTGTTGAGTCCTGGAACGGTTGGTATCTCTAAGTATCTCTAAGGCCCTCATCTCGTACTCCACGAAGGGTCGATGGGGACTCAGTTGGCAGCAACACCTGAAAGAATATATTTGCACCTAATAAGATATGTATGACGCTAGGCTCATTGAAATTATTGTCGGCTAGTGTGATATTAGGCGGCAAAACAATATCTTTCATATTAATCTTGGACTGTGGCAGTTTTGATGTAATGTTATCAAGCACATGACATGTTACAGAGATACTAAAATTATTAATAATTGAGTGTAATTGTACACTAACACAATCTTTTATTTTATTTTTAATGTTGCCTATCCCAACAATGGGTGTGTTCGTTTGTATAGGCTGCAAATTTAATAATTGAGCAAGCTCTTTAGTTATGAATGAAGCCTGTGAACCACTGTCTAGAAGGGCTTTAACATGCACTTCAGTGCCATTGTTTGCTATGAGCTTAACACGCGCTGTAGGCAAAATGACTTGTGTAGCCCCAGACTCTAGAAACAGTGTCACCGGAGACTCGACTTTATCCTGGTGAAGCAACGTGTTGTGGCTTTGCTTACAAACTTCACACTTGAAATGGTATCTACATTTTTGAAAGTGGCTGTTAAAACAAATTCTGCAGAGCTTGTTGTTATTGACAAACTGCAATCTAGCTGCTGCAGTCATCAGTTTAAACTTTGGACAAGTATATAATTTGTGGGGCAACTTACATGCTATGCACACTGGAGGCACCAGCGTTGACTCCTTAGACAAATCATATCCTGCAACACCTTTAGTTACCAAGTGTGCCCTTGGAGCTAGCTGTAGGTTTTCAGAAGCATTCTCAAGCGCACAGGCTCGGCACTCTAGAAAGGAAATCATGTTATTTACTGAGGGCACTTTAACATTGCCAGCGAGACTCAATTGAAACTCCCTGCTACAATATATGTCTAACTTTCGCGTTAGAATGGAAAGCACAATTGGGTCCCACTGTTGGACCTCATATTCTAAATTGCATAAGGCAGCTAACTGCTGTTTGATAGTTGAAACAAATTGTCTCAAATTGTGAGCAGTTGATTTGCTTATAGGTTGCAAATCTAACAATGCGCTGATGTGCTCGTTTGTAATCTTGTAAATATTATTGTACCTATCGTCTAAAATCTTCTTGGCTGTCAAATAACTTTCAGCTACAATAGGTAGATTTTTTATCAATTCAAATGGTTCATTTTTTAAATAATTTCGGAGGTAAAACAGTTTTTGAATATCTAAAAGATTGCTATTAGAATGAATTAAGGCGTCGAAGAGACCAATAAAGGGCTTGTAGTCTGCATATTTTCCCGAAAACACAGTTATATCTATTTGAGGCAGCTTTGCTGCGGGAACAGAGTCTCTGGGAAACGCACTACGTTCCTCTTTTAGAGGAGTCTCAGACTCACTTAAACTTAGCTGTCTAATTCTAGATAAGGCGTCCAAAAACTTACCTTCGGTCGATTCCATGTCGTCCGCATCAGGGTCCATCGCACATAACTCTAAGTTGAAAACCTCAAATTGAGCAAAAGACGCGCGAAGTCTTTCCTCTTTGATGGCAAGGGCGTGCGGGTTTATTTGGGCTGTTTCATCGAGTGAATTTATTAGTTTGGTGATCGAACCTTTAATAGCACCCCGCTTACGCACTAAAGCGAGCTTAGTATTTCGATCTAGATCAGAAATCTCAGGATTCGACATTTCTACTGCTTATTATAAATCTTAGCGTCCACAAAAACTACAAAAATAGAAACTGAATTAATGAAAAAGAAATGGCGACCGCGTCGCGTACACAAAAACACAACACAACGCACGCACACAGACTGTTTCGTTTCGAATTTGATTGCTTCCGGAAACGGTGGCACCACGAAGGCGACGCACAGCGGCGCGTAGCTAAAGCTCTCGCAGCACAGCTTCAAGTGGCGCTACTGCGGCAAGTAGCGGAACCAACTTTACCGGTTCGAGTGTTGGTAGCACTGTATCCTGTTGACTGCTGACTGACTTCACCACAAAGGCACAGACCATAGACAGCGAGTGACGGGCGATCGATTTTCTGATTGATGCGATGGCAAAATGGCGGCGGAATTTGAATAGTTGAAACTAAATTTTGTTTGTAATTTTCTTGAAGATGGCTCTCCCTTTTTCTTGCAGCTTGAGCGAAATTTATTGTAGGCGGCTTAGTTGTATAACTGACGTCGTCCAGCGTACGAGTTTCGCGGCACTGAATTTTACTGAACAGCTAACACACTTCCTGCACTAATTAAATTTAAACTTGTTCTGACCCTTTTGTAAATAACGAAGGACCAATGTTAAGGGCAATGCACTGTATAGATGTAATTATAGGTATAGGGGCTGATGTAATAATGAAAGGGCAGAACTTTAGAATAAACGTGTATTCGTCTCAAGACACACAAGAGAAGAGCGTCAATGACAATGACTGATTAAAGAGCATATATAATACTTATGCTAAAGAAATTATTAAATGCCAGCTATTTATGCTAGCAACAGAGTAAAAATGTTGGTATTCCAACAAAAGTGAGTTCTATAAATGAAAAAGGTCGGGATTATAATCTAGTCAGGTACTCATTTAGATTAAATAAAACTCAAACAAAAGTCCCTACCTACCTACTTATACGTTTGCTTTTCTAAAAACCCATCAATCTTAAGACTATTATAAGAAACGCACGAATCATAAATATAAACTTCGTGCTTAGAAAATGGACTTGTAGATTGAGAATGGCCTTTTCAGGTTTCGTATTCAAGAAGCGACCTTTTAGATTCGCCATGTCAATTTGCCCGTGGCTTTGCTTATTACATAGACTCTTAGTACTTAAAAGCTATTAGGTATAACATTATATTTTGTATACAACTGTTTTTTAAATTCTAAAACTTATTATTTAAAAAAATAAGTATGTTTTTTTTATAATAAGTGTTTAGGCTGTTACAAGCATTTTGAAATGTCATTGAAGCTCTGCTACAACTTTGGTTCACAAAGCCCTAACGCGGGAGACCTTGCATTGCAACCTAGTAAGAAAAATCGACAAGAAATTCGTCAAGGTCTGCTTTGTTCATTTATCGACCATCAATCATGACCAAATAAAACGCGATATGATGTAGCGCTGTATCGCGTTTAACTGTCAAAAGACAATAGGTTTTGACGTTTGAGTATTGATAAAACGCTATATCATGCGATATTTATCACGTTTTGGGTGGTCATGCTAGGCTTTCTGGGCACTACGTTTGGAAACTATATTCTACACCGCGGGTGACTCGACAGCTGACACGTAAGCACAGAATAATAATAGTACTAAACTTAAGTAAATGGCTTTTTTTCGAAAAGCAAAACAAAACCGAAACCAACTGGCTTTGACTCCAAATGAAGTTGAAATCTCTTGAGCACCTTCATAGTTCCTTTCGATCAAGAACTTTTACGAATTCCGAATGATCCTTAATGTAAGAAGTTGACTGAACAGCCGGCAGATTCCTGAATTTCTAATAAAGGTGGGTAAAGTTTTAATTGTCTTTCAAGTTGCTGGGTTAATGGCACCTCTCGAAATAATTACGGTAGCCCTGTGGCCGGCGACTCGTAAAAAAGTGAAAAACTTGTAAATATAACTTAATGACTTGGGCAATTTTAGCAGGCCACGTACAAAAGGTAGTGGTTGGTTATTTTTTATGGGTTAAGTAACATAGCAAGTTTCAGTTGTGTATTAAATTTTTCAAGTTCCCTACCTATTAGGTACCTACCTACCATAACATTAAAAATCGTGAGCTTAATCCGAAGTTTCGAACCAGCTTTGGCTTTAAGACTTCATACGCACAGACAATGTTTAATAAAAAAAAGTTTTTTTTTATTTAATTTATTATGCCAGCTACAAACAAATAAATTTTAATCATTTAGTCCAGTGGGTCAAATTTAGCTTTCATGATTTGACCCGAACGGTCATACGTAAAATATAAACTTTTACAAAAACTTGTCTGTGAGTGAGTAGGTACTGACAAAGATTTAGCCGAAACCGGCTTGAAACTTTCGATAAAAGTTCTTGATTTTTAAAGTTTAATTATTTAACCCTTAAAGGCTACTACGGTGTTTTTACACCCGATTGACTACATTTTGTACCTGTATCTTTTTTCAGTTTTAACGCAGCGCCATGAGATTTCGTGTATTCTCGTATATCGATAGTAGCTCTCGAGAACGCGGGGAGAGTGGTTGTGCGCGAGCTCCCGTCCCGAGATACACTTGTGACCCGGTGTTTTTTCACCCATTGTAGTCATAGTGGGTTACAGTTTAGGTAATGAACTTTTTATGTTTTATTTTTAGTACGTGTGTACTAGTGTATAGTACATGATATTCGTGTGTGTATTATTATGTGTATTGAATTTATTAATTTTACTTGATGTGTTATTGTATTTACATGTATATTATGTTATTTTTATTTGAGTTTATGCAGTGACTGAGGGAACAAGCAATACAAGATGCACTGCTGGCATCGGATGAAAAGTCGGCAGAAGAGGAGGACTCTGTAGAAGTGGATATTCAAAAAGAAGATGCACAAAGTGTCGACGATGACGATGATACTACTTCTTATATATCAGAAGCTCCGTTGGAGATGGAAGTTGAGGAGTTTCCTTCTCCACCAAAATGGAAGACAAGTAAAATTAGATTTGAAAATTTCATATGTTTTTTTTAGATATTTGGATAAATAATATACCAAATTCAAGGCTAATTTGTGATAATTAAAAATATAAAGACTGATTAAAAACACGTAATATTTTCCTTATTTTTTAAATTTTTTTTCAAACCCATTCGATTTTACCATGTTTTTGAGAAGATTTTTTGCACATGCAATTTAAATTGTTGTTATTTTAAAAAAAATAAACCTAGAAATGAATAAATCCAAGAACACTATCCATAATTTAAGAATATTTAATAAAAACAATAATATAATATATATTCATATAATTTTCTGTAATAAATATATCAGGGTGTTTTTACACCCATTGTAGTCTTAGCAGTATACAAATTCTTTGTAGCCTTTAAGGGTTAAAGTAACATTAATTATTGTGACAAGATGTAGGTATATTCCAAATAAAATATTATCTCCTTCTTAAATAAAAAAATCAGCGGTAAGTTGTGGCATTTATAATTATACTAGCTGACCCGGCAAACGTTGTTTTGCCTTATAAATTTTATTGGACACGAACTTCGTATCAACTGCCTGACACAATGTCACTTATTAAAAAAAAAGAAATCCTACGCGGCAAAAATGTCAGTGATTACATACTCTTTGACATACCTTCTCTTTGAAAGCTGCTAAAAAATGAGAGTTGTGTGAAGTATGACAGCTTAACGGTTTTCTATACAAAATTACCATTATTATTTTATAATTTTCCTGGATAAAAAGTAGCCTATGTCACAGAATAAATAATAGTGCTAAGGCACCTATGTTACTCTCCAGCTCTCAAATTATCTCCTTACCGAAAATCTCGTCGATCCGTTGCTCCGTTTTGACGTGAAAGACGGACAAACAAACAAATAAACAAACAAACAAACACACTTTCACATTTATAATATTAGTATGGATTTATTAAGGTAGGCACAGAATAAACACTGCCACTATTCCATCTATACCTACCATTAATCTATACTATACTAATCTTAAAAACCATTTATCGAGGAAAGCTATACCTAGGCTATAATTCACGCTACGAACAGAAGTTTTGTGAAAACGGGAAAAAATTAATTTCTTTTTTAGTAGTTAGGCTTTTTCCTTTTCCTCAAATTAACGGAGCACAGCTAGTAATATTATAAAGAGGAAATATATATTTTTTTGTTTGTAATGGATAAAATCTAAAACTAGGTACTTATATCGATTTAAAAATTCTTCTACGAGTAGAAAGCTGCATTATTCCCGAGTAACTATTCTACGTTTTATCCTGCTACTTATTCCCGCGGGTGCAGGAACCACGCGGGTAAAACTGCGGGGAGACACTAGTAATGAATAAAGTAAAAAACTACTAGAACAATTTTAAAAGTTCTGTCACCATTAGAAAGCTTCATTATTCCTGACTTCCTGAGTGAAATAGGCTATATTTTATCCCGATATTCCCACGGGAACGGGTACCACGCGGGTAAAACCGCGCGGAACCCCTAGTTTACCGAATTATAACAGGGCGAACGCAAGTTATGAATAATACTCATCGTCTCGATCTCGGTATGACCTTGGAAGGACTGTATGAAGCGCATACGAGATCCATCCAAGGACTGTGTAAAGTGGATACTGAGATCCATCCAAGAACTGTGTAAAGTGGATACTGAGATCCATCCAAGGACTGTATGAAGCGCATACCGAGATCCATTCAAGGACTGTATGAAGCGCATACCGAGATTTATCTGAGGACTGTATGAAACGCATACCGAAATCCATCCAAGGGCTATATTATTATGAAGCGCTTACCGAGATCCATCCAATGGCTGTATGAAGCGCTTATCGCGATCCACCCAAGGACTGTACGAAGCGCATATCAAGATCCATCCAAGGCTATATGAAGCGCATACCGAGATCCATCCAAGATCATACCGAGATCGAGGTGATGAGTTAGGTATAATCGTAACTCGCGTTCTGACACTTCTGACCTTTTATAGGTATGAAGATGGAATACGTTGTAGAGTATTTATTCTGTGGTAAGAGTTAGATCCGCATTTTTAGGATTAATAAAAAGAACTTGAAAATAAAACTGAATTTAGAATTTGTTATTTTAAATTCAGTAGGTACCCCTATAAGTAGGGCAGAGGTACCGAAATATTTTTTGTATATTACACAAAATGTGTCAGAGATACCAAATGTACCGGTTTTGGCCACTTAATGATAGTTAAATTTTGTAAGTATAGCGAAAAATCAAAACCAAACCCAGGTTTAATCAATATATTCTAATGCGATAGAAACCAATAAATTCCAAAACAACAACTTAATTGTAAAAACAGAGGTTTATTAAGTATTTCATCGAAAACAAATTACTTAAAATTTTCAATTTATTGAAAAAGAATCGTATGACATAAGGAATTCTAACGGTTGTTATTATAACCTTAATACCTACCTTATTTTAATTGCTTTTAGCAAAAATGGCGAAAAGTTGTTTAGAAAACTTTTAGAGCAAAAAGTGGCCAAAACCGGGGCTTCTGCCCTACATCAATTTTAACAGTGTCATTTCCAAAGTATAAGACGTACAATACAAAGTACCGATTGTTTACCTGCAGAGCAAAGATTCTGTCTCGACAGAGGCTCTCAAACTTTTGATGCTAAAACCCAATACTACTACATTATAGGTTGTGTAAAAATGGCAAAAATTTTTTAGAAAACTTTTAGAGCAAAAAGTGGCCAAAACCGGTACAGTGGCTAAAACCGGTACGCCTGCCCTACCTACTTAAATTACATCCTACCATACTAAGATTTTTTTATGATTAGAATAAGCAAATTAGGCGATTCTCAAGCATGTTGAACTTTGTTAGTATTGTGCTGACCACCCATAATACACTGGGTATGTATCATAATAACTACGGTCGTTTCGACTATGGTCGAAATAACTACGGTCAAAAGACCTACTGTTCAAAATAACTATTGGTCGATACACCTATTTTTAAAATAACTAATGTACGAAATCACTACTGGTCATCTCACCTACGAACAACTCACCTACGGTTATTTCACCTACGGTTGATTGAACTACTGGTCATTTCACCTACGGTCATTTCACCTACGGTCAACTCACCTACACGGTTTATTAAGTTTAAAAATAGTGACTTATGTACAGACACGAGCAATAATATTATGTATACAATACAACATAGAACTTTGTCACACTGTAGCGTGCCAAAAGAAAATGATCAGTGTCACAGAAGTCATTCAATATTGTAATATGACATAGTCCTATGTTGTATACATATTATTGCTCGTGACTGTACTGCTGATAGGTGCGAGGAGCAAAGCGACGAGCATGTTAGGTTTATATTAACATACCGCGCGAGCCGAGCGAGCGAAGCGAGCGTGCCGCGGTAGCGGCCGGCGAAGCGCCAGAAGCGACTTTAGACATATTCCCATTTCCTATTAAACTGAAGTAGGGGGTAGGGGGGAGTGTATGAAATCAGTTCTGGCGCTTCGCCGGCCGCTGCCGCGGCACGCTCGCTTCGCTCGCTCGGCTCGCGCGGCGTTTTGGTCACTGTTCTAACCTAACCTAACCTGAAACGTCTGTTACATTTTGTTTTTCCGAAAATATATAAAAAAAATTTTTTTTCTTGAGAAAAAAAAAAAAAATTATATGTCCATCGGATGCCTCCTAGGTATCTCCGGGATACCATAGGGGATCGAAAATGTTGTTAGAGTTTAGCTAGGACGCACCGTTTTGGAGATATTTTCATTTTTATAAAATTCATTCTTGAAAATTTTACAAGTTCCCGCTCCATACTAAAACAGTCAAAAATTTTATGTTTGCGACACCCTAACCAAAAAAACAATCCAACGCGCCCAAATCAATTTAATAAACTTTCCAATTAATAAGCTTGTTGTAGGCGAGTTGTTCATAGTCGAAACAACCAGTAGATGAAATGAATATTAGGCCAATCGTCCGTTAGTTGAATCAACCGTAGTTCAATCAACCGTAGGTGAAATGAACAGTAGTTGAGTCGTTCAATAGTCATTATGAAAATATGTGAATCGATCGTAGTTATTTCGACCATAGTCGTAATGACCGTAGCTATTATGATACATACCCAATACACTGATTAATTAGCCAAATACACTAAAAACTATTTAGTCCCTTCGAACAGCATGTGTTAGATAAATATTGTGATCAAATTATTGGTGTACTACTAGCGGCTGCCCGCGGTTTCACCCGCGTGGTTCCGGTTCCGGTGGGAATATCGGGATAAAACTATCCTATGTGTTATTCCAGCTTATAATCTATCTCTGTTGCAAATTTCATCCGGATCCGTTTAGTAGTTTTTGTGTGAAAGAGTAACAAACATCCATACATCCAAACAACCCATACTCACACCAACTTTCGTATTTATAATATTAGTAGGATGAATTATTGTTTTACATGATTTATTATTGTCCTTTTTAAATGATTAAAACATGAAAATATAGAAAATGAAGTACCCTACCTATTCTAAAAAATCACCCCGTCCCACAACTAGCTCCGATGGGATGGGACTCGAACTCACGTCCTTTCACTATATTTTGTTATTATTCTTATATTCTACCGGGGGTCAGTTGCAGGGAATTAGATAGGGATCACTCAGAATTTTGGGGTCCATAAACGTAATTTTGTCGATCTACGTCCTCCAGTCTAATTGCTCCTCTACGCGTCACTATCTCTTGTAAGCAAAGAGCCCTCGAAAGGTTTCGAGAGTCGGGAATAAAACAAAATGAGTTTCGCTATTGATCCGCTAGAGCCGTGCAGTTTACGTTTAGTGGGCCTGGCAATATGAATGTGCGGGGATAAAAAGGTATTTTTGTTACAACCCTTCGCTCAGAAGCTGCGCACCAATTTGAACCTAAAGTACTTAGCTTTAAAAGTGTTATTTGGTACCTATGCGTTGGGCTATAACGGACGACTTGGTTGTCGTAAACCCGTGGTTTTAATTTGGCGTTACTATTTGTTGAGGCGAAAGGTAATTGACTGGATAGTAAAGCGGCTACGATATATTTGCGGTTTATACCTGCCTTATTGTATGCAAGATATAGGTTTTAATGAATCATTTATTTTAAATGAGCCTTCGATTCGAATTGACAATATGGCTGGAGAAGTATCATCAGAACTTTATTTAGATAACGAGTCAGCAATCCGTTATGCCTGTCTATGTAGAGATAAGTAGACGAGTTTTTTACTACATTATGTTTTTGAGCCATATCTCTTGCTGTTTCGCTGGCAGCGAGAACTTCTGCCTCTGTGGAAGAAATCGCAACAGTATTTGCCTCTTACTTTGCCAAGCTATGGCTCCTTCGGAATACAGGCAGACCATTCCAGACGTGGATTTTCCTGTTGGGGGATCTCCCTCATGATCTGCATCACAGTAGCTCTCAATGCTCTGTGATACGGTAGAAGAATGGTATATAATTATCTATACTCTGAGGGTCCGTTAATAAATTTCTTTAATATTAGATAGGTATCTTCTTCTTAGTCGGGCATTCTTGACAGAGTAGTAGGGCTGGCGATGCGCAGAGTTGCGGTTCGCAGTTCTTCGCCACTCGCTCCCAGGGCGGCCGTAAGCACGACGCGCATCGTCTCTTCATTTTGGTCGACTTTCAGCGTTGCGAAAACACTGTACTACGGTCGACTGCGTAGTTTTCTTAATGAGGTCGATCCAACGAGTCGGAGAGCGGCTTCGTGGTCTCATCCCCTCTGTGTGGCCTTGTACTACGAGCCTTTCCATCGATTCCTCGTTTCTGGAGATATGCCCCGAAAAATTGAGTATTCACAGATGCACAATCGACGATAACCTATCTCGTATGTGAAGTTCTTTGAGGATGGATAAGTTGATGGGGTATTTTTAGCTGTCGTCTCCAACACCACATCTCCAGCGGCGATGATCTTTGCGGCGATCTTGGAGTCTTAGCGGGCAGGTTTCGGCTCCGTACAGAAAAATTAGAAAAACGATGATTTTCATTAGGCGAACCTTTGTGTTCTTGGTTATCCTCCTGTCTCTCCAAATCTTTCTTAATCGCTCCCCTACAACCGACCTGGTGATAGCGAAACGGCGTTTAAAAATTAACGTATTAAAAAGTAAAGCCGACAGAATACATCTCTGACGGACACCAGACTAGACTCTACCTTAAAAGTTTCAGAAAGAACGTCATCAACTCGCACTGCTGCTGTACCACTCTCATAGAGATATTTCAGAAGAGAAATCAGGTGGTGTGGTGTGGTACTTATCCCTATCATAACTTTCCAGAGACACTCCCATATGACATTGTCAAATGCCTTACGGAAATCAACTTGCAACCGAATTTTATGTTGATTTATTAGAATCAACCGCCCAGTAGCTACTTGCTGCCGCGACTTATAAATAAATTAAATCCTGAGCTTAGAAACTCACTTAATATTTTATAATGTAAAAAACAAATTGAAGACATTTAATCCAGTTTAATATCGTCTTCGCAACGTTCGAGATAGTAGAACCGAGGTAGATGTAGCGTTGCACTACTTCGCAGTTGGCTATAATTATAGCACCTAGCTGTTGTTGCAGTGTTGTCAGCCACTGCTAATCTCCCAATATTAATATCCTACTTCCTACTAATATTATAAATGTGAAAGTTTAGATGTTTGGATGTTTGGATGTTTGGATGTTTGGATGTTTGTTACTCAATCACGCCAAAACGGCTGAACGGATTTGGCTGAAATTTGGAACACAGATACTTTGTAGCCTGGAGAGGAACATAGGCTACTTTTTATCCCGGAAAAATGTCACATTCCCGCGGGATAACGTCGTGTAGTCCACGCGGGCGAAGCCGCGGGCGGAAAGCTAGTAATATTATAAATGTGAAAGTTTAGATGTTTGGATGTTTAGATGTTTGGATGTTTGTTGCTCAATCACGCCAAAACGGCTGAACGGATTTGGCTGAAATTTCGGACATAGATACTTTGTAGCCTGGAGAGGAACATAGGCTACTTTTTATCCCGGAAAAGTATCACATTCCCGCGGGATAACGTCGTGTAGTCCACGCAGGCGAAGCCGCGGGCGGAAAGCTAGTTATTTATAAATACTGAAAACATCGATTGGCTTGCAATAGATACCTAGTTTAAAAAGCAAAATATTTTCTGTTTCAATGTTTTATTACGTCTAAAGAATTCAATTTCAATACCTACCTATTTTTTAGTTTTCTGTATTTTTCATTAAAATACTAAAACATGCTAAATATTTACTAAAAGCAGCACTAATTAATAAGGTGTGTTAATATTTAGTTTTACGACAAACTGTGAGTTTTTAAATAAAATCAACGAAAAAAAAACTAATAGATTAAGGAATCTTTGCTTAAATGGCCATATTTAGATCTTTCGTTTGTTCAAGTATACCTACGTAATCCTCATGAACGAGCATTAAATTGAATCGTCTGAAAATCCCTTAAACGTAATTTTACCTGCTTTAAATATTTCCGCTTTTACATATTTTCTCCCTAAATCTAGGGGAAAACCTCCAAAATTGTCAACACTACCAAGTTGGTCCGGTCGAAAGCCTACACACGTTCCGATTAAGTTCGTGCGAACCAAATCCGGCCAACCGCGTCAAACACGAATAATAATAATTATGGTCGGACGACTACGCTACAGACGTCCAGATTTGGTCTGGAGCAGACCAAATCGGCGGTCGGATCGGAACGTGTGTAGCGGCTATTATGTTCAGCTCGATCTACTATCATCATCATGACTTTCGTCTTGTCTCTATTTAAAGCAAGTCCGAATTGGAGACTAGTGGTTTCCAGATGAGTCAAGAGCTCCTCAAAATCTTCTCTCGATCTAGCCAGAAGAGAAAAGATCATCATCACCTTCAATTATTAACTACGCGACCACCGAGTGAAATACCCCTGCCCCACCCATCCAAGACAATGCGCATTATTTAGTCGGTGTACGTATTAAAAAGTAAAGGCGACAGAATACATCCCTGACGAACACCAGACTCCACCTTAAAGTTTCCGAAAGAACGTCATCAACTCGCACTGCTGCTGTAGAGATTTTTCAGAAGGGTAATCAGGTGGTGTGGTACCTATCCCTATCAGAACTATCCAAAGACACTCCCATATGACAGATACAAATGCCTTACGGAAATCAACAAAGCAGATGAAAAGCGGTATGTTAAATTAACTGGCTTTTCCGATAATTTGCCGCAATATGAGTATAGTATTTGTTCGTACGTGCCTCATAAATGCCCTTTCATAAATCCGTCTTGTTCAGGTGCAATTTGGCGTAACAGGTAAGCTGTAACCTTGTGTTCGATAAGTGAAGCATCACTTTACTTGCATGCCATATGAGTGCGATGAGCCTGTAGTTGTTACATTTCTTGTTGGAAACTTTCTTGTGATTAGGGATCGATATTGATGCCAAAAATGCAACCAGTAAAATTTTTGTCTGTCTGTCTGTATAACCGTTATAGAAACAAAAACTACTCGACAGATTTTAACGAAACTTGGTACAGTTATTTCTCATACTCTTGAGCTGGTTATAGTATACTTTTCATCACGCTACAATCAATAGGAACAGAGCAGTGAAGGGAAATGTTGGAAAAACGGGAGAAGTTACTCCATTTTTTAAGCTTCCGTCGCGTGTGCAACCTTCTTGGTTAAAGCTACACAGACATTATGTATTACGGAAATGTTCTCCTTAAAATTATATAAAAAATATCCCACGACAGCATATGTCTATCTTTTATGGTTGACTCACAATAACACGTGTAACTCCCGATAGCTTAGCAGTTCGAAGCTTCGCTCGACGCGTCTCGCGGCCGAAGGTATAAAAAGGCGGGGCGTCCGAGCGCGAGCTTCATACAATTATAATAAAAAGATGTCATACCTTCAATTTTATTGTTACCACTTGCAAGTGAGAAGGAATAGTGTTCAGTACACCCCTGCTAATACCGCGGAATCAGCTAGCGCAGTGGAAGCGGTTTCACTAATATAGACTCCGGACAAAAACTTGGTTTCAGCTGGGATGTAACTGAACAATTGGACTGCGATACACAGCGTTTTAATGTGAAGTAAGGTGAATTTTACATACTGTCTGTGGTCCTGGGCAGTGGAGACAGAGGGCGCGCCCCCTGGTAAATCTTCTTCTTCTGCAGACCTTACCAATTAGTCACCTCACTCACAACACAAATAACAGCGTTCACAAGACACTGGGCGTTTCAACAATAGATACACAATAACACACGGAGGAGCCTTTTGTCAAGATATATATTGCCCCTGCAACAACGCGTGTGGTAGAAAAGGTTATCTTTCACTCAAAACTCCGCGACCAGCCCGATGAATGGCGTCAAAACCTTGGTCGTACAAAACGGGATCACATAGATAATTTAAGATTTTATTCAAACTCGATATGCCAGGCACATTCAACGCGAGCCATTTTTAACAAATTCAGCAAAATTATTCCGACATCTTGCCACGAGAATTTCAATCAAGTGTCACTGTCAACTTCAAGTGACAGCTAAATGTCAATTTGACGTGACATTATAGATGCGTTCAGAAACGTCGATCTTTTCCGAACATCCCCCCGCCCCGGACCGTTAAGAACGGTACGTCAATCTACGGGTAATCGGGAGAGCCCACTAACTGCTCTCTTCAAAACCGAATCTCGAACCAAAACCTCAGCAAAACGAGGAACTCCGTCAGTTCCGGGGTAGAGTTTAACAATGCGCCCCCTTCGCCAACATAGGGGCGGCAGGTTAGCATCCTTAATCAACACGAGGTCGCCAGTCTGGGGTGGGGTGGTTTTATCTGTCCACTTCACGCGCTGTTGTAGGATATGCAAATACTCCATCGACCAACGTGCCCAGAAGTTTTGGGACATCTGTCTCAAAAGTTGGTATCGCGACAAACGATGGGATCCTACATCCTGAATCGGATATTCAGGCAACGCCAAAAGGGGCTGTCCGATCAAGAAATGACCTGGGGTCAACGCTTCCAGGTCATTCGGGTCCGAAGACAACGGGCACAAGGGTCGCGAGTTGAGGACGGCCTCAATTTTACAAAATACCGTATCAAGTTCCTCAAACGTGAGAATAGTTTCTCCAATCACGCGACGCAAGTGTGTCTTGGCAGCCTTTACACAAGCTTCAAAAGTTCCTCCCCAGGTCGGACAAGCTGGTGGGCTAAACTTCCAGATTATCCCACGCCGGGAGAGGGTGGTTCCAATGTCTATTCTATTATCAACAAAAAACTTAACTACTTCCTTAAGATAATTACACGCTCCCTTATAATTAGTACCACAATCGGAACGTATCAATGACGGCAGTCCTCTACGGGAAACAAGGTTCAAGGCGGCGACAAAGGCTTCGGTAGACAATTCCGAGACAATTTCCAAATGGACAGCCTTGGTGGACAAACACACAAACACGCACAAGTACGCCTTATAGGTTTTAGCATTACGCAGTCTCGAAGCCTTTACAGTAAAGGGACCGGCGAAGTCGGTGGCGACTCCGGCAAAAGCTCTACATTCCGTGACGCGATCAGCAGGCAAATCACCCATCTGGGGCTGCATGGTCGCGGCCTTCAATCGATAACAAGGCAGGCAACGGAAAACCACAGTGCGAATGGCTCGACGAGCAGACAAAATCCAAAATTCACGCTGCAAAATGGCCAACAAAGCATTACAGCCAGCATGTTGTGCATTCACATGGCGATCTGTTATTATCAGTTGAGTCAAATGTCCGGCTTTAGGTAACAAAAGGGGGTGACGAGCTCCATACGGCAGGTTCGCATTTCGAAGTCTTCCGCCGACTCGCAAAAGCCCACTCTCGTCCAGGAAGGGATTTAATCGCGATACCGCGCCCTTCAACTTGCGACGGCCTAAACGCAAAATTTCAATCTCGGACTCAAAACTATCAGCTTGTACTCTCCGGACCCAAAACAAGAACGCGTCCCTACGCTCGTCCGGAGTGAGAACCGACGAATCACGCCTCGCGCGTGGGTTTCTGCAATTGTACACAAAACGTCTGATCCAAGCGGTAACACCAAGCAGCTTCTGTAAGGAGCTGTACCGATCCAACAACAAATCCTTTTCCCCGGCGGGGTTAGTCTCCAGGACGCATGCCCGCATATCAGGAACGGTTACGTTCGACAACGCTGGAGAGGGCGGCCACTCCGACTCAGGCCGCATCAACCACTGTGGGCCCCACCAGAGGGGGTGGTTAATTAGGGTTGGGGCTACACAACCCCGAGACGCACAATCCGCGGGATTCATGGTTCCCGGCACGTGTCTCCAAATCAACTCGATGTCGGAATTACAAATCTGCGACACTCGATTGGCCACAAACACGTCCAAGGTGTGCGCCGGAGCCTTCAACCAACAAAGGACGACCTGACTGTCCGTCCAAGCATAAACCTCTTGTATTGCAATAGATCGACCTAATGTGAGCCATACGTGGTTCAACAAACGCATTAGGAGGGCAGCTCCACACAATTCCAACCTCGGGATCGTATGACGAGTCCGAAGGGGAGCGACTTTGCTTTTCGCTATCACCAGATGCACAGCAACAACTCCGTCAACAGTAACGGTGCGGAGGTACACGGCCGCAGCAAATCCACGTTCGGAGGCATCGGAAAAGCCGTGAAGAGTAACTTTACAATTTTCAGAAGGGAGGAATAGCCTCGGCAAATGCACTTCATTAATCTCGGGGAGGGATGAAACGAAGCTCGACCAATCTCGGAGTAACTCGTCCGAGAGGGGTTCATCCCACGACACACCCGAAGCCCATAACCGTTGCAAGAAACACTTGGCCATAAACAGCACGGGGCAAATCCACCCATTGGGGTCAAAGGTACGTGCGACAGTAGACAATACTAAACGCTTGGTCCAGACTTTCGGTGGTCGTAAATCCACACAATAAGTGAACGTGTCAGAGACCGGTTTGTACTGTACGCCAAGGACGGTCACCACATGGGGATTATCAACATTTTCGAATAGGTGGGGGTCCTGCTGGTGCTCTTCGGGCAAACCTACCAGTACATCAGGCGAGTTGGATATCCATTTCCTCAACTCGTAACCTCCCGACTTCAAAAGGGCGGTGAGTTCGTCTCTCAGGACAATCGCCTCTGAGACAGATGAGGCGCCCGTGCAAATGTCATCCACATAGACGTCACTGGCCAAAATGGCGGAGGCGCGAGGGTATCTCAAGCGCTCCTTCTCGGCCAACTCCAACAAAGAACGAATCGCAACAAACGGGCTCGAAGCCAAACCGTACGTATTCGTATTCAATTCATAAATCAACAAGGGGTCCCTAGGACTCTCTCTCCACAAAATCAATTGGTACCTCCTATCCTCTGGATGGATGACCGTTTGTCTGAACATCATCCGGATGTCAGTCATAAATGCAATTTGGTGCCGCCGGAAGTTGGTCAAAATGTCTGAGATCTCCGTGTGCAGCTTGGGACCTACATGCAGACACTGGTTCAAGGACGCTCCAGTAGAGGTGGGAGCCGAACCGTCAAAGACCACCCGAATCTTTCCGGATTTCAAAACGGCGTGGTGCGGCAAAAAGAAGTGCTCAACGGAGCGCCAATCCAAATCGCTCACGGACATGTGCCCTAACTCCTCATACTCCCGCATGAATTCAACATACTTCTGGCGGAAGACCGGATCCTTGCTCATGCGACGCTCCATCGCCACTAGCCTACGTTCCGCTAGCGGTCGGGATTCGCCCAGAGGAGGTCGGCCGGCACGAAAGGGGAGACGGGTGATCAAACGACCAGAGCGGAGGCGACCAGTGTTATTCTGGTAATACAACTCGCATTCATCCGCTACTGGGTCAACCCGCGGGGCTGGTGGAGGTTCCTCAACCTCCCAAAACTTCTGCACCACTTCGGAGAGAGACACATTAAAAACAAGACCGCGATCCTCATCAAGGGAATCCAAAACGCGGCGAGCAGGGCCCATCACAACTGTACCGAGTGTCGTCTGCAGAGCTACCAAGCCATCTGGCTGCAAAACTCGCTTCCCCGTCAACAAAACTCGCCCCAGGACATCGGCTCCAAGGAGAGCATCAATCGGGCCTGGGCGGAAGAAATTTGGATCGGCGAGTGGGGAATCAGACACCAAAGACAACATACTCGGTCCCAAGTCAACTGAAGGTTGACGGCCAACAACTGTGTCCAACACAATCGCCGAGGTCTTAATGCCTGGCGTGGACCCATTACGTGATGTAAATGTGAAGTCAACATGCCCTAACAACCCGGGGACTTTCACATCGCCAACACCTCTCACGCCTTCCGTGTGGGGGTGCACCTTGAGGCCCAATCGCCTAACTAACCAAGATGACACAACACACCCCTGAGCACCGGAATCCAACAAGGCGCGAACTTCCACAAGGTCGCCATTCAATCCCCTGACAAGCACAGAGGCCGTGGGCAACAAAACGGTCTCTGGAGGGGTGGCTACAATCGACCGTAAACACGTTGATTGCTAGTATGTGGGGCCCACAGACGTCCCCCCATGGTAAGGGGGTCGCTCATAGCGATCCAGTGGGTCCCAATCTCCCACATACTGCCTACGTCCAATTCGCCCGGCATCAGGCGGGTTATATCTCCCGGCCCCTTGAAGACGGGGCGGGCGCCGCTCCAAACGCGGGTATTCGGCGAGCGGCGGCGAGAATCGGTGCCTATCATCCACCGTGTACGTCGCCCCATAGTCGCGGGGGCACGGTGACCGATTTTCAGAGGGGGGGTCCCGGGGACCCCCGGCTGTGCGAGGCTCAACACGTTGCGGGGGGCTTCTACGACCTCCCGCATCGCTCGCAAAATCGAACCCCCTAGTTGGGGACCGATTTCCCATGGGGGGGTCCGTGGGACCCCCGCCCGTGCGAGGCTCAAAACGTCGCGGGGGGCCTCTACGACCTCCGGCAACGCCCGCATAACTCATCCCCATCCTTGGGGATCGGTTTCCCATGGGGGGGTCCGTGGGACCCCCGCCCGTGCGAGGCTCAAAACGTCGCGGGGGGCCTCTACGACCTCCGGCAACGCTCGCGTAACTCATCCCCATCCTTGGGGATCGGTTTCCCATGGGGGGGTCCCTGGGACCCCCGCCCGTTTGAGGGTCCAAACGTGGCGGAGAGCGTCTGGGGCCACTCTGGTGGCCACTAGAACTGCTGCGGGATGCAAACACCGCGGGGGGTCCGAGCCCCCCACCCATACGAGGTGATCCTGCAGCGACGCGCTGCGGCGCTCCGCCGCCCTCTGGGCTGTTCATGCAGAGGAGGGGATGGTGGTTGCCCTTACAAAAGCGGCATGGGTGCGCTTGGGTACATTCGCGCTGCATGTGCAGGCCCAAGCACGAGTAGCACCATGTCCGTTGTCGCGCGATCGCTCGACGGCCTTGGACGCGCTGGTCGAGGAACTTATCACAACGGGTCGTGCTGTGACCCGGTTCCCGACAGTACAAGCAGCGGGCGGTCTCCTGGACGGCGGCATAGCGGCCGGGCGCGCGAGGGGCCATACGCCCCCTACGGGGGGGTCCGGTGGGGGATCTACTCTGTGGCACAGGTCGTTCGGGTCCCATAGGACCGGCCAGAGAGGAATTATCTGCCAATCTACTCTCTCCTTCCAGGAACGTCAAGAGGTCCGAGAAGGGTGGCAGATAAGTCGCACTATCCCCACCATACTGCTGCTCAAAACGGACCTTAACAGAGTCCGGCAACTTTCCCAGGACAATGTGCAGTAACAAAAACGACCACTGCTCCACTGGGAGTTTTAAGTTTTTTAATGCGTTGTAGGCAACCAACAGCGGATTCAACAAAGCCACTCTCAAGTGCATCACGCTGGCAACGCGGGGTAAATTCAAAATGGCGGCCACATGGTTGTCCGCCAGACGTCGTACGTTCTGGTACCGACGGGCAATCAAATCCCTAGCAATAGGGTAGTTTTCATCCGAGGGGGCCAAATGTTGAACCGATTCAAGGGCCTCCCCTTCCAACACGGATAACAAATAAGCTAACTTCTGGCCCTGGGTCAAATCGTCCCGGGCATGTACAAGACTATCAAAAATATTAATAAAGCCCTCCCAGTCCTCTAGACGACCAGCAAAACGCCTTAAGTCTAAGGGGGCCAATCTAGCAAAGAGAGGGGGCATACTCTTAGATGTGACCGGGGACGGGCTCGGTTCATTCTCTCTTGCCACTTGCAAAGGTCGAGCTACCTGGGTAATTCTGTCCGCAAAATCATAACACTGGTCCACATCCAAACCGACTTCTTGTCGCATTTCCACCTCGGCCTCAACAGTCCTTTCCAAAAATAAGGCATACTGCTCATCAACAACAGCCAAACGTATGGGCAGATCTACGTATCTGTTCAACAAGGCCTCCGTTCTATCCGGTCGATCCAACAACGCGACCGCAAAAGCTAACCACCGTAACTCAGAACGTATTTTGGCTTTAGCAGAGGAGGCCGTCATTGTAACGTCACAAATTTATCAACAACAACAACAAATTCAAAATATTCACTATAACACAAAATCTCCAATATTTGGAGGTTATTACTAACCACAAAATTCCAATATTACAACAACAAAGTATTTATAATGACACAAACTCTTAAATATTTGGAGGTTATCAGAAAACAACAAAACTCACTGACTATTGAAATTCACTCAAAATCACTGACTATTGAAATTCACTTGGATATCAACACAACAACAAGTTAATTTTAATTATTTCAAAGCACAAGTTTCAATGAGTTTCAATGTGTAAACAATGTCTTAAATCATTTAAGTTTCACTAAGTATTGAGTGCAAACTTATTAGCTAACCTTTTATTAGCTATTATTTTAGCAACAAACTTGTCAATATTCACAACTCAAATTTGCTAACAAAACTGAATAATAATTATTATGAGCAAAGAAAGGCATCTGTTTACACTTTGGAACTTCAATACATGACAATTAATTACAAGACATGGAACCAATAACAAAGGAATGCCCTTTACTTTTCAAATGCAAGTTAATTACCATTTACAAGTACAAATTAATCTAGTCCGGACCAGACTGGGTCATCAAAGCGGCACTGATTAATACAAAGTTTTGGCGTGGGCCTCTCAGGCCTTCAAGCTACGCTCTTGGCTACCAAGAAATGTTCAGTACACCCCTGCTAATACCGCGGAATCAGCTAGCGCAGTGGAAGCGGTTTCACTAATATAGACTCCGGACAAAAACTTGGTTTCAGCTGGGATGTAACTGAACAATTGGACTGCGATACACAGCGTTTTAATGTGAAGTAAGGTGAATTTTACATACTGTCTGTGGTCCTGGGCAGTGGAGACAGAGGGCGCGCCCCCTGGTAAATCTTCTTCTTCTGCAGACCTTACCAATTAGTCACCTCACTCACAACACAAATAACAGCGTTCACAAGACACTGGGCGTTTCAACAATAGATACACAATAACACACGGAGGAGCCTTTTGTCAAGATATATATTGCCCCTGCAACAACGCGTGTGGTAGAAAAGGTTATCTTTCACTCAAAACTCCGCGACCAGCCCGATGAATGGCGTCAAAACCTTGGTCGTACAAAACGGGATCACATAGATAATTTAAGATTTTATTCAAACTCGATATGCCAGGCACATTTTTAACAAATTCAGCAAAATTATTCCGACATCTTGCCACGAGAATTTCAATCAAGTGTCACTGTCAACTTCAAGTGACAGCTAAATGTCAATTTGACGTGACATTATAGATGCGTTCAGAAACGTCGATCTTTTCCGAACAAATAGATTTGTATACTTTTCATTTAAAATTAAAATCAATGATAGATCTAAGTACCTACCAACGATAAAATTTTTGGAGAAGTATTGTGTTATATGTATAGTGTTGAGTGGCAAAAATGCGGCTTACCTCACGCATATATCCTGCTTTGGTTAAAAGATAAGGTTCGACCTAAGTTTGGAATAATTTTAGACGACGTTAGCACATCTATTTTGCTAATCAGAGAGAAATAAAAATATTTATATTTTTTTTGCCATAGGGGCTGAAAGAGGGTCTTAAAAATTTGAAGTGGGGCTAATAGGGCATAATATGGGGAATCATATAAATTATCATAATCATTTAAAAAAAATCTTTTTGTTTTAGGCCGCATAGTTTTTGACTTATGATGAAAAATGTAAAAAAATACCGCCCCCCCCCCCCTAACCAAATTCTGCAAAATTCTACATCGCAAATTCATGGACGAATATGCCTCACCGATGAAAACATTTTTAGTAGTCTTTTCTATTTATTTATTATGGTACGATACGTACGTACGATACGGAACCCTCGGTGCGCGAGTCCGACTTGCTCTTGACGGGTTTTTTACTGTCCTACGTTTGAGATATAGTACAAAAATTTCTAAATTGGCGGTAGTGAATTCGGATGCAGTATGAAAAATTCGTTTTGGCTACATAAACAATTGACTTTTGTTACTTTTTTACGTAATACTTATGATAACCTTACCAGTGTGTGATTCACAATGATTCTCATTCAGATTGGTCGCTTATTTCAGCTGGTGTACCTCAAGGCGGGGTTCTCTCTCCCTTACTGTTCTCTATCTTCATAAACAGTATTTCCCGTGCTATATCTTCCCCTTTCCACCTTTATGCTGATGACCTTCAGATTTACAGGCACTTCTCAATTGCTGAGGTTTCGGAAGCTATTAACTCTTCAAACCAGGATTTGGCTTCCATCTACAACTGGGCGACTTCATTTGGTCTAATGGTGAACCCGAGCAAAAGTCAAGCTATGATTGTGGGTAGCAGCCGACTCAGGAGTAAACTAGACCGCGAATCTGTTCCTCCACTTGTCTTTGATAATGTCTCAATACCTTATACCGATAAAGTAAAGAACCTTGGTGTCATTATAGATGGTAACTTGTCCTGGTCTCCGCAGATCAGTGAGGTCAGTAAACGGATCCATTATGCCTCTCACTCTCTCAGGCGACTCCAGTATTTCCTTCCCTTCAAAACTAAAATTATGCTGGCGCAATCTCTCCTTCTCCCGCTTCTCGACTACGCCGATGTTTGCTATCTGGATGTGACTGAAGAACAGCTGAACAAGTTGGAACGCCTACAAAATCTTGCAATTAGGTTTATATTTGGCCAACTCAAGTATGACCACGTATCCGCTTACCGTTCTCAACTAGAATGGCTCCCCATTCGACTTCGCCGTGATATGCACATCCTTTCCACTCTATTCAAAATCCTCAAAAACCCGAACTCGAATGAATACCTTGTTTCCCGTTTCCAGTTGCTTCCTCCTCCTTCTCGCTCTAGGCGGCCATGTGTCACTAAGATGCTTGAGCTGCCTAAAAGCAACACCAACTTCCTTCTCAATTCTTTTACTGTAAGAGCTGCTCAGCTCTGGAACAGACTTCCTCTGGACATCCAGGATAGTCGGAATGTCCTGTCTTTTAAAAAGAAACTCAAAGCGCACTTTCTTGCACAATTGTCCCACTGAATCATCTTAAATTGTAATTACGCACCCCTCATGTTATATAATATATTATAATTTATGTATTGTATGTATTTAAATATGTATTTTATATTTATTTCAAAATATATGTATAATATAATATTTGCGTTAGGTATTTATTTATATTTTAAGTGTAAGTAAGTATGTCTTGTATTTATTTTTATAGATTGTTCTGCACTTTACTTCCCCTGCTTATTTATCCATCTCTTACTCGTTCTGGGTTGACTGGAAGAGATCTCTTTTAGAGATAAGTCCATCTTTGCTCACATGTTACAATTATATTTGTGTTCAATGTATTTTTAATGTGCAATAAAGAGTATCTATACATTTAATAAAACAGAAACGGAAAAAAAGTCTGTACATGGAATATTTTTTTAAAATAATTACTGCTATGTGATGTGTACAGGATAGACCCCAAAACGATAGATAATAAAATTTTTGTCTGTTTGTCTGTTTGTATGTTCGCTTTTCACGCAAAAACTACTGGACGGATTTTTACCAAATTTTGTGTAGTAATAACTTATAACCCGGGTCAACATATAGGGTACCTTTTATTGCGGGAAAATGTCTTTATATTTAAAAAAACGTTGATAACGACTGTTTGTATTTTTGCTTTTCACGCAAAAACTACTGGACGGATTTTTACCAAATTTTGTGTAGTAATAACTTATAACCTGGGTCAACATGTAGGGTACCTTTTATTGCGGGAAAATATCTTTATATTAAAAAAACCTTGAAAAACTTATATTTGCGGGCGTGTGTTTGTATGTTTGCTTTTCATGCAAAAACTACTGGACGGATTGTTACCAAATTTTGTGTAGTAATAACTTATAACCTGGTTCAACATATAGGGTACCTTTTATTGTGGGAAAATTTCTTGACATCTTATAAAACGTAGACAAACTGACTCACATTTTTATGTAATTAACTACAAATGTAAGTTTGTATTAGTTTTTTTAGTGATTGAACCATAAAAAATACTATTATTTTTTTAACTTTGTTTGTACTGTAAGATCTGAAGTTTGCCAAATTTTATGATTCTAGGTCAAAAGTTTGTAAAAGTTTTTTTCTGTGATATTACTTAGACATATAACCAATTTTAGAATTATTTGTATAATTCAATAATGTACCTATCTAATAAGATGCTTAAGACAAATAATGAATTAATGATAATTATGATTTTTAGGGTTCCGAACTAAACTGGTAAAAAGGAACCCTTATGGTGCGACTAAGTCTGTCTGTCTGTCACAGCTGGTTATACAATAAAGTGTTTATTAGTAATATACAAAATAAAGTGTTTATTGAAAAAAATCTTATCCAGAAAATAACCGAAGTTACTTATTTCCAAAGTACAATCACAATCAAATAGAATAATGATGATGGACAGCTGTCGACCACTAAGAAATTATAGAAACATATAAGTCCATGGTACTTTTGTCTAACTTCAAAATCTATCGCAATCGCTTTCATTTGACAGATAGATGTAATAGAAAAAACAATGCTTCATTTCCTCGGTAAGTTTTTATTTGTGCCAAAAAGAAGTATAAATTGCGATAGATTTTGAAATTAGACAATAAGTAGGCTGGACTAGTGTTGTTTCAAAAATATCATAACTTAAAATATATGGAAGGAAAAGGACTTGAGTTGTTTCAATTAAGCTAGGTGTATTGGCATGATTGTCAGCATAATAATGCAAAAAGTCAATTTCACCAAAAAGTGGACTCATGTTTTTTCAAAAATACCTGATTCAATTTCAAAGGAAAACTATCACAGCGAAGTAGGTAGGCATTTTATCACTTTGGAAGGCTCTATCTTTCTCTCATACTCAACTTGACAGCAAAATAGCATTAGAAAAAACACGTTACTTTCACATTTTGGCCACCGGAACAGAAAAGATTGTGGCACTGTACCAAGACGTTTCAACTGTGTTAGTTTTTATAGTTTTGGAATAAAGTGACTGTGACATACGGACGGGTGGACGGACGGACAGACAGACAGACAGACATGACGAATCTTTAAGGGTTCCCTTTTTGCCATTCGGCTACGGCACCCTAAAAAGGGCGAGCTTTATTTCTTAATTTTCTAAATTCGTTTTTTGGGTCTTTTATTGTGTTAGTGTGAACAACGAAGTAAAACTGAGAAATAGGTTAAGGCGCTCCGTATGATTCAGATTGCTATCCCCGGGTAAAACTCCCAGGAGCATTGAAATGTGTGAACCACTCACATATTTTTAATGAGTTAGATTAGGTTATTAATATTATCAAGAATCAAAAAAACCACATCAAAAAAGTAAGAAATAATTCCTCACCAAATAAATAACGTAAGTACTTTGAAGTCGGGCGTGAAACATGTAAATTTTTTTGTTGTTTTTGTTAAAACCCGCCCGACTTCAAAGTACTTACGTTATTTATTTGGTGAGGAATTATTTCTTACTTTTTTGATGTGGTTTTTTGAAGGCGGTTTTATTTTTTTATAAAAATAATTTTTATTTCACTCTTTTTAGTGCATCGTGCAGGCAATTTACGTGTTTTCTGGTAAATAGGTATGTGATCAAACTGAAAACCACCTTTTTCGAAGTCGGTTAAAATACCTTGAGGTATCCTCTTTTTAACAAAACAAGAATCATCTAAATCGGTTTATAAACAAAGGAGTTATGCCTAAAGATACGTATTAAATTCACATAAAGTGGTAATGAAAACGACAGTATTTTCAAGATTTCCTGAAAACTACTGAACCGATTTCAAAATTTCAAAAAATGGGACCAACTTGGAAACCAACCTGATGTAATAACGTTTGAACCATTTCAATCGGTTCAGCCGTCTTCGAGTAATCGGTGGACATACACAAAAAAAAAAACATACTTACAGACGAATAGAGAACCTCCTCCTTTTTGATTTAGAAGTCGGTTAAAAAAACAGAACAGGGGGCTTACCACAAGCTCTAATAGCAGTTATTTTTAAGCCTTAAAAAAAACTGCCCTGCTTATCGGTACCATGAACCATAACAATAGCAGCGCTGTTAGTCCTAGACGTTCACCGGTCAAACAGCGTTGCTAAACGTACCATGAGCTCACTTTAGCACGCCAGCAGGCCTGCCAAACTGTCATAATTAGCAGTTTTTAAAAAGTTGGTCTCATGCAGCTATAAAATGCCTGTTATGGGTGGTATTCCACTTATCTCAAATATTTGATCAAAGAAATTGGACGAGGACGATTAAAGATCTATGATAAGTGGAATACCACTGATAATTTTGTTCGTTATTAAATGAATGATCAAGCAATTCTGTGGTTTTTGGAGGACGAAAGCTTTCCGCAATAGAAAGAAAAAAGCGTGGCGTAAACTAATACGAGAACAAAGCAATCCATTGGAAGTTTACGACAAAATGGATTTTATTCGGAGGTTTTGGTTTTGGTTTCGGGCACAAATTATATAGACTAGTAGTTTCGGGGCCCTTTAGACCTCTTGATGCCCCCTGATTCACGAACCACGGAAACGGAATCTGATTTGAATTCTGTGCTTTGTCTTTGCCTATTCTATAATGAGTGACATTCTGTCGGGTCGGGAGCGTTTCCAACGGTTTGTGAATCCGGGGGCTGATACTGCAGCGGCAACGAAATCTAGAGATTAATCCGTTCAGGCAAGAGTGAGTGAGTTTTACCCATTCAAAAATTAAAACAAGAGTCTTACAAGATTCTTATTTTCTCGAACTTTGTAACATTTAAATTATTTATTTTAGGTATTGTCTGCTTTGTCCTTATTTGCCACCGGCTTCTCTGAAAAACCTGTGGCAGTGGGGGTCATTGGGGGCATTCCATGGCACAACAAAACGTGTCAAGTAGGTTACTGCTGCATTATTGTGAAGCGTTCCGAGCGCTTTTTTCTTTAATACGAACTTCTCCACTAACGCTGCGTTCGTGGAGAAGTCCGTATTAAAGAACGACACTCACTCAAGTGGAGATCTCTTCTCAAGTATAGTTAGCAAGGGATGAATGTATTCGGTGCATGTTTTCGCATCCCTTTCTAACTGAGCTTGAGAAGAGATCTCCACTTGAGTATCGTTCTAAAATACGGGTCTAAGTAACTGTGTTAACTTTGTTTGTTGAAATTAGTCACTTTTCCAACTTGAAACCAAAGCTTCAAACACATTTGTAAAAAAAAAACATTAGGTGCAAGCTACGTTCGGAAACTAGAAGCAAAGATATTATAATATAACAAGATTGCGCACTCATGAGTTACAGCCGAGCCGAGCGAGATAGGCCTATTATGGTGTGCGTCCCTCTCTAATGAGAGAGACGTGAGTGACTATACGATTTGGTTTTTTCGAGGACAATTTATAGTTAACCAGACTTGGCTCACGTAGGATTCGAACATCACGCTTCCTAGGGAGCTCTTGTAGCTAAAAGAAACATACATTTAAACATCCGAACTCACTTTCTATTTATAATATTAGTTAAGATGAGGACTCCGCGAGGCAAAGCATTTGCATCACTTATGAGGCAATAATGTGACAATCGACACATACACATATGCTTTATAAGCATACTTACTTTTAAACCGACTTCAAAAAAGGATGTTGTCAGTTTGACCTGTATGTACTTATATAAAATGTATGTCTGTATTTCTGATAGGCGTATTTTGCTAAAATGGATAGAAATAAAAAGTCCACGTACAGTAATAAAAATCTGTTTATTAGTTAGACTATACATTGCTAAATAAAATTTTCTTGCGGATCTTTTGACGCATGGAGGCTTTGTGTCCAATTAATTTTAAAGATTCGTTTTTTGCGTACCTACTTTTTTAACCTTTAATTAAGATACAGATGTTATAATACATTTAATAAGTTTTGTTTCATGCCTATTTTCTGATAAAGTTCTTCTTCTTTTTCTTCTTCCACTGAGTATTGTGTAATTTTTTCAGATATGAGGTTAAGCCAACCTTTTTTAATTTCTTCATCTTTAGGAAATCTGAAACAATGAAAATTAATGTATGGGCTAAGTAAGAAAGTAAATTCCAGTCTATAGACTAAAAACGAAATGGACACCCTACTATACGCAAGAATAAAAGTTTGGCTAAATACTTACCTATGAAAAGATACACCGCTCCGTTTAAATGATTCGCTTTTGCATCCTTTCACACATCAAGTGAAAACCATTTTTATTGATTTAAACGTAATTTTAAAATGATAATTAAGATCCACACACTAACTTTACACACATAAATTAATTTGCCGTCGCCATATTGATGGTGTTTTTTATTTTTATTAAAATTGTCCAGACGCAAAGTGTTGCAAATTTATTATAATTAAAACTACCATAACACCGACTCTTACATTAAAAAAATAGTTTTTCAAGGTTTTAAATAATACAAATGATATGGACTTTATTATTATCAGCTGAACATTTCTTTTAATTAATTAATAATTTGAAAATTCTCGAGAAGAGGAAATATGAATTTGAATTAAGTTCTACTACAACCAAAAATATTTAATGGTGGCAGCCCAGTACACAGGGATGCAATCCTATTTAGGAGCCTCTCGCTCGGCTCGTTTTTCCGTTTATCGAAATGTCATACGAAAATAAACCTTATTGTAACTGCATAGAATCGAATTGACATTGCTTTTATTTTCATAGTGCACAATCTTGTTATATTATAATATCTTTGACTAGAAGTGACGCTTGTTTATAAAACTCTGTCAAGAATAATATTTAAAACCATTTTTTTACACTGCCGTTCAATTTTATTTCCATTACAACATATTGTTTTAGGTTTTCCTTTGCATTGTTATTGTATTTTATTTATAAAATGTTACTTTAATACGAAACGGTATTTACCGGTAAAAATAGGGTATTACACGCTTTTTTGAAAACTGTCTAAAATCAATCCTGAGGTCGTAATGAACCAGTAAAATTTTTATTTCAATGCTATGATACCAAAAAATGCCTTAATATCTAAATTCATTTTTGATTTTTAGTTTTCGAGCTAAAAAGCTATCCGCCATATTGTATCGGCTCGTGACGTCACTCGGATAGTACATTTGTAAACAATACGACTCTGCGTAAGCCCAAGTAAAACATTGTCGAAAATAATGAGTTTTAATGTAATATCCAAAGAGCATGTAATCACTACGTTTAAGAGACGGGTCTTTCATAGAAAAAAAGTAAATTATCGTTTTGTATGGCAGTTATACTAAAACGGAATACCAACCACATAGCTGAAATTATGACGTACTTGACGTACAGGGTTCCCAACATAATAACCGAAATAGTGATGTACCAGTCGTGGGATTTTTTATCGATGGAGATATTAAAAAATATCAGGATTCCATTTCTATCATTTTGCAAACTTTAGGGTCTAATTGATGCCTTACTTACGCTAACGTTAATTCTCGGTTTAAATTAAACAAGAGTTATGTGACAATAAAATTTTCATTCAAAAAGTTAAACCAAGTTTAACAAGAATTTCACGTTGGCGCAAATGGGGCTAAAAGTAAACTCCAATATTAAAGTCAAAGTCTAATTTAATCGAACTTATAATATATATACATGCATTTGGCAATAAAGATACTATAAAAAAACCTGTTTTCTTTTCCGAGGGGCTGCAGGTGCTATTTTTGCAGTTGTAGTTGAAGGTTCTGGAATATTCACAAGAAACAATATGTTAATATAGCATAGCATGTAAATGAATAAATAATGTAAATCATACAAACCGCCTTAAAAAATTCACGTAGGTACGTAATTAATACGTATTTAAGTATACGTACTTAAGTAAGTACTTTGAAGTCAGGCGTGAAACATGTATTTACAATTTTTTGTGTTTTTGTTTAGACCCGCCCGACTGCATGCACGAATGCACTAAAAAAGAGCCACAATGCCGTGCGGGTGTACCGATACTATCTATCCGAACGGACTTTACTTTATTATGCACTTCAAAATTGGACCAACTTGGGAAAAAACCTGATGTTATAACGTTTGAATCATTTAAATCGGTTCAGCCGACTTCGAGTAATTAGTGTACATACTTAAAAAAAAAACGCGACGAATAGATAACCTCCTTCTTTTCAATTCTTGAAGTCGGTTAAAAAATTATCGATTGTCGATAAAAAAATGTCAAGCACTATTTATCAGGTTATCTTCTCAATTTTTTAAATTTTAATAGAAAACTTTTAAATCACGTAATCCTTAATGTAATGGCTATAACAAAATGTGAATGTATGCTTACCTTTCTTCATTAAATGGAAATTTGGCCATGAATATTCGCTTTTGGCCTTCTGACCAGCCGGCTCGTAAACCACATAATATATTTCACAAGTTTTGTAATACATCTCTCAACAGATCACACGGGACCACGAAAACGTACAATTAAGGCGAAATTTTGCGAGTAATTCACAAAATGCACAAATTCACACAATAATACTAAAATCAAGCTTCGTTTACAAACAGTCAACAAGACAAGAATGTCAAATTTGGCGGCTGGCGGCTGACTGTCAGTCAGAGTGAGTGAGAGTCAAATAGGTGAAAGCAAGACAGCGATATTTCTGGTACAAACTTCATACAACACTTTTTTGTATGGAAGTTGCGCCAGACTGGTAATATCCATTGGTGTCTTCAGGCGTTGGAATCACCCATAGAATAGGTCAATACTTAGTGGCCGGTAGCCCCGATACCCATTCATTGGATATAATTAAGACCGCCATTTTGTTTGGGGTGCCCCCATTGGCTAAAATTAAGGCTGTCACTTTTTTCAAGAATTTCAAGATGACGTTTATTAATTTTGTGTTTTTTTACTCAACTCATTTCGGTTTTCCGGGTTTTCTAGTATTCTTTAGATGTTTTTCCACTTTTTCTCAGATATTTCATTACAGAAATATGGATACATTATTCGAAGATGCCTTCGGTACACGTAAGTAAATCTATTTACGTAGTTTTATGTAAGTATCAATTATTTATTACATTATCTTTTGAGTTTTGTTGTTTTAGGTTATTCCAAGAGGCAACTTTGTATTTCTTAAAACTAACCAAAACAAATGAAAATACAGTTCACAACTTAACCGGAGTAAAGAAGATTCGGTTTCTCAGAAAGTTATGAAATTTATCAAAGGCTAAAGAGTCGCAATAATTCTACAAGTTCGTCATGCCTGGCACCACGGAGGCCTCTTTAACCAAAGTTAAACTGTGGAAAAACTCTGCTACCCTTCCAAACCCATATGTGCTCATCCAGGAAAAGCTCCCTCCTGGCCTTGAACTTCCCAGATCATTATGGAGATCTTTAAATAGACTCCGTACCCAAGTTGGTCAAAGTTAAGACAACCTGTCCAGGTGGGGCTTCACCAGTAACACGGATCTCGCGTGCAGGTGTGGTTACACTCCACAGACCATGGCCCACCTCATTGATTGCTCTGCATGCCCGGACACCTGCACGCGTGAAGACCTCATGTTGGCTGCAGATAACGCGGTGAGAGTGGCACAGTTTTGGGCCAATAACATATGATTTTGTACTTGTCATTGACATGTTGAAGAAGAAGTTAAGAATGAAAGGTTTTGTTTTTTTTCTTTTTATATGAATGTAAGTAGGTAGGTATGTGTAATTAATTATTGATTAGTTTTGTTAAAAAAAACCTTCCTAATACCTTATTTCAATATACATATAGAAGTGATATCATATGGTGATAATGATAAAGCACAGTAGATTACTTGGGATTAAATTTAAATAATCAGTTGTCACATTTAACAAGTTTCAATTTAGTGAAGTTGTTAATACCAAGTCAAGAGAAAATAACAGTGTAACTAATTCAATAACTTTGTCTAAACATTTAAAATGCCTTATCATCAAATTTATATTTCTGATTCTGACAAACAGAACAGAATTATAACAAACTAGCTATCCGCCCGCGGCTTCGCCCGCGTGGACTACACGACGTTATCCCGCGGGAGTGTGATATTTTTCCGGGATAAAAAGTAGCCTATGTTCCTCTCCAGGCTTCAAAGTATCTGTGCCCCAAATTTCAGCCAAATCCGTTCAGCCGTTTTAGCGTGATTGAGTAACAAACATCCAAACATCCAAACATCTAAACTTTCACATTTATAATATTAGTAGGATGTACAGGTGGTATAATATATGATTGTTGTTGGTACGAATGATGGTTTATTGTGATTGTCTTATGACTATGTTATAACTGTTACTGCTACCTACTATCTTAGATCTTACTTAATTATATATACTACCTCTCATCAGTCTATGTAGAACGCTTATCTACTTAATAACAGTTATTAACTATAAACATTGATTATCTATAACTTGTGCATAGCGGCACAACAAACAAAATGTGCTTTATACACACTACTCTTTCTTGATTTATAAACTTTTCAGTTCAACTATCACTTATTTGTTTATAAAATGTTATGGCAGATTATAGTAACAATATGTAGAATCTATACTAACCAAATCTAATCTTTTCAGATAACTTGAGTCTCAACGAGGTTCGAGGAGTGCTGCGAAGATGCCCGTGTGCCTATTCTTGCGGTAATAAGTTATCAAATCAGAATTATGGTGCAAATTACTGCTGTTAGTTGCTATATTGATTACTTACTGCATTAAATGTTTAACTATTCGAGTTAGGTTATTGCGTCTTGCATTGAAAGTGATATTAACAGTAAATAATGAAATGGCAGATCCTACTTCCTACTAATATTATAAATGTGAAAGTTTGGATGTTTGGATGTTTGGATGTTTGGATGTTTGGATGTTTGGATGTTTGTTACTCAATCACGCCAAAACGGCTGAACGGATTTGGCTGAAATTTGGAACAAAGATACTTTGTAGCCTGGAGAGGAACATAGGCTACTTTTTATCCCGGAAAAATAACGAATTCCCGCGGGATAATGTCGTGTAGTCCACGCGGGCGAAGCCGCGGGCGGAAAGCTAGTACTAAATAAAACTACTAAGAAAAATAGCATTAGCATTGTGCGTAAAAAATATTTGCAAGCAGTTTAATTTTTCTTGTGGCTGATAAAGTATTTATATTTCTTAGTTTTAGTAAGTCAATTTAGTAAGTAATTTCATTACTCTCATTCTTTGTCTTGTATAAATCTCAACTTATACTTATGTACTCTCTTCTAGCCCAAATTTGCGTGCCCTACAGGGTCCATAACAATGGTCTTTTATTATGTACGTAACATCTCTGTTAACATTATGGTTTAGCAATAAATTATTTGATTTGATTTGATTTGATACTTTGTAGTTGATAAAATTATAATGTCAAGTAATAAATGCCTTCTTTCATCAAATGTGGTTTTTATTTGAGCAGAATTTAAAATAGTATTTTACTAGGGTTGTACCAAACGTCGATGATTTGCACAACTATCGATAACGAATCAAGGGTCGATAGTTCTGGCAGCACTATGTTGTCAAAATCTAATCGGGGTCCGTCATTCACTAACAAACGGCCGCTATAAGGCTTGATTCCTATCTGTACTAGTCTATATAATTTGTGGGTGTCTTGCAGGCGTTGGAATCACCCATAGAATAGGTCAAAACTTAGTGGCCGGTAGCCCCGATACCCATTCATTGGCTATAATTAAGACCGCCATTTTGTTGGGGTGCCCCCATTGGCTAAAATTAAGGCTGTCACTTTTTTCAAGAATTTCAAGATGACGTTTATTTAGTTTGTGTTTTTTTACTCATTTCGGTTTTCTAGTATTCTTTAGATGTTTTTCCACTTTTTCTCAGATATTTCTTTACAGAAATATGGATACATTATTCGAAGATGCCTTCGGTACACGTAAGTAAATCTATTTACGTAGTTTTATGTATCAATTATTTATTACATTAACCTAAATTTGAGTTTTGTTGTTTTAGGTAATTCCAAGAGGCAACTTTGTATTTCTTAAAACTAACCAAAACAAAAGAAAATACAGTTCACAACTTAACCGGAGTAAAGAAGATTCGGTTTCTCAGAAAGTTATGAAGTTTATCAAAGGCTAAAGAGTCGCAATAGTTTTTACAAGTGCGTCATGCCTGGCACCACGGAGTCCTCTTTAACCAAAGTTAAACTGTGGGAAAACTCTGCTACCTTTCCACACCCATATGTGCTCATCCAGGAAAATCTCCCTCCTGGCCTTGAACTTCCCAAATCATTATGGAGATCTTTAAATAGACTCCGTACCCAAGTTGGTCGAAGTAAAGACAACCTGTCCAGGTGGGGCTTCACCAGTAACACGGATCTCGCGTGCAGGTGTGGTTACACTCCACAGACCATGGCCCACCTCATTGATTGCTCTGCATGCATGCCCGGACACCTGCACGCGTGAGGACATGTTGGCTGCAGATAATGCGGTGAGAGTGGCACAGTTTTGGGCCAACAACATATGATTTTGTACTTGTCATTGACATGTTGAAGAAGAAGTTATGAATGAAAGGTAGGTAATGTTTGTTTATTCTTTTTATATGAATGTAAGTAGGTATGTGTAATTAATTATTGATTAGTTTTGTAAAAAAATATACATTTTCAATATTCATTTAGAAGTGATATCATATGGTGATAATGATAAAGCACAGTAGATTACTTGGGATTAAATTTAAATAATCAGTTGTCACATTTAACAAGTTTAAATTTAGTGAAGTTGTTAATACCAAGTCAAGAGAAAATAACAGTGTAAGTAATTCAATAACTTTGTCAAAACATTTAAAATGCCTTATCATCAAATTCATATTTCTGATTCTGACAAACAGAACAGAATTATAACAAATGTACCGGTGGGATAATATATGATTGTTGTCGGTACGAATGATGGTTTATTGTGATTGTCTTATGACTAGGTATGTTATAACTGTTACTGCTACCTACTATCTTAGATCTTACTTAATTATATATACTACCTCTCATCAGTCTATGTACAAAGCTTATCTACTTAATAACAGTTATTAACTATAAACATTGATTATCTATAACTTATGCATAGCGGCACAACAAACAAAATGTGCTTTATATGAAATATGAAATATACACACTACTCTTTCTTGATTTACAAACTTTTCAGTTCAACTATCACTTATTTGTTAACAAAATGTTATGGCAGATTATAGTAACAATATGTAGAATCTATACTAACCAAATCTAATCTTTTCAGATAACTTGAGTCTCAACGAGGTTCGTGGAGTGCTGCGAAGATGCCCGTGTCTGCCTATTCTTGCGGTTATAAGTTATCAAATCAAAATTATGGTGCAAATTACTGCTGTTAGTTGCTATATTGATTACTTACTGCATTAAATGTTTAACTATTAGAATTAGGTTATTGCATCTTGCATTGAAACTAAAGTGATATTAACAGTGAATAATGAAATGGCAGATACTAAATAAAACTACTAGGAAAAATAGCATTAGCATTTGTGCATAATAATTAATAATTGCAAGCAGTTTAATTTTTCTTGTAGCTGATAAAGTATTCATATTTCTTAGTTTATCTATAAAGTCAATTTAGTAAGTAATTTCATTACTCTCATTCTTTGTCTTGTAAAAATCTCAACTTATACTTATGTACTTTGTATTTGATAAAATTATAATGTCAAGTAATAAATGCCTTCTTTCATCAAATGTGTTTTTTATTTGAGCAGAATTTAAAATAGTATATTACTAGGGTTGTACCAAACGTCGATGATTTGCACAACTATCGATAACGAATCAAGGGTCGATAGTTCTGGCAGCACTATGTTGTCAAAATCTAATCGGGGTCCGTCATTCACTAACAAACGGCCGCTATAAGGCTTGATTCCTATCTGTACTAGTCTATATAATTTGTGGTGTCTTGTGCCCGGGTGCAAGAATACGAGTATAAAAACTCACAAAATTTATGGATTCAAGTGCCAACTGATATTAAAATGAGAAAAACTTGGTTGAAATTGGCAAGAAGATATCCAAAAGCAGTTTTCACAAAAACTAGACTGTATTTCTGTGAAGATCATTTTGATGTGTATGCGATATATATATAATATAATGGTTAATAGAGAATAATAATACACAAAAGAAAACTTGGTGTTCTTCAAGAAAGTTGTAATTTGTTACATACAAAACAAACGTCATATTTATAGGTTATGTTTTGAACCTAACTTTAAAAAACCTACATAAATATATTAAATTCCATATCTGAGCTGGAAAATGATATGGAGATTTATACACAGTATAAGATAATGGGTTCTGTGAAACGAATTCGGATGAGGCCATACTGCAAACCATCCAGATTTGATTGCCAAGACTGAAAACACAAATCCACTCCAAGTGAACCTCAGCAGGCCTTTATTAAAAGGCAAAAAAAGAATGTCTACGAATGTCGAAGAGGCCATAAGAGAGGAGAATGATGTTGTATCAGTCAGTACCATCTTGTAGTCAAATTAATTTATTTTATTTTTTGTGAGTACCTAATTTAAGCAGATGTTATAAATTATTAACATTATCAATAAGACAAATATTATACTAACCATATTTTACTATTAGTTCCAGATTATATTTTGACATCTGACAAGAATAATAAGTGTCATGACATGACAAAGAAGTCCAAGTAGTACAAGCCCAGGAACATAATAGCAGTTCAACATTGTCGGATACTATAGAAGTAGAAATGTGCAGACTTGTATAAAAAACAAAGACAGTATGACATCACCTTTGAAGATAACTACACAGTTGTCTCGTTGACTTGCATTGCAACATCACCTTTATAGTCTACCGGCCACCTGAGAAAATTCCTTCTCCAACCTGAATCTTGTCGGTATCTCTTCTGTATACCTACAACAGGTATGGATGTGTTCAGGGCGTTGTGTAAATCACGAAACTGCTTGTTCCACCACAAAAAAACATTACAACAAGCAGGTAGGTATACAGAAGAGATACCGACAAGATTTTTTAAAAATCTGGTCGTGGCCGACCTACTATTTATTGTATCTCAGGAAAGCATGAGCAAGCAACTTGCAGTTATCTTATTAGTAATCTTAAAATGAATGAGATAGTATGCCCATTTAACTACCTATTTGATTTCTTGTTTAGTTGAAAATTGGTTTGCTGTCAAGTATATTATATGTAAGAGCAAATGTAACTAACTTCTTAAGTTAAGTGTGAAGGTCATTTTTATCAATCTGTCGACTGTATGAAAACAGGCAGAAAAAGATTGCCCTTGATGCGATGCGTTTCTTGCCAGTTCTTGCAAGGTCTCTTGCTGAACGATTTGCGAACCGATGCTGTAGTGTAGCTTCTTTGACATTCATAAGTGTTGTAATCAAAACCTAGAGAATAAAGAAATTATGTTTGTTTTAATGCCGTTGGTATGTCTTTTATTTAATTAAAGTGGTTTCAAAGGATTAAATTAATACCTAAACAGACAACTCTGGTTTTATACAAGGTATAATTTTTATTATTATGTTATAAAAAATATAACCAAGATAAAGTAAAAGTCTATTTCTTCCTGAAAATAAATTCAATAAAACAATAATTTTATTACATAATGGATGTATTGTAAAAATCAACTAAATAGGTTACAACATAATAAACAGAGTCCTACTTAATTTATTTTTATTTTATTTATTTAGTGGATCAACAGTTAAAACTACAAAATATGAAACTATAAATAGCTACAGGAAACCAATTATAGATCCACACCAATATGTAACAGCATAGCATAGCCACCAGAGTACCATCCAGTTTTACAACGGCTCACTTCATAGCATTTCGAGGCTGTGATACTTCCATATCTTAGTTAGTTCATGCCACAAGCCACTTTTATGTTGATCTCTTGTTTCACTTTCTATCATGATTTTCGTTAAAAACCTCTCCGTTTTCTTCATCATATTTAATTATTAGACGATGCAGCGAAAGAGTTTACTTTCTGTCAACATCAGGTTCATGCTTCAAAAATGGCATTTGTGTTGATTTTTCTTTTTTTTGCATTGCAAAACAAATTCATTTAACACACTGCTGTCTGGAACTATCTCTTTAGGTTTGCTTTTAGAGATTTCTTTTGTACTTACATAACATTTTTATTAATGAGCCAACCTTAGCCAGATTCGATTTACTCCAATAACATTCAATCGAAGTACAGGACGGGGCTTCGGTTCGGCGGTGTAAGTGTAACCACATCAAAAATGCAACACCGTGTTTGTAGCCACCTTCTGATGAGGGGCAATCGTGGCACTGGACACTAGTAACAGTCTCTTCCTGTTCATTCACAATAAGTGTCACTGCACTAGGACCGCACTTTGTGTTCCGGGCATACCGTACAGTTTGAGTTGCACGTAGCCTATAGCGTCGTCGTCCCCGTATGATTCTCTTCCGGACCTGATGACAAGAAAATAGGTTAAGTTGGATTGTAATAGTCAACACGGCATTATCACGCATTATCGTGTTGTGTATTGATTTTGTATTTATTATTAGACCAAACTTGATAACATTAAGTAGGTACTGTACTTACATTGCTATTTTAACATTTCTCAACTCGGCTGATCAGAAATCGGGTTGGATGCAAAAAAAAATTGCCACCATCAACGTATTTATCCTTGGTAGATTCGTGCTTTCTGCTTTCACGAATCCGTCTTCCATGATGCGACATTAATAAAGTATAGGAAAAAAGTCCTTTTACGTGATAGTAACTATTAGATTACGAAAATATCATGAAATAACACAAAGCTCGACGTCGTCAGTACTAGTTTGTATCACAAATCAATCATATAGTTTGTATGACAGAAATACCTATGTTTATTTTTATGCTAACCGATTGACGTCACATCCTAATCCAATATGGCGTATGGCGTTTCAGACATTTGAAGAACAGATTAAAAAAGACGATTTTTAAAATTGAATTATAAATTTAAAAATCCCTTTTTATTAATAAATATACACGTTTCTCGTTTACTTTTTACGTTATCTATCATAAAAATGCATTTTTATATTTTTTCTTTCTAGGTGTAAAATACCCTATTATATTTAGTTTTCGAACGCAAACAACATTTTGGCTCGACAGGCCAGAGACAATCATTCAATAGCAACAGCAGTGCAGCAGGCCTGCTAAAAGACTGCGAATTTTGGCTTATGGTACGATTAGCAAGAAGTTTATTTTAAACCTTGCAATAAAACTGCCCTGCATTTGTTCTGTTTGCTAAGAGCTTGTGGCTGGGCGATTTTCTGAAAGCTCGCTCACTAGATGGCGCTGTCCCACCTATGCAGTTAGAAGGAACGGAACGTTACCTATAAATTTTACTTTGACGCGACTTTTGTTACGTAAAACGGAACGTCAGACGGATGTTATTTATTTACCTTAATCTTTAAATTTACCTATTTCTTTTCTGTTCCTCACAGTAGTACCTATCAGTACTTATTTAATTTATTTTAAGTTTCCTTTGGGTTAGGGAACTTGCATTATTTTATTATTGTAGTCTATCTGAAAGATTTAAGGATTGCATGAAGATATCACAAGCGAAAAAGTTGAAATATGCATAAATTATTTATTTAATGCAAATCAAAAATTTACATTTCAAAGTCCGCGCGTAAACGCACAATGGCCGGACGTGACGTCATTTCTTAGGACGTCAAACTTTTCAATGTGCATCTGAAAGGAGTGACCAAGAAATTTTGACAACTAACGACAAACGCTTAAAGTGAGTGAACATCGATTTCAGTTTTACTGACTAGGCTTCGCCAGATAGGTAAATAAAAGAAAGCTTAAGTTTTTTAGCGAAATCTTTACTAGAAGTTGGTTTATCATCCGTTTCTCTAAGTACCATACTTTTAGGGATTGAATTTTTAATTTTTGTGAAAACAAAATTGACAGAATATGGCTTGAAACGCTCCTGGCTGGAGGAGCCGGAGAGCAAGAGTTCAGAAATAAAAGATGTATATAAAATTAAATGTATAATTCGGTTAGACCGTTTTAAAATGAAATTACAGGGGGGGTAACTGGCTCGGTGATCGGCGTTGGAAGTCTAAGGTCAACTTAGCTTTATAACTTCCTAAGGAGAGGTGAAGCCGCTAGGGTTTAGGGGCAGCGGGTTCTGTTCCGGGGTAGACCGGAGCAGTGCAGACCTCTAGCGGTTAGGCGCGCAGGAGCAGGTGGAGAGCGGCACGAAGTAAGCAGGTACTCGGCGTGTAGGTAGACCGGAGCAGGTAGGTACCGGAGTGACTCGGGGAGATGTTGCCCGGAGATACGACCCCAATTATGTTGGGGCGAAAACCAGAAAAAAAGAGAAATCTTTAGCGGATTCTCCTATTTATACTAAAGGTCTTCCAGAACATTCCGGCTGTAAGTAGGTTTATAATTTTTTTGCATAGATAGATTCAACTTGTCATTGGATTTTAATCATACAGCCAAGGCACAGTCTAATTACGTCGCGAAGACTTCAGAATTATCTGGAAGATTAATTTAGTAAAAATCTATGGCGCGCGTAAGACAAAATTGCTTCCAATAGACTATTTATGTTGTTACGTTAAGAAATGCAATATAAATATGCACGAAACTACAATCAAAGTATTCCGCATACAGATCACAGGCTGCCACGGAACGCGCGGCGGTTTATAGCTATGTTACTTCGGAACATCGCAAACAAACAGACAGCTGAGTGGCATCTGACATTGACAGCTCCTATCACATAAATACAATCAAATCAAATCAAAAAATCAAAAATCTCTTTATTTTAACACAAATGGTGTTTACAAATGTGTGGATCTCTTCTTGTAAGTTCAATACAATAGAACTGAATAGACCATATTTGTTTATAATTGTAATGATTTTTCATAAAATTAATAGTTGGTGCGATTATTATGGATAAAACAATGAAAGAAGTAAGTAAAAATGGCAGCCGTTACATATCCCCCTTTTTAGAGAAGGATTTTGCCTGGGAAAAATCCACTAAGAAACACAAAACCACCGAATACAAAACTAAGGTTTAGAGTAGCAGTATACAATAAGATAAGCTAACTGTACGTTATCGACAGTAAAAGTAACACCATAAAATTGACGAGAGGTATCGACAACCAGTTCAAGACTAATCGAATAGAACGGTACAAGGACCAAGAATCGCAAGACAGGAGAAGAATTCCAGTTATTTAGTGTAACTGAATCAACATTCCCGTTGAGAATGCTAATGTTAAAACAATGCGAAATTAAAAATAAAATAGTCGAGAGATAAACTTCATGCAGACACAATTCGAACGAACAGGTTCCCTAGCTATAAATGTATTTAATTAAAATTATATTTATGTATAATTTTATGCAATAAAAGCCCTAGCTAAAAATAATCAAAATTAAAAAGTAAAAACGATGACCAACAATTTATTCAATACATCTAAAACAAAATTTTGCTATAAAAAGGTAAAAATAACGACGAAGACTAATACTTTGTAGAATTTCTATTTAAAAAATTTATTTAATTTAGGAATAGTTATTTATTTTAAAATCTTTAATATGCCAGGAACCTAGATTTTTCCCATTCATATCTTCAAGTTCATAAACTAGAGGAGATAGTTTAGATTTAATGAGACATTTTATATATTTAGGAGCAAGTTTTTTAGAAAACTGCTTATCCTTATCACTTTGATAATAAGTTTTTCTCCAAACAGTATCACCAACGTTAAAGTTATAGTTTTTGCGACGAAGATTGTAATGCCCAGAGTTTCGGGAATGAGACTTGATAAGAGAACTTTGCACTTGGTCCATAATTTTTCTAAGTTTACCAGTGTTTTCAGCATACACATCCCTAGGCGCAAAAACAATTTCATCTGACAGATCAACATCAAGATAGTGAGAACCGCACGGCACTAACTCTCTCCCGTAAACCAGAAATGGCGGAGTATAACCTGTGACTTCACTGACGGCTGTATTAAGTGCGAATTGTATTTTGGGAATGTTGTTATCCCAGGACCTGTGGTCCTCTTCAATAAAGGTGGAAACAGCAGTCATGATGGTTTTATTATAACGCTCAACCGTGTTTACCTGTGGAGTATATTTAGGAGTAAAGCGTACGTTTGGTATTTTATATTGAGAAAACATGTGATTAAGCTTTTGACTGACAAACTGCTTACCGTTGTCCATCAAAACAGTACTAGGAATGCCATGAACAAGAAAGACTTTCTCTTCAATTAAACTAGTTATAATGTCGGCAGTAGCACGACGGATAGGAAACAAAAGCGAGTATTTCGAAAAACAACAAGTGACTACAAGTAGCATAGTATTCTGTTTTCTAGATATAGGTAAGGGACCAACCAAGTCCACACTAATCATTTGGAATGGTCTAGAACATTCCTTAGGTCGTCCCATAAATCCTAAGGTAGGATGATTTGCATGCTTGTGAGAGTTACAAGCATCGCACTCATTAACAAATTTTACGACATCTTTATGCATGCCAGGCCAGAAGTAATTTAAAGAAATTCTTTTAAAAGTTTTAAATATCCCTAAATGTCCAGAAGTAGGATTATCATGATAGTCTTTAAGTATATCAATTAGAGATTCTTTAGGAACAACTTCCTTCCATTCAAATTCTCTAGTTAAGGGATTTATAGTTTTTATGAAGCGATATAACTTATTATTATTTATTTTATAATTGGTAAAAGAGGTAGGGGAATTTTGACAACCGGCAAATAGCTCCAAATACCAGGGATCAAGTACAGGAGGTGAAGAAGATCGGTTGACGCTATCTATAGCCGCTACAGGCACCGCACGGGACAACGAATCTGGAACGACATTATCCTTGCCACGTCTATGTTTGATGTCGAAGTTGAACGCAGAAAGACGTACTCCCCATCTGGCAAGTCGACCTGTAGGGTTATTAATATTTAGAAACCATTTTAAAGACGAATGATCAGTAAAAACGGTAAATTTACGGCCATTATCCAAATAACAGCGCCAATGTTCTATAGACACAATTACTGCGAGCGCTTCCCGCTCCGTAGCGCTATAGTTTCGTTCTTGTGCCGACAAGGACTTGCTCATATAGGCTATAACTTTCTCTTCGCCATTTAAAATTTGAGTTAGTATAGCTCCAATCCCGTAATCACTAGCGTCGGTATGGACTTGAAACGGTTCAGAATAATCCGGACAAGATAAAATCGGAGGGGACGTTAAACACTCTTTGAGCTTCTTGAAGGCAGTTTCTGCTTCTGGTGACCAGGCAAAAGGAATTGCATTCTTACCCTGAGAGGTAAGTTTGTTCAATGGTGCAGCCAATGAACTAAAATTGGGAATAAAACGACGATACCAAGAAGCAGTACCTAAGAAACGACGAACTTCCTTCCTGTTAGTAGGAGTAGGATAATTCACAATGACCTCAATTTTCTCCGGATCGGCGTGTAGCCCATTCGAATCGACCATATAACCCAAATACTTTAATTATTCTCTGAAAAATTGACATTTTTCGAAATTTATAGTTAAATTTGCGAACTTTAGTTTCTCCAAAACTCGTAAAAGTAAAGAAATGTGCTCCTGAAAGGAATTAGACACAATTACTACGTCATCAACAAATACATAGACCTTATTTTCGAATTCAGGACCATAAAACAGCAAATCTACCAATCTTTGCTGCGTGGCAGGTGCATTGGTCAACCCAAAAGGCATAGACTTAAATTGGAAGGTTCCTCTAGAGGGAATATAGAATGCAGTCTTACATCGGTCTTCAGGCTTAATTAATACCTGCCAGAACGATTTAGATAGGTCTATACTCGACAGATACTTAGCATCCCTAAGGTTATCTAGGATTTCAGTTATATAAGGTAAGCTGTAAGCATCTTTGCGAGTGACAGAGTTTAGTTTCCTACTGTCGAGACAGAATCTATACTCGCCATTCTTTTTGGGAGTAAGAAGCACGGGATTAGACCAAGGGCTCTCACATGGTTCGACAACATCTTCTTTCAACATCTCGTCCAGTTGATCGGAGAGAATTTGTTGCTTCTGAGGGGACATTCTATAGTAACGTTGTCGAATGGGAACAGAGTCACCTGTATCTATAGCGTGAGTGATCAACGAAGTACGACCTAAACCACATTTTTCATAGGAAATGCTACGAAATTGAGAAATAATATTATCAGCGTTTTCCTTTTGTTCGTTGTTAAGTTGATCGTACGAACAAATTTGTTTAGGATCGTCAAGAGCAATATTAGATATATTAAATTCGTTAGACTCATCCAGCAAAAGGCTATCGAGTTCACTCGGAAACAACTCGAACTTCCTCCAGAAATCCATACCAAGAATTAAATTGTTTTTAATTTCCGGCACAACAAATAATTTAATATGAATAGTTTTATTTTTAAAATTTAAAGGTAGAATAACATATTTAGAGGCAGTAAAAGTTTGACCGCCAGCTGCAGAAAGCTGTAACGGGTCACAAGAATAAAGTTTATTATTAGGATTTAATATATATTCCTGATAATTATTCCCAAGTAAGGATATGCCGGAACCGGTATCTAAAAGACCAACGACATGATTATCACCAATAATAACAGAAATATACGGTCGAGAAAAATTAATTTCAGATTCCGGGATTGGAGACTCAGAATGACTATGAGATAGATTCGATATAATAGATAACCATTCTTTCCATTCAGCTTCATCGCAACGACTAGAGAATCTCGAGCGAAGCTGCCTAGTTTCACAATCCCGATCAATTAGTTTTTTTGATTGGTAGGCTTATTGCAATCCGGACATTCGGGGGTGCGAACACCATCTTTGCCACACTTAAAACAAACTATTGTTCGTGGTTGAGTACAGTTTTTCAAATTATGCGTGTTAGAACGACATCTAGGACAATATATATTATCATTGTTCACAGCTGAAACAAATGACTTATTCGATTTAGTAAAAGGTTTATTAACAACCGGAGTGCTAGTAGCACCGCGGTAAACGAACTCCGTAGCTAAGTTCGACATATTAGAAGCAGAAGGCTCAACAAAATTTGCCACTTGACACTGTATTTTTTCAACGTGTTGACAAATAGCTTTAAGATCGTCGATGGAGTTTATCACCGAAGACGGAGTAAGAGCATTAGCGTAGCAAGGCCTAATATTAGTAAGTAAAATTTCTAATTTATCTTCCTCTGATATTGGTTTCGTGAGGCGAGAAAACATAACCTCCATTACGGAAAGATATATAGCAATTGGTTCGTTAACACCCTGGGTACGAGCTCTAATATCCGATTTAAATTGAGAGTCATAGTTTTTCGGAAGAAAATCAGCCTTCAGCAAGGCTACTAACTCTCCCCAGGTATTTACTTTTGGCCTGGCACAACGAAACCAATACAAGGCGTCGTCGGTAAAAATTTCGTAACCAAACGACAAAACCCTACTATAATCTATGCCCCTAGCTGTGACAAACTCGTCAACCTTTTGAATAAAGGAAACAACACAAGTTTTCCCGTTGAATTTAAGTTTAGTGAAATCGGAAAGTGCCCGATCGACAGTAACATTAATAATAGACTCCGACGCGTTGACTTGCTCTCGGCTGGAAGTAGAAGGACCGGGGAGCAAAGGGTCACCCGCATTCGCGCCTGAGACAGGTGTCTCCCTAGGTTTTAAAGTGGACAGTTCCTTGTCTTGGGCTTTCAAGCCGCGCTTGCATTCAGCAAGAGCACCCAATAATAACGCGTCCTCGGCCGCATCAACTCTACCGAGCCGATGAAAAACGTGGTTAAGAATAACCTCCGTTCTCAAATAAACACCTCTATCAAATTTAGATTTTAATAATTCTAGGTTTTTATTGGATTTGTTTAATGCGGCTGAGATGCCGTCTAAGTCGTCAGCAGAAGACAAATGCGAGGCTAAAATCTCCTCAGAAGGAAGTTCTTTAGAGATCTTTGTAATTTGCTTCCTTAAATCGGCCACGTTATCAGCCGGTGTCTCTCCGCGAAGTCCGACTTCGTATTCAAGTTCCGACTTTTGTAAGGAAAGAAAATTTATCTTACGCACAGCCATATTTAAGTACGTTAGGTGAGTCTTTTGCGCGACGAGCCTACTCAAGTGCAACCACTACTTAAGTAACAAAAGGGGTATGTGGGTAACTATAACCGTTGTAAGTTCAATTTAAAAAAATTACAATTTAAATGAAGAAGGTAAATAACCTCCTTGTTTGAAGTAGGTTAAATGAATATCAAAGGCTTTAAGTTAAAAAGTAAAAAAAAAAAATATTTATTAAGGAAAGGTAAGTAACCTCCTTTTTTTTTTAAGTCGGTTAAAATAAAAATCACAGGCTTCCTGGTTTAGAACCAAGGAAAGGCTGATATTTAAAGAAAATATTACAGTTAAATCACCACGGTTAGCCGTTCGTTACACAAACTCGGATAAAAAAAATAGGTACCCACATACGAAGCACAAAAAATAAATAAATTAATAAAGCACTGATCACCAAGCGAGCCTGAAATGAGCTGGGCGCCACTGAAACGCTCCTGGCTGGAGGAGCCGGAGAGCAAGAGTTCAGAAATAAAAGATGTATATAAAATTAAATGTATAATTCGGTTAGACCGTTTTAAAATGAAATTACAGGGGGGGTAACTGGCTCGGTGATCGGCGTTGGAAGTCTAAGGTCAACTTAGCTTTATAACTTCCTAAGGAGAGGTGAAGCCGCTAGGGTTTAGGGGCAGCGGGTTCTGTTCCGGGGTAGACCGGAGCAGTGCAGACCTCTAGCGGTTAGGCGCGCAGGAGCAGGTGGAGAGCGGCACGAAGTAAGCAGGTACTCGGCGTGTAGGTAGACCGGAGCAGGTAGGTACCGGAGTGACTCGGGGAGATGTTGCCCGGAGATACGACCCCAATTATGTTGGGGCGAAAACCAGAAAAAAAGAGAAATCTTTAGCGGATTCTCCTATTTATACTAAAGGTCTTCCAGAACATTCCGGCTGTAAGTAGGTTTATAATTTTTTTGCATAGATAGATTCAACTTGTCATTGGATTTTAATCATACAGCCAAGGCACAGTCTAATTACGTCGCGAAGACTTCAGAATTATCTGGAAGATTAATTTAGTAAAAATCTATGGCGCGCGTAAGACAAAATTGCTTCCAATAGACTATTTATGTTGTTACGTTAAGAAATGCAATATAAATATGCACGAAACTACAATCAAAGTATTCCGCATACAGATCACAGGCTGCCACGGAACGCGCGGCGGTTTATAGCTATGTTACTTCGGAACATCGCAAACAAACAGACAGCTGAGTGGCATCTGACATTGACAGCTCCTATCACATAAATACAATAGAACTGAATAGACCATATTTGTTTAAAATTGTAATGATTTTTCATAAAATTAATAGTTGGTGCGATTATTATGGATAAAACAATGAAAGAAGTAAGTAAAAATGGCAGCCGTTACAGGCTACCATCAGTTTTACTGTTTTTTAAGGAAATTAAAAATTAAGTAAGCTTTGCGTAAAACGCACTAACATAATAAGTATTGAAAATATGGCTATTTTGCATTAGTCTAAAATATTGTGAACGCTAACATTGACAAAGGCAAAAATACTTGTTGTTGCTTGCTCGATTGATTATATTGATACTTGATTTATTTCTGCTGCACACTGGAGTAAATATACTGTTACATTGTTATAAATATATTATTGTTTAAATGAAGATGTTAATGTTGGTAGAAAATATAAGTACTGAGGTATATTTACTACATATGTATATGTATCAGTCAGCAGGCAGGCCGCCTGCAGTCCTTAATCGAACAGGCTACCTGATATTCGGTTTTTAAGTGCGTGCACTAGGCCACTTGCAAAAGTAATAACTGCAACGGCCAACTGCAAAGTAAATACTGCCTTATATATTTCTATATAATTCTCCGGCACCATTCGGCCGGTCCGGAATAAAGAAATGAAGGAAATTCTTTTTGTAAAAGGATATTTAAAGGTTGAAAAATGGAAAATGAAGTATTTAGAAAAAATCGTCCCGTCTCACAATCAGCTCCGATGGGACTCGAACCCACGACCTTTCGCTTTCCGGGCGACTGCTCTAACCACTGAGCTACGGAGTCGTTACGAGAAGCGTCGAATTTATCCAATACTTCTTACTCGCTGTATAGTCAGCGTTAATTTCATCAATGTGGAGATATTACTACCCTCACACGCGAAAGAAATACCTTTCCAGGTATTTGGCAATCGCTAAAGATGAAATTACTATGGCAAGTTATTTTAATTTTTTTAGTTTTCTGCATTCACAATGCAATTTTTATTAAGTACTGAAAAATGGAAAATGAAGTATTTAGAAAAAATCGTCTATCGTCTCACAATCAGCTCCGATGGGACTCGAACCCACGACCTTTCGCTTTCCGGGCGACTGCTCTAACCACTGAGCTACAGAGTCGTTACAATAAAAATTGCATTGTGAATGCAGAAAACTAAAAAAATTAAAATAACTTGCCATAGTAATTTCATCTTTAGCGATTGCCAAATACCTGGAAAGGTATTTCTTTCGCGTGTGAGGGTAGTAATATCTCCACATTGATGAAATTAACGCTGACTATACAGCGAGTAAGAAGTATTGGATAAATTCGACGCTTCTCGTAACGACTCCGTAGCTCAGTGGTTAGAGCAGTCGCCCGGAAAGCGAAAGGTCGTGGGTTCGAGTCCCATCGGAGCTGATTGTGAGACGGGACGATTTTTTCTAAATACTTCATTTTCCATTTTTCAGTAATAAAAATTGCATTGTGAATGCAGAAAACTAAAAAATTAAAATATATTTAAAGGTTATTTACAAAATATAACATAAGCCCTGCTTAACTATATAGTGTAATTATACTAAAAAGTTTCAAGCTTTAGTTTAATGTTTTATTTGAATACTAGCTGTTTATCGTGTTAATTATAGTGATTTGGAGGCAACTTCGCAATTTTTTTCTATTGACAAAATTTTATGTAATCGTGTTTTTGGGTAACATAGTCACTAGTGTTAGTCCTGAAGTTTGCTGCATCTTAATTTGAAATTCTGTTTTTCATTAATATTGATATTACAGACGATCATGCATAGCAATCTAATTTTCGTTGGCCTATAGCGGGCCCTTAATGTAAAACTGTGGGTGTGTGGGCGAATGTGGCCAATGACAAGCCATTGCCTGCAGGTGGACTGGTAGTCTGTTGCATTGCATTTCATCCTTTATACTTGCGACCGCATTCGCATTGCCTTGAACTTTCTCGTAAATATTTTCATAGTGTCCACACACTTGTGCACTCGAGACGTTTACCGCCGTGCTTCGCATTCCAATATTTTTCGCATGACAGGATGGACAAAAAAGTTATAACGGCATTTAAAATCCTTTAAAAAAAAGGAAAAAATGAGGGTAACCATCTGTCAATTTTGTTTTAACAAAAATAATAAAAATTCACTATAACTATTATAAACAACGGGATATTTACCATGTTTAGATTTATTTATGAGTCCCCGATATTTCGGCGCAGTTGCACGCCCCATAATCACGGAGTAACAGTTACTCCGTGATAATGGCGCGTGCAACTGCGCGCCAATCTTTAACAACTTCTAGTAAAGATTTCGTAATAATTATTAAAAACTAAAAAACCCTAGAAGTGAAGTGCTTGTTTTTTCATTTTTAATGGTAAATTTTGCAGTCGTGTTTTTAGTTTTTTAAATATTACGTTTTTATTTTAGACTTTTTAGTTCATTGTCAATAAATCATCATTTTTAAGTAAGAACTTACTAATTGAAAAATTTGTAAATTCTTTTCTTTTTTTAGATTAATTAATGCGGAGAGATTTACAAAACTGCCAGTTATACATGTTTATGGAATCGCTATTTAAAACTCTTCATTTAATACCTACCCCACTCGATGAGATTTAAAAATATTTCTTTTACAATGTACAGAATAATATGCCGCCTAAAAGCCGCCATTTTGTTTTTTGTTAATATTGATGTTCTATTTTCACTCGGGCTATTAAGACGAATCTGATGACGTATCAATTAACAAAATCAGTTTATCCGTTTAGTAGTTACGAGGGAACATAGGAACAGAAACACATACATTCAGGTCACAAACGTAACACTTTTGGGCTTCGCCCGCCGCAGTCAGGTAGTTATTTATTTATTTATTTATTCACAACGGGGTAGCACTTAGCCTTCATCACACCTGATGATAAGTGGTGATAAGGCTGAAGGTGGAAGCGCACTACTCCCGGAATCCTCAATAACTGAGGAACTGGCTATCTTATCTCTAACTGCCGGAACACAATAATGCTGAAAACATCATTGTTATGGCGTCAGACTTAGATAAGATGGTGGTAGCTAGCCAGGCGGACTAAGAACAAGTCCTACCACCAACCAAACCGAATACAATATGTACCCCCACTGGGAATCGAACCCGGGACCTCTGGGTCTGAAATCGGTGGTATGAACCACTAGACCACAGAGGCGGTTAAAACTTCGCCCGCCGCAGTCGAGTAAAAAAACTTAAGCTTACTTTCATTTATCTATGTGGCGAAGCCTAGTCATTAAAACCGAAAACGTTGGTCACTCAGTTCAAACGTTTGTCGTTAGTTGTCAAAATAGATAAATTCCATTTATTATTAAACTATTAACGTTTGTACCATTATTTTTTCTATTTTGCAAATTTTCATAAGGTGTTAAACAATCAGATATTTGAAGTAATTTTATGTATTTCTTCAGTTTACTTGCAAAATTTGAGAGATTCGATAATGCACAAATTGTATGAACTCAGTGACCAAGCTAAATTCTTTACTAGATTCGAATTTAAAAATAATTAACACACAATGCTTAATTACTTTGACAGGTGACAGTAAATTTTTTTTTTCCAACTCAGAATTAATACGAATTATTTGGAGTTTTGCTTAGGAATCAACAATTTTTTTACTAGATTCTCTGACAGGGTCTCAAGCTGTTTCTCTTTTGGTGGGCACTCCTTTCAGATGCACATAACTTTTCATGTCGCGTAAAGATTCTCTGATAGGCTCTCAACCTGTTTCTTTTTTCGTGGTCAGTGGTCACTCCTTTCAGATGCACATAACTTTTCATGTCGCGTAAATATTATTTTTGTAAGACAGAATTAATTTATTTCAGTTTTATTTGACATACAAAAAAGTCAGTAAACGATACTTTATTACTACTACAATGGATAATTCTTTTACAAGTAAAGCTAAATCTCACAAAATAGAGAGTGCAGTTTTAACTGTGCCTCAAGAGCCTAAACTTAGAGAAAAGTGGATGAAAGGAGCTATATAAGACAACATTCACCCTCTTCAAAATCTGCCTTGCAATGTTGTGAAGATCATTTTGATATGATTTTGATGTAAGTACCTTGTATTCGTAAAAACATAACCTCGTTAGATCTTGCATCAACAGTGTATAAAGTAAACAGCAATCTCTACACTTGAAAAATTTGAATTTTCCATAAATAACCACCGCACTATGTCCATATAAACCTTAAGCAAATCTCGCGAGTCGAATTTAGTCAAGCCTTTATCCATTTTGTAGATATTTTAAATGTTTTATATCATGATTTGAATGTATGATTACCTATATCCTATATGTTTTTGAACTCAGCTTAAGTCATAGATGTGCTTAAGTGACTAATGGAATGACGTCACTGCGCGCTGATTGGTGTTTCAAATCACGTTTCGATTTACGTAACTTTACATTAAAATATTTTGCAAAATAATAATAATTTTGGAATAAATCTTCCACGAATGCACTTTTAATGGCTATCATCATTGGATTATTAATATAATTTCTCAAAATAATTTTAATGCAAGTTCCCCTGTACATACTTCGTTCAACGCCATCTAGTGAAGCTTTTGGAAGCTTTTTTTTTAAATGGCCTCTCAGAAAATCGCTTATTACGAAAAATACTAAAGTAAAAAAATATACTGACTGAAGACATATTAAATTCGAGACTGATGTCTTGGCTGTATGGGCATTGATCCCTTTGCTAACCAAGAATGGGTAAACGTTAAAAAAAACCAGCAATGATTTGTCAAATTTCCACAAGTAAGTTCTCAATGTTCCAAATTCTTGTGTGTGATTGGTCAGACATTTTATTAAGTCAGTTTACGTTTCGTAATACGCTAAAGCTATAAGCTGTAATAACAAGATTAACCGAAAACTCAACTTATTCAAGCTTTTGATGAGATTTATGCATTTACCATTCATAGAAACTAAAAAATAACATTAATAATAAAACTTAAAATAATAATTCGTATAGTGAGACTCTTTTATTTTTATACAATGGAATGCGAGCTTGGTTGACCAAAACCAACCAACGCAAGAAGAACAAACTTATTTCAACTTTGCTTGTCATCTCCGCCGACGAAGAAAAGTGATTTCATTAAAATTACATTAAAGTAAGCTAAATTGTATTGAAAATAAAGGCTCACATAATAAATACGGTAACTCGTTTGTTATAAATCGACACCATGAGTTCAATCGGAACAGGAGTAAGTAAATATTTGTAAATTATAGGTTAGGATTATTTATGCTGTACCTAATTATTCATATTTACTTTGAATCTAAGTGATTATTATTTTACCTGTATGTTATTTCAATCTTCACTTTACTTGGTACTCAGTGAATTTGCTTCTTAATCATAAATGACTTTGATAAGACTTGTTTTTTTTATTTGCTAGTCACGTCTGTTTGGAATACAATAAACTGTACTAACTTACTGGATTTAAGATTTCACCACCTCTATACTTGTATAATGTTCTCTTACGAAACACCTTAAACGTTCAATATGTCTAGAAACAATCAACATAGCCAAAAACTTGATATTGGCGAAACCATAAAGGGCTCTGCCAATTTTGCCATTACTCACTAAAAGGATAATGATAATAAGTACCTACTATGTTCTGTCAATATCTATGTAAAACTCTTGGTTCTCAAATATAATCTTCTAATTGAGAATTGTCTTTGTGGTTCAGTATATAAATTGTTATTTTGTATAATTTCAGTATGATCTTTCTGCCTCACAATTCTCTCCTGATGGAAGAGTATTTCAAGTAGAATATGCAGCAAAGGCTGTGGAGAACTCTGGCACAGTAATTGGTCTCCGAGGGAAGGATGGAGTGGTGTTTGCCGTTGAGAAATTAGTGACATCAAAACTGTATGAACCTGGTGCTAATAAAAGAATATTCCATATTGATGAACATGTTGGCATGGTAAGTAATCATTGAACTACATTGACTATAATCAGATGAGACTAATTTGACCAGGTGAACTACATAATATTACCTACATTTTCTTGCCGGTTCTTTTTCAAATTCTCCCACCGTAGGTTTGCGAACCGATGGTTTTAGCTTCTTTGACATTTACTAGTGCTGTTTCAGCCTAACTAAACTGAATAAAAGTTATTCATTTTCATTTAATAATAAAAGATAAAAATAAATAATCACAAAACACACTTAAATTCACCAAAGAAGATTTATACACTGCCTGTCTCAAACATCATTAATTAAAAGTAATGCGAAGCGCATTGGAAGGGGCTATGGATAAAATGACATTTTTGTATAGCACGGCAGATAATTGATTTTCCATACCTACATAGGTTATATTATATTATTTTTAAGCCTTTAGAATTGTTGTCATTATTTTTTATATAAACCACCCCTGAACTATAGCGAACAAAACAAAACAAAACTTTATTGCAAATTGGTCCAAGTTTTTTCTGAGTTTTAGTTAGACTAAAGAACAGCCATTCATTTTAGAGCATAGTTTGTAACTTTAGAATGTAGAATATTAACTTATTCATTTTAAAACATATGAAGTTACTTTCATGTAATTGGTTTGTAGATGTATCACTATGAAGTATCAGTGAATCCAGGATTTATAATAAATCTGATTGATATTTTCAACTCTTTAAAGTCTGTATAAAATCATTATGTCTACTACACTTAAGAAGCCATTCCACTAATATTACAAATGCAAAAATTACAATGGATGTTTGTTACTCAATCACTAAAAATGCTGAACGAATCTTATGAGTATAGTCTGAAATAGCACATATTATGCTACTTTTTATCCTGGAAACAGAATCATGCAGATCCAAATTTTGGTTAATATTATTTTTGTAAGTTGATTTACTTAAAGGTTTTATTTTATGACTTCCAGGCTGTAGCTGGTCTGATATCAGACGCAAGACAGATTGTAGAAACTGCCCGGTCCGAGGCATCCAATTACAGATCTCAGTATGGAATCCCAGTGCCGCTAAAGTATTTGAATGAGCGTGTGTCGATGTACATGCACGCGTACACACTGTACAGTGCTGTGCGACCATACGGCTGCTCGGTTGTCATGGGAACGTGGACTGATTATGAAGGACCTCAAATGTACATGTTGGATCCTAGTGGAGTTGCATTTGTAAGTTGTTTATTTTCATTTTATTGAGAAGATATTTAGTTTTGACCCTTGTGGAGTATTTGTTGATGTAAGAATTCTATCTAACTTTTAAAAGTTCTAGGATGAATCTTGATTAGTCGTATACCTAAACACAAAACATAGGAAAAAGTTTTTAGTCCACATTGTGAATCTGGTTCTCTATTTTGAACCTCTTCCCTCCTCTTTTAACCTATTCTCTACACCGATCAAAGACTGGAACTCATTTGCTCATAGTGAAAAGCACTATTGCAAATTTCAAAAAAGAAAAAAATTACTAAGTACTTAACTTAAAGAAGGAGGAGGTTCTCTCCATCATCAGTTTTTTTTCTTGTTAGCAACATTTTTTACATTATCTAACTACTCATAAAATGTCTTTCCATATTCGTCATTTACCCAAATGATAACTTTCCCTGAATGTCTCATAACATGCCCTAAAATTTAAATCCTGTGGATACCTATGAATCGTTATCCTCCGGCAACAATTCAAATTATGCATTTTATCTATATTTACAGAACAGTACATAACATATTAAAATTAGCTAGTTTGTCTGAAATATCAGTTAAACCCATATTACAATACCTAAAACTGGTATCCAATAATAGGAAATGCCCACAATAGGCTACTTGACCCTTTTTTTATTTGTCTCCTAAACAATTAATAATTGTCCTTCTACACCAACAAAATGTATTTATTAATATTTTAAAACATAAAAACCTACAAAACTTAATTTTAAAATTTCGATTTTATTATCCGGTAAAAACGCTCTTCGCCATGTTCTGACGTCATACAATTTGTAAACAATCACTTGACAGTGTTGACAGTGTCAAGTAGTTGTTTACTTTTTTTTTACCTTAGGGTAGTTCCACTTATCAAAGATCTTTGTCCAATTTGCATTTGATCAAAGAAATTGGACGACTTTGACGTTCAACTTTATACATTCGATATTCAATTTCTTTGATGAAATGTATATTGGGCAAAGATCTTTGAATAAGTGGAATACACCCTTACTAATATGTAGCAAAAGTCAAAGTGACGTTTATTTGTTTACAAATTTAGAAATCCAATGACGTCAGTGTGTAGTGTTTTCATCAGTTCAAATAAAAAAATAAAACATATATTTTTCAAATTATTTTTACTTTAAATCCATCTTGTACTTTTATTTCATGATATCACTATATTACGTTTTCCTTAGCGAAGTACTAAAGGAAATATTCATTTGATGTATCAAATATCATACTTAATTTGATTTGTCAAGTGGCCTATAATCAATTTTTGTTCTGGAAATGACTTATGTCATTGTTTTTCATGAAACTAACATGCTCTTCACTCAGTACCTATTTTATTTAACTATCTTATGTATTTTTACTTTGCTTAAAAGTAAAATATGTGGACTATTATATTATGATTAGAGATCGGATAATCGGATGCATATTTACCTAAAGTTGAGGTGTTGGCTATTATGGAATGCACTTTTGTATCGAAAAATCCCGGGATCTCGGAATGGACAAATATAGTGTTTTGGTTATATAGAATCAAAGCTGGTATTTACTTATATTCAGAGGTTGGCTAAAATGGAATGCACTTTTGTATCAAAAATATATCTAAAAATAATAACTCCTTTATAATTTCACATTTCTTCACATACTTTTTCATGTTTCGAAACATATCTCAAAGAAAAGAAAAACCATTCAAGTTCTTGAATATAATTAAAGTAAAACGGCATCACTAACAAAATCGCGCGCTCAACTAACAGTAGTACCTACCTGTACCTACCTATCGTATTAAAGGACTAAGTAAGTTGAATGTTTAGGATACACAGTATCTATATGTACTTCACTGCCTCCTACCACAGACGTAACTCAGTGGCATACTTAAAGTTGCAAGTACGTACGTACCTAAACGTCATATTTTGGTGTACACCTATGAAACATACACCAATCGACAGAGAAAACATTTTTAAACAACAAATATTCTTTGACAAAAAGTCGTAAATGATGTACTTTTTGGAATATTTCACTTTGAACGTGTATAATAAAACTTAGTATATTAAAACTTGACATTTTTAGGTTGGTACTTGGAACTTTAGGTATGCCAGGCTTCATATAAAAAAGTTGGAGACTTTTGAGTGGCTGTCAGGCATTGGTAAGTATTGTAGGCTTTCTCTTGTTTTTAAATTTGTCGTACATATTGTCATTGGCGTTGTCAATAGAAATTGACAATTCACGCGCAACGTTGCTAGATCTCCATAGCTCGGCTTGTACAGTACGCGCAAAATAACTTAACTCTGAAGATCGCGCGGAATGCTGCGCAGTAGACGAATACAGGTGTGCCCGGGGTAAGATTAGAAAATAGTTACTACGTAACAGACAGATAAAAAAATGTCAACCTCAGATTTCAGTGACCAAACCGTAGTGATAGATAGTGATTAAAGTTATAGTAACCGAGGTAATATTTACGCCCAATCAGGATATCATAAGCTCACACAAAGGTGAGCTTATGATATCCTGAATGAAACTGAATGAACTGAATGAACTGAAACTTCAATGAAGAATATTTATAGTACTTAATTTATTTAAAGTATATTTATGTTTGGTATCTTGTAATTATGTGCAATAAAGTATTATTGTAAGTACTTATTGTTTTATTTAAACAAACACTCACTACTCTTCCTCTAACACTCTACATACTAATAAATCGCATTGGGAACTTAACTAAACTTCAACTAAATACGTATGAATAGTTGTGTAAGTAAACGCGGAATCCCGGAATTTTCAAAAATTAATACCACATGCTAAAGGCTTCATTTTTACACCATGTTACCGACTAGTTTTGCATTCCCGAATTTTCTGGAATCCCGGGATTTATATTTAAAAAACATATTTTAAGAAGCCGCTTCCATAGTTAGTTAGCCAAAAATTAACTTTAGGTAAATATGCATCCGATTATCCGATCACTGATTATGATTCATATAATTTGGTAAGAAACATGTTTCACAGTAGAATAAAAATTCCATAATGTTGTATAAGGATTATAATATCAATGGATGACTCTCTAAATTGGAGTTCTAAACCAAATCTTTCTTTGTTTTTGTCTCCAGTCATACTTCGGCTGTGCGGTGGGCAAAGCGAAACAAGCAGCTAAGACTGAGATTGAGAAGATGAAACTGGCTGACTTGACCGTAAAGGAGCTTGTTAAGGAAGCTGCTAGAATGTAAGTCCCATAACCCAGATTTAATTAATACCTAACCATATTTGTTCTCATAAAAGTAGTAAATGCGAATTAACTTTTTTTTTATATTTGTTTCTATTTGCAATCGGTCGCCAGACCATAAGCGAATATATGGGAAATAGTTGTCATACGGTTGGCAGAGCCGCCACTGCAGCCTTGCCAAATCAAGAAAAATCAGAAGACGTGGCTTCTTTTTAAGCGCTTCACTGTTGCTGATGTGTCTAGTAGCTCAGCAACAAGAGGATTAGGGTGGTGGCACAGACGCTCTTTGTGTTGTTGCTGGTGTCGTTCAATCTCCGATGTCACGGTCGGCATGTTTAGGTACTCGTGAATTTCATCGTTCTTTGTGAACCAAGGTGCATTAACTATCGCCCTCAAGATCATGTTCTGTACTCGTTGGAGACAGAGAATGTTGGTTTTGCTAGCCACGCCCCACAACTGAATGCCGTATGTCCAGATGGGCTTGAGTACTGAGTTGTAAATCAGGAGCTTATTGTCCACTGAAAGTACCGAGTTTCTACCCTTAAGCCAGTACAAGTTTCGGAACTTTAGGTTAATTTCATCTCTCTTCTTCTTTATGTGGGTCTTCCAGGTAAGGCGCCTATCCAAGTCGAATCCAAGGTATTTCACGCAGTCAGAATGAGGTAAGAGATCATTTCCAAGTTTCACGGAGGCACAGTTACCCTTCCTCAGTGCAAAAGTCACATGTTGTGATTAGGTAGCACTAGCTCGAATTCTCCATTTGCAGAACCATTTGTGTGTTGCATCCAGCTGGTGTTGAAGATTGTCGCTAGCTGTCGCAGGGTCAACATTTACCGATAAGAAAGCTGTGTCATCAGCGTAGGTTGCGACTGTGATGTTATTGAGGATTGGCAAATCAGATGTAAATATGTTGTAAAGTACAGGGCCCAATACCGATCCTTGTGGAACACCAGCTTTTATATGTTAGTACAGTTACTTAGTTAATGCGAATTAACTAAGTAAGTATATCTTTTTGCTAGTAATTTCTATAAGTTGGTACTACTTATTTCCTAGTACTTATTCAATTGATTTTTGATGAGATAAGTCTCGATGTTGGATGTACATAAATGTACCTACTAAAATCTAAAATATTAAAAAGAAGTGTACATAATGCATACTACTTGGAGTATTTAATAATTTTAAGCGCCATCTAGCATGTATTTCTGTAATCACTTTATTTCGTAACGAGAAGCATGCTTTTCTGCCCTTTCTCCGCTGCTATATGATGCACATAGAGGGCGTTATTGACATTTTATGTAGAAGAAAAATAGCAACATCTATTTCTTTTTGGTTTATTGCATATTTTTGCACGTTTGGAAACTACGCGCAATCTGTGAAAATTGTGATATTGCCGCTTCACAGTTCACTTACCTTAAGTACTTTTTCAGCAGCGTTTGCTGCCCCCTTTAGACAGCGTAGTTCAAAATGTTCCTTTGTATAGCCAGTGGTTACCCGCGGTCTAGCCCGCGTGGTACCAGTTCCCGTGGGAATATTGGGATAAAATATGATACTCCCGAAAGAAGTAGGTTTCTAATGGTTAAAAATCGGTTTACTAGTTTTTCATTACAAACACAAAAACAAAATTGTACCCATATTTTGTACTATTGCCTCCCCGCGGTTTTACCCGCGTGGTTCCCGGTCCCGTACGAATATCGGGATTTATTTATAGCCTAAGTATATTAGCTTTCTACTTAAGAAATATTTTTTAAATAGAACCAAAGGTTCAGAAGTTATATATCCATTACAAATTATCCGTTACAAACACATACAAACCAATAAACAAAAATTAAAATCTTTATCTACTCGTAATAGCACAGAATAATATTTAATAGTTTTAGTATAGATTTCATCCGCGTGGACTAAGACCCGTGCCCAGCAGTGGGATAAAAAGTAGCGTATTTTACTCAGGGATAACGAAGCATTCTAATGGTAAAAGAATTTTTGAAATCGGTGCAGTACTTACTTCTGATGATTACGCTTTACCACCTCACAAACTTTACCTCTTTATAATATTAGTACCTACTTATAGATAAGTGCAATCGATTCTTCAATTCCAAATACTACTAATATAGCTACTAGGTATATTTCCATAGAACCACACAGAATTTGCGCATTTTTATTTCAAACCTTTTCTTCCTTACCATAAGTGATTTTACTATGTTTAAGTTAAACAATGTTTAAATAATTATGCTGTCTCCTTCAATCGATAATATTATGAAACCGATAGCATCACATTCAAGAGGCCGGCGACCGGTCAGCTCCCCATACTAACGTAATACCAAAATGATTTGAAATTAGAGCATTATTTTCTGTACTTGTGATGGTTTTCGGATTATTTTTTAATTTATTGGGTAAGTAGATATTTTGTTTTTTTTATAGAAACCTAGATAAATTTTATTTAATTTCTATGTACCTACTCGCAGTCAAACCTTTTTAAAGGTTTTGCGAGACCTTTATATATCATTGATGTATCCATGTTTGTAAAAATTAATAAATAAAGAAAATTCTGTCTTAACTAAAATAAAATCACTATTACAGTCAATCTTGCTCAAATTTGAAATTATTTTGGTAAGTATTACGTTTGTATAGGAGACAGACGCGTCGCGGGCCACTTAAACACTGTTTCAGTTAAACACAAGCTAAACAGTGTTTTATAGTAAGACCGTCAATCTTTCCCCAGCATCTACCTAGTCCACGACGAGCTGAAAGACAAGCAATTCGAGCTGGAACTCTCATGGGTGTCCAAGGCCACCGGCGGGCGGCACGAGATGGTGCCTCGGGAAGTAGCCGCGGAGGCAGAGAACACGGCCAAACAAGCGCTGGCCGACATCGAGGACTCGGACGACGGGGAGATGTGAACGGATTAGATAATAAATTTTTATTTCTTAACATATGGAGTTGTTTTTAACCTTTTTCTCGGTATTAAGGTCACAGCCCACTTATACCGCACCGCTCCCACCCAATCAAAGTATGAGCAGCCAAATATGGACTTAATATCGTTCACTATGTAGATGCACTTTACAGTAACAATATACTTACAATCAAGCACGTACCCAGGATTTTTTGTCGGGGGGGGGGTCCGCTGAGGGGGGGGGGGGGGGTAGTTTAGATGTTTGTTGCTCAATCATGCCAAAACGGCTGAACGGATTTGGCTGAAATTTAGGACACAGATACTTTTTAGCCTGGAGTGGAACATAGGCTTCTTTTTATTCCGGAAAAATATCACATTCCCGCGGGATAACGTCGTAAAGTTTACGCCCATCCCGCGGATTAATGGATTTCGGGGGGGGGGTCCAGACCCCCTGGACCCCCCCCCCCCCCCCCCCTGGGTACGTCCTTGCTTACAATAGCAGACAGCGCGCGGTAAGCGAGCCTGCCGTAAGCTAAAGTGCAGCTACAGGGAACGACATAAGTCCATATTTGCCTGCTCATACATTGGTTGGGTGGGAGCGGTGCGGTATAAGTGGGCTAAGTCCTTAGAGTAAGGACACATTTACTGAACGTACGGCGCCGAAAGTTCAGCGAACGTTTTTTCAAGCGCCGTAATTTCGACTGTTGTGTCATAAGGGACTTCTGTCACAGGGGACTTAAAAACACTGCGAGCGTATTCAACCGAACGTTCGGCACCGTACGTTCCGCAGATTTGTCGCGATTCAGTACTTGGAGGTCGAAAGTCCGTCGGGCTTATTACCAAAACAAGCAACCAGGGGGCCGATTCTCACGCAATCGAGAAAAGTTCACATTTATAAGCTCGAAATTCAAATATAACACAGTTTTTGTATTGTCAGAATTTCACAATCGAGTTCGATCGAAAACCAGTCGAACGCTAGGTACGAGTGGTACAGACCAATAGATGTTCGTATACGAACTTAGCTGTCAAAATGAATTTGTTGACATGTGGGATAGCCTAGTTTGTTTGAAACTTTCTAACTTTTCAATAGAAACCACAAACAAAATGTTCGACATACGAATTACCACACTGAAAAAATTCGAATGCCTGAGAATCGGGCCCCAGTTTAGGAAAAATGTGATAGTAAAAAACCACGAGCCCTATAAGTAGCTTTCAGGCGGGAAACTTATAGGGCTCGTGGTTTTTTACTATCACATTTTCCTATACTTACTTACAAAAATTGCACTGTGAATGCATAAAAAAAAATTTTAATCTTAAGCAACCAGTTGCTAATTGTACAATTGCAACGCGACTGCTACTAAGTAGTTGCGGTTGCTAGCTTGCGGTTTGCAATCGGTACAGTACGGTACGAGCGCTTTCATGCAATTTTAGTTTATCAATCGCTCGCTTGTCGTAGCGATCTACGTTCTGTTTTGGTAGCGATTAATTGTTAATTGTCGCGATTGCGACTGTCACTTTAAGGGCCGATTTTTCAATGCCTGGATAAAAGTTATTCGTCTGATATCGTTTAATACCTCCAAATTGAAAAGCAGTTGTCATTCATATCTCTCTTGTTTTGAGATTGCCATTTACTTTGGTTGGTTAATAATTTAACTGACTGATAACTTTTATCCGAGGATTGAAAAATCAGCCCTAAGATCGGTAATAAGCCTGCCAGTCAGATAACTCTGCGCGCGACTGGGGCGTTTGGCTCTAGTTACAGCACATTGTTGTTCTAAAGGCTGATTTATATTTGCATAGGTACAGTACAGTAGCGAGTTAAGTTACGGTCTTGGTGAGTTAAGTTCTTATCATCGTTTGGACAGGGATTTGCCAGTCAAGTAGTAACATAACGATTAAGTACAGAGAATAGGATGAGGTTCTATTTTTTCGGCAAGTCGAGCGCAAGTCCACCCCGCCCGTGCGTCTTCCGCACCCCCATAGCGTAGTAAAATAACCTACAACTGTTGTCGGACACTTCCTCTCAAACGGCATTATAACTACTTACTCGCCTATACGGTTGGACGCTACTTAAAACTTACTACTTAACTGACTGATTTCTTTACTCGCTACTGTACTTATGCAAATGTAAATGAGCAAATGTAAAAGTAGTAAAGTGTTTACACCTGTTATAACTTAAATTCAATCTAGTTTGGTCACAATGGACGAAGGTACTTTCCTACTTTGCTAAATTAGTGCGTTCACATGCGAACTAAAAGCAAATTTAGTAAAGACCACGCCTACCGGTGAATACGCGCGGTGCGGGAGGGGGGGTTACTTAAGCAAAGATAGACTCGATTCTATTCTACTTACTCACTTATTCACTAAATCGTTTACTTAGCACTTGTTACTAAAGAGCTGTTAAGTGACTGTTTACACGCGTAAATTTAGTTAAAATTAACTTAAAATTTAGTTAATAACTTCGTCACTTAATACATGTAAACAACCCATAGAGTAAGGTAATAGATTAGGTATTCGATTTCCATCGCCCGCAGACCCATCTGGCGGCAACTTTTGTTTTGATAGTTAAATAAAAGGTTTCTATGAAGAAATGATGTTTGACATTAATTTCAGTTGTCTAATTTTGTCGGTTCTCGTGTTCTCGATACAAAATATCCCGCCACAATAATGCTTTGGGAACCAATAACGTAGTTTATTTGTGCTTTTTTCAATCTCACAAGTAATTGTTTTAAGGCCTCTCTCTACACACCAAACTATAAAAATAAAAATGAATCACCGAAATGTATGTAGGTACGCGCATAACTTTAGAACGACTGCACCAAATTAGATGAATTCTTTTTTGTTGTGTTTGGTATTATCAGGACAAGGTTTGTATAACAGAAAATTTATAGATGGCGCCACCCGTGCGAAGCAGGGGCGGGGCAGCTAGTAATATATAAACAGGCCCGGCGGCCAAAGAGCATGTAATCACTACGTTTACCGGCGGCCTAGCCCGGGCGCCGGGTTTGGTGTGTGCCTTTACAATATATAGGTAAGTAAGTAGTTAAAAAATTTGGATTAAAACTAGGGAAACTACTTAAAAAATAAAACTTAAGTAATTATAACTCTTCATTTATTCGTATTGTCAGTTTATGTGTTATCTCACAATATTTGCAGACGTTACTAAGAGCAATATACAAATTGTATGACCGATATCTTAAATGACTCGCGTATTTATAAAATGTACAATATTATAATCTCATTCGTTTTGAACTAAGTTAAATATTTACAAAATATTAGATCTGATAAAATTGTATACAATATTTATATTTTTTCTTTAGATTACAGTGTTATAAATACATAAAAAATTATAAGAGAAACAATATTTACATGATATTCAGGTCATATTTTCAAACATTACTTTCTTATATTAATTATCTTGCAATCTCTTCTATTTCTTTATTCCTGCTGCGTGGCTACTCTTGGATATAACTGGAAAAAGAAATGCAACTATTAGTTAGGTACCTACTTACTTGAATTTTATTTTAATATCAAGGCAACTACTGCAGAAAAGACTTTTAAGTACAAAGTTTTTCATTCGTAAACTTCTGGGACAGCCGGACAGCTGATGACTTAAAAATAAATAATAGCATCCTACTAATATTATAACTTATGGAAGCGAGACGTGGTCTTTTACTATGGGTCTCATAAGAAGGCTCAAAGTCACCCAGCGAGCAATGGAGATAAAAGATAAGATAAGATAAGATAAAAATATTCTTTATTCACTTAGACATAATAAATATGTACTTATGAATCGTCAATATTTTCCTACCACCCATTCAAGACTTTTTTAACTGACAAGAAGAATGGGCGCAAGAAACTTGCCAGCGTTTCTTAGTTAGGTAACGACATTTACAAAAAAAAAACATATCGTTACTAATACAACAATTGCTTAGTATAAAAATACATCATATTAAACAGTGATTATGTTATGTGTTACATCATGACCATGCATTGCGGTCATTCAAATAATCGTCTACTTTATAGTATCCTTTGCTCATCAGCGACTCTTTAATGTAACATTTAAATTTATGCAATGGTAGTTCAATTATATGCTGTGGAACTTTATTAAAAAAAGCTATGCTTTTCCCCAGAAATGAGGCTCTGGATTTTTCTAGCCTAAACTTGGGAACGACAAGTTTATCTTTATTTCTTGTGTTAAAGCGATGAATATCGCTCTGCTTTACAAATGTATTATAATACTTTTTCACATAAATTATATTTTCATAGATGTAATGTCCTGCAACAGTTAAAATGTTTATTTCTTTAAATAGAGAATAGAGAGAGCGATGCTTGGTATTTCCCTGCTCGATCGAATCAGAAATGATGAGATCCGCAGAAGAACTAAAACGACCGACATCGCTCGAAGGATTGCTCAGTTGAAGTGGCAGTGGGCGGGACACGTAGCGCGGAGAACCGATGGCCGTTGGGGCGGAAAGGTTCTCGAATGGCGACCGCGAACCGGACGACGTTCCGTGGGCAGGCCCCCTACAAGGTGGACCGAGCGATCTGGTCAAGGTCGCGGGAAGCCGCTGCATGCGGGCAGCGCAGGACCGATCGTTGTGGAGATCCTTGGGGGAGGCCTATGCCCAGCAGTAGGCGTCGTACGGTTGAAATGATGGAATATTATAAATGTGAAAGTTTAGATGTTTGTTACTCAATCATCACGCCAAAACGGCTGAACGGATTTGGCTGAAATTTGGGACACAGATACTTTGTTGCCTGGAGAAGAACATAGGCAGGGAAATTTTTACCCCGGAAAAATATCAAATTCCTGCGGGATAACGTCGTGTAGTCCACGCGGGCGAAGCCGCGGGCGGAAAGTTAGTTCTATGATAAAAGTAAGACTGAGCCAGTCTGATTTGTAAAGTCATTCTGCCAAATTGGTGAACCATTAAACAACCATCTTAATTTTAAATAATGGGTACAGGAGGCTTACCACAAGCTCAAATATCAGTTATTTTTAGGTTGAGAGAGTGAAACGCCGCTATACGGCGTGTAAAGCGGCGTCTCACTCTCTCAACCTAAAAATAACTGCTATTATAGCTTGTGGTAAGTCTCCTGTGTGCAATAAATTTGTTTTGTATGGAAAAATAATAAAAAAAGTTTCCTCCATAAGTACAAAACACTGAAATATTTTTTTGATTATTTGTCATACAAAAAATTATTATTGTAGGTGTTTCATTATCTGCCATGAAAAAAAAACAGCTCGATTTACTTTTTGGTAGACTTCGGTTGCCGCCGTGTCCACTATTTTTCATTTTGGAACCACTGTGCTCCGCCGCCGCGGTATGTTCGTGACCAGTTCCATAGTGTTAACTTCAAATTCTAGATGGCGCTACTCACCCCGAGCAGGTTGCGCGGCACGTAGCCCTCGTTGCGCGCCTGGTCGCGGCACCACCACCACTCGCGCTCGTGGTCGTCTCCCTTGCGCACCACCACGAGTCGCGCGCCGGAGCTGAACGACAGCTCGTCGCTGCGCGCGGCCGTGTACGAAAACACCGCGTACACTACGCCGTTATTCATTATTCCCAGCTTCTCTTGGACGCCTGGATAATGGACAAAGGACTTATTAGTAAAGCGGTAGTAATAATAAATTTTGGACACAATCGCAAATCATGCTGCAACACGCTGCAACCCCTCCTGATGTTTTCAGCATTATTGTGTTCTGGCAGTTAGAGATAAGATAGCCAGTTCCTCAGTGATTGAGGATTCCGGGAGTAGTGCGCTTCCCCATTATCAGGTGTGATGAAGGCTAATTAAGTGCTACCCCGTTGTGGATGAAAAAAAACCCATATTAAGGAACTAACAGTAGGTATAGTCAAACGGTCATATTGTGACAAGATACTGAGGCCGCCAGGAATAACTTTTTTCTGCCGAATAAAAGGTAGGTATAGGGATTAGGGTAGATCTTTTATGTGTAAGCATCTGCTAGCTCGGGCAGACGGTAAATTACGAGTAAATGCAAATTGCATGTACCTAAGTATAAGTACAATTAGGTATACCAAAAAAATAGGGAAGAACACTGAAAAAACTTTTACTATTTATATAAATTAAGGGGATACCTCACCACTAGCACATATTAAAAAAATTAAATTAATCATCAACTTACTGTAAAGATATTCGGAACAGCCATCAAACCCTTCCTCGTCCTCTTCGCACTTCTCAGCCGCTGTCTCGTGGTCCGACAACGTCGTTGCGAATATGCACGCACCTGCAAATTAAAACGAGTACCGTTAGATGGCGCTATTGGTAAAAAGCACAGTGATGGTGTTAGTATGTCCTCTGTGGACAACCCAAGAAAGTTGTGGGTATGTTGTTTTGGGACAACCACAAGTTAAAAATTGTCTAAAGTAAATATACATAATGCTGTTTTCTAAAATAGCTGTTTTTATTTTATTTATTTATTTAAAGGTACCACACAAACAGATTATTATCATTAAAATTTAAAATATAAAAATCAAGTTAGGTTGAGTCAGATAATAACCCAAAATTAGTGTACCTACACAACATGATAAAAACATATAGCATTATTTATTACTTAAATATTATCAGACATGCAACAAAAGATTTGATACACAAAGAAAAATAAACTTGAAACTAACAGAAACTATGCATAGGTACCTAATTATAAAGCTTCCAAAGAAATACCACCAAATTTGGACAGTCTTTAATCAGTCCCCAAGAATTCGACTGAGGCCACATCTTGGTATATGAAAGTAGTTTTAAAAACCGCCTCTGAACCCGTTCCAGCCTGTCAACATGGACTTTATAATAAGGAGACCAGACAGGACAACAATATTCCATAGTACTTCTTACTAGACTGAAAAAAGACACAAAGTCCTTTGTGTTTTTTTTATTCTTTTGTCGTCCTCAAAATAAAACCCAGAGACGCTGACTCTTCCTTATGATATGATCGTAGTGCGATCGGAAAGACAGTTGTTCCTCAAATACCACTTCCAGGTCCTTAACAGAGTTTGCTCTCGATAACGCATTGCCATTTATGCAATAGGACTGGGTTAGTCGATGTTTTTTTCTAGTAAGAGAAATGACGCTACATTTATCCACATTGAGAGCCATGTCATTAGTTTGACACCATTGTGAAACAATCTCATGATAATTTTGAAGCAGTGTACTATGATCTGCGTCTTCAAATTTGGTATATATATTTTTAGATCGTCATCGTAAGGGGGTGCAGGGCAAGATAAGAGGCTGGCTAAATCATCAATGAAGACAATAAACAGCAATGGTCCAAGATGTTACCCCTTGGGGAATCCCTGAAGAGACCGATATAGGTAAATAAAAATGACCCTTGACAGTGACTAGCTGTGATCAGTTAATAAGATACGACTATCCATCTCAGCAAACACGCGGGAATACCGTGTGTGCCAATTTGAGACATAGCAAAGAGTGATTAACTTTGTCAAAGGCCTCACTAAAATCCAAATAAACAGCTTCTACTTGGCCCCCAGTTGCGGAAACCTTATATACACAGGTAGTTTTTATATTCAAGCAAATTACTGAGTGCAGACCTTTTCTTCACGAAACCATGCTACTTACTTGTTTTATATAATGTTTATGAAGTGATAATAGAAATATGGATACATGAGTGATTTGAAAAGCTTAGCCAAGCACTAGAGTATACCTACTGATTGGGCGATTATTAGCACACAAGCTTCTGTCTCCAGCTTTTAATATAGGCACAATGTAGGCATCATTAGCAAGGCTAAGTGCTACCCCGTTGTGGATAAAAAAAAACTTTCCAACGAGTAGGAAAAGTGCCGAAAGCTATAGATTTATTGAATATCAAAGCTAGTGGTCTTGATAGTTCTTCTGCTCAACATTTTATAAATTTTGGGTAAATTTGTTAAATAACTTGTAAATTCAGACGATCAAACTAATACGAGCCACTAGTAATTTAATGCGGGTATTACCGTTGTCGACGAGGAAGCGCACCATGGGCAGGTTGTTGCAGGAGGCGGCGCAGTGCAGCGGCGTCCACCCGTCCGAGTCCTGAGCGTTCACGTCGCACCCCAGCTCCACTAGAAACCTGCAAACAGAAGATATTAGATAATATTACGCTCGAAGACAGCAATCGCTTATTGAGCCAAATAAATGACCACTCGATGGAGGCACCTGTAAAAAATCCAAATCGCGCAATATGTGATAAGGCTCTTAAGAAAACGCTGACAACACGCACGTTGTGGGAATCGCAGGAAGGTTACATTAGATAGGAAATTTGAGATGTGGCTGTCATGTTACAGACCATAATGCATTGTTTCTGGACATGAAGTTAGTCATGTCGCATAGCCATGGAGCATGGAACCTAACTGAATATGGAGCTTCCTATTTCTGACGATCAGCGCCCTCTGACGCCAAGTTATGTGGCGCGGACTCTAGCCTGTGTACCAGAAGGGGGTATGGAATGTAGTGTATTGCTAAATTGTTTTTGATAAAATAATGTGCAGAGGTTATACTTACTTAACGATTTCAAAATGACCAGCACAAATAGCGTTATGGAGAGCAGTGATGCCTTCGTCATTTGCAGCGCTCGCATTTTGCACCTGTAATTATTCAATTAATAAGTTTTTATTATGTAGGTAAGTACCTACTTATGTTAAAAATTACGATGATTTGAATATATTTTTTTTTACAAGACTAATTTTTCCAAACGCAACGGGAAATACAAGGATTACGACTCTTTTCTGAGCAATTTAGAGACTGGTGTTTTATTTCTAGTATGCTCGTACAGTTTTTCTGACTCTAATATTTACCTGTGTTGCCGTCTTCTTGACCAGCTCCAACTCTCCCTCTAAGCTAGCGTCGAGCAGCAACGCCAGGGGATCGAAGCTGACGCGCCTGGCCAGCGGCGCCTTGCCGCCCTGCGCCTTCAGGTTGCCCTTCTTTGACCGCCTCAGAACATTCTCAGAGCCCTGAGAATCCTGACCGTTCAGATCGACCGAGCTGATCTGCTCGGCGATATCGGCAACATTGTCCTTGCTGTCGTCTTGCTTGTCGCTAGAGTTCAAAGATATGTTGTTGTTGAGGGCCCTGTCCACTTCGTCTTTCTGTTTCTTCTCCTTCCCGTTCTGCGCTTCGTTCGCGTCCGCCAGGTGGTCCATTTCGGGAAATAGGAACGCTGGTGGCATTTCTATTCGACGGTTTATGCTGACGCTTATTCCGCTCTTTGCCGAGTTCAGATTTCTGAGTTTCGGTTGTTCGCTCATCGGCGGCTTTCTGATCGTTAACGGTCGTGCTTTGATGATCATCTCGTTGCTACTGCTGCCGTTGCTGGACTCCTTTTGATTTGACTGTTCGCTGTCGTTTGACGAGTCCGGGATTGGTATGGTGGGTAGTGTCGCGTCCGTGTTTTGGTTGAAGTTTGTATCATTGTTCACCGACTGTCGGGGCGGTGTCTGGAATTATATTTTTTTATAAATTGGTAATTCTTGCATTTATTGTTAACTCTTTCTTGGGCAGTACGAAATCTGGGACTTATTATTATTATTATTATGATACTAACTAGGAATTATATGTCATAGGGTCACACAGGTATGCTTGATTGAATTTACCGGAACTTAGTTTTTTTTAAATAGGGTGGCAACATAGTTGCCTATGACATAAAATGTATCATGTTTTGTGGCAAAATGATTGCCAATACCTGAAAATCGCAGGCAATATAATTTGAATTATTGGTAATAAAAATGCTAATGATATTTAAATTATTATATTTACTCTTTTTGGTAAATAAATCACCAGATAATAATCGCTAAAATCTCAAAAAAGTAACAAATTAAAACAATCCACTAGATCAGTAACTTCCGACATTCTTATGTTCTCACAGACCTACTGCAAAACAAAAATAACGAAAAAACGTCAAATACTAGTAATCGAGATTAGAAATAAATTAAAAATATAGGAATAAAAAAAATATTATAATAATGGCGTCGTACACAATACAACTACCTAGGTCATAAGTACCTAGGTAGTGATACAACTTTGCATAATATGCTGCACATAATACGAGATTGCTTGTTTCGAGATCGTGTGCTACAGTAATGAGAACGTCAATGTCGGGATTTCACGAGGCATGTGTATAGCAACTTGTGCTGTACGAATTTCGTTTGGAACTAGGTACACGACTTTTGTAGTCAGCGCTATCACTGACGGTTTCGTTCCTCTTATGTTTCCAGAAGAGATTATTTGACTGTCTTATGCCCGAATACTCGTACGCTACTTATCTTTGGGAGCGTCTCACACATCGCCCTGTCACTTTAAATGTCAAACATATGAAAGAGATGACATGATGTTTGAGACGCTCCCAAAGATGATTAGCGTTCGAGAATTCGGGCGTTAGGCGCGAAGAGAAACCATCAACAAGTAATATTGCGGTACCAAAATTTTTTTTTTCATGAATTCAAATCATTAGGCAGTTCTAACTCTAAACAAATATCTACGGATTTGAGGTTTTTCTTGTAAGACATCTGTAATAAAAGTCGCACTGTTAGGCACTGGCAACTATTTTGCCACATACAAAATGGCCGCTTCAGGCATTGGCAAGGTCAAGTTTTGGTAAGTAGAAAAACAAATGCACTCGATAAATATTCGAAATTACTATCTTCAGTCAAAGAAAAACTGTGTACGATAAATAAAATAACAAATAACTTACTTTTCACACGGTAAATAGATATTATTGGATTTGTGCAGCACGTCGTAAAACACTTTCAAGAAATCAGCCATTTTAAAATGAACGTCAAAAAAGTTCAGTTTTTCGCCACATGCATATTTCGCGTGATTCATACGTTATGTCATAGATGTCGCTACATGCCTTGCAAGAAAGCAACACGGAATAGATTAAAGTGGCGCGAAATTAAAAATAAAAACATCTCGTGGCAAATATTTTGCCAATGCCCAAGAAAGGGTTAACAAATTTGACACTTTGAATGAAGTAAAGTTGGATAAGAAGTATTTACATTGTGATACTAGTGAAGAAGAGATGTTTACCTTAATAGTAGGTTTTGGAGGTAAAGCTGGTTTAGGTGACTTGTCCGTGCCGCTGTTGTCGGGCGTGGACAGCGGCGTGCTGGCGCTTTGTGGGGGAGACAACAGGATGCTCTGTGAGGACGCATTCTGGCCGAACGTACTTCCTGCGCTTGAGGACAAGCCCGAGGCCGTGTTCCTAATGATCTGGGGTTGGGAAGTAACCACGTTACTAGCTACATGATTCGATGATGATACGGTTATGGTTTGTGTCTGAACGGTCTGGGGCTGGACCGGTTGAATCTTTGTGGATGATGTCTGGTAAATGGGTGATGGTTTCCCATTAGAGACCTGAACCGATGTAGGTGCAACGCTCGATACGGGTTTCTGGAATGAATGATGATGATATTTACACATGGCAAGCGTAAAAGCGACGTGATGGAAGCAAACTTAAAATTAATGCGGGTTGTGATGTGGAAGAAAGTAGTTAACTTACCCCAAATCCAATGGAACTGTTTGAAGTAGTTGTGGATGACCCTAAGCTCGGAGAACTTCCTTTTAAATTACCCTGTTGACTCTTCACGACATTGCTCTTGGAGCCGTCGTTGCTTTGACTATTTTGACTTAATCTAGTATTTTGTGGATATGCATGATTCTCTTTACCCTCTTGGTTACATCTACTTGAAGAATCAGATTTTTGTAACTGATATGTGTGTTCCTGTTGATATGTTCCTTCCGTTTGACTCAGGGGCGTTGCTAGACTTTTATTCACAACCGTCAAAGGCGTAGAATGCACAGTCATATGGTTCACATTAATATTAGCGTTTTGATTTTTATCTTGTACTTCGTTGCTTTTCCCGTTGACTTCCGATTTCGTTTTACCGTTTGTGCTTTGAGGGAATTTTGTATTGTATGGCAAGGTTTGGTATTTAGGATCAGATTTACTCGCAGCGAACTCTGGTAAGAACTCTTGTTCGTTAATTTTAAGTTCTTTGCTAGCTTGGTTGCTGTTGGAGCTGTTTGTACTATTTGGACTATATTGGGGTTGCTTTGAGTAATCTTGGTATTTATTCATATGATCAAACACTGGCTTCTGATCATAGGCATTCGTGATTCCCTGTTGCACATGATTATACGCGTTGATATTATTTTCATGTTTATTTGGATACTGCCCTTGATATTGGTTATCTCCTAGAGGCATGTGAGGGTAGTTACCATTGTACAGTGGATTCATCATCTGCTTTTGCTGAAGATAATGTGCTTCTTGCTGTGTCATATGGGCTTGCATGTTTTCACTTTGCGTGAGTGTTTTTAATGGCACGTTATTTTGTATTACATTTTGTTTCATAGCCTGAAAATAAAAACAATACGTTTTTTATCAACAACAGACTAGCAAATGATAAAAAGAAATACCTATAGTTTAGGCGGTCACGGGAAGGGTGGTGAAAAATTTACTGTTTCCAGCTTCATCATGTTTTGTAATGCTCTTTAAGCTGTTGGTCCAGCTGTATTCGCAGTTGTTCACCGACTGATACGCATTGGACCCGCATGGTAGATCAAAGCCGAATTTTCTAGAAGCCCCTTGTCCAAGTAGTGGGTTATTAAAACGATATGATGTCAGAGGACCTTCTCCAAGAAGATATCCATCATGCTAGCCTACCAGAGACATCAACACGGAGACTGAAGTGGTTTTAAGGCTTGCGCAGACGAGGGACTTTTGTCTGCCGACATAACCTAAAAGTGGAAATATTTGCTGCGAATGCAAGGTAAGTAAACGAAGATTGTTCTGCCCATGAAGCTCCTCCTGCCTCGATAGATCTTTACGAATGAAACAACCGTCGTAATGCATTGAGTTCGTGGTGAAGGTTACCACTTTAAAGTTAGCCCGGCGGATAAAAGTCCCACGTCTATGTCCTTTAGCCGATATGGACCGGACTTCATCATCATCATACCTGGAAGTTGTTGTTGTGATTGAGGCTGGGCGTGGGCACGTGGTTGTAGGGCTCGATGGCGGCGACGTTTCCGCCGCGCGGCTGGTTCTTTGGTTGGCTGCTCGCGGAGTACGGCAGCTGCTGCATCGGGGTGGCGTTGCTGTTTCTGGAATGGAGACGATTGAAAATTAACTGTGGGTCAATGTGGTTGGTGCTGGTATTCAGACATTAGATAAGTTATTTAAAGCTTGTTTGAAATTTCTTAAGGCTGAAGTACCTATCTATACAGACTTTCGAAAAATCTACTTTAAGTTAGGTACTTGGGATAAGTTAGATGCATTAGGCGGTTCTCATACTGCAACGCGCCCCGTCGCAAAGCGTGGCAGAGCGGGATTGCAGAGTATGCGCCTACACCAATTAGTAGGTATACAAAACACGCCTTGTCCAACACACTGAACAACACGCGATGCGATGCGGCAGCGCAGTAGAAGAGAGAGAGTGAAGTGAAGTCACTAGTGGTTTCAGTAGGAGTCTAATTGGTTACAAGTTCAGACTGCAAGTAAACTGCAACTTGTTTACTTGCAGAGAACTGAGTACACAACTCTGTTTGTTAATTAATAAATAGTGAGCGAGAGTCTAAATTAAATAAAATTGCATTAATTATACCTACCTATCCCAATAACTGCATAGTAGTTTTCCTCATTGTTATCTAAAAACAGCACGGTTATCTAAAAACAGGATTAATACAACACCAGCTCGCCTACATAAAGGTAGGTAAGTACACTTTGTCATCTATCAATCAATCCAAAGTCAAAGTTGTGGATGTGTCGGGCCAAAGCCATCTTCTATCTCACTCGTTGCACTTGTAACAAGCAGCCGAGAAATAATAGCGGGCCATGGTCGGGCACACCATTAAAGACTGTAGTAAACGACAAGAACCTGCCGCATGTGCTTCGTGTAAGCGCTTCAATAAGCCCAGCCAACACAAAACAGGAGATGAGCACTGCCCTGACAGAAAAAGTGCTGAGATCAGGGTGCATACCATCAACTTTAAGACAGCGATTCAAAAATAGCGCGATGCAGAATAGGTTCCTAAAATGAATTGCTTTCTTTCGTACTACGACCTTCTAAAAACTGGATCGCAAATGAATTGCTAAATGTGAATGACCAAACGATTTGTGTCCTTATTTTTTCTATCCGTCTCTTTCACTCGATTCTGTCATGCCCGGAGAGTGAGAGGGACGGGTATAACCTACATGAACAGGCATTGAACATGATTTTCGTCTTGTCCATGTTCATTTTAAGACCCACTCTTTGCGAAGCATTACCGAGATCTTCAAGCATTGTGTTCAGGTCTTCCAAGGTCTCAGCCATAAGAACTACATCATCGGCAAACCGTAGGTGTGTTAGGTACTCGCCATTGATGTTGATGCCGTATCCTTTCCAGTCCAGCAGCTTAAAAATATCCTCCAACGCAGCTGTGAACAGTTTGGGAGAGATGACATCTCCCTGTCTCACACCTCGCTGTAGTTGGATAGGATTAGAGCTCTGGTTCTGTTTTCAGTTATTACATAAAAATAACAATAAGTACCTACTTACCTACTTTGAACTAGATAACTATAGATCGAGTAGTGTAAGTGCCCTTGAAAACAAACTGCAAATATTTTCGGATACCCATAAAATTGTTTTCTTAGGAACGTAAGTGGGCGTGAGCAAGTAAAACATAATAAAAACTTTGAAGCGAAGTTAGAGTAATATGCTTTAATGATGTTGAATTATTAATAAACTTTGTAATTGCGAATTGAGTTACCTACATACTCAAAATAAGAATCTATTTTTATAGATTCTATCTATATGGAACAAAACAAAAATAACCGAATGTTATTATCATTTGGCAAAGCAATTATTAATAACATTATTTATTTTGATGTTTTTATTGCAATTGAAAATTGACTGAATCTGAAACAAAGTTTACCTCTGCTGGTTGTGATTTTTATCATGAGCACTTGCTATGATGTCGATTGAGCGCTCGCTTCAACAGCAGCCGTGAGCCGCGCCTTGTAATGTAGCTCAAGGACGTGCCAATCTATGCTCCGCCTCCTCATTCTACAAGTCTTACTACTATTGATAGGGGTTGTACCACTATATTCATTAGATACCTTGATTGCTGTCGATTGAGCGCTCGCTTCCTCAGCAACCGCGCCTGCAGCTCGGAGACGCGCCGATCTATACTCTGCCTCTAACTCTACAAATCCTAGATGCTATTAGGATAGACAGGGGTTCTACCACGATATGCATTACCTCGACTGCTGTGGGTGTCTATGAGCTGCAGCAAGCTGTCGATTGAGCACTCGCTTCCACAGCAATCGCGCCTGCAGCTCAAGGACGCGCCGATCTATACTCCGCCTCTAACTCTACAAATCCTAGATACTATTAGGATAGACAGGGGTTCTACCACGATATTCATTACCTCGACTGCTGTGGGTGTCTATGAGCTGCCGCAAGCTGTCGATTGAGCGCTCGCTTCCTGAGCAACCGCGCTTGCAGCTAGGAGACGCGCCGATCTATACTCTGCCTCTCATTCTACAAACCCTACTATTATTGATAGGGGTTGTACCATGATGTTCATTACATCGACTGCTGTGGGTGTCTATGAGCTGCCGCAAGCTGTCGATTGAGCGCTCGCTTCCTCAGCAACCGCGCTTGCAGCTCGGAGACGCGTCGATCTATACCTACACCGCCTCTCATTCTACAAATCCTACTATTAGGTATTGATAGCGGTTTTACCACGATATTCATTACCTCGACTGCTGTGGGTGTCTATGAGCTGCAGCAAGCTGTCGATTGAGCGCTCGCTTCCGCAGCAACCGCGCTTGCAGCTCGGAGACGCGCCTATCTATGCTGCGCATCTCCTCCTGCCGCGCGCCCAGCGCCGCCCGCTGCGCCGACAGCCTGCCGTTCTGCTGCTCGTTCAGCTTGTTGCGGTACTGGAAGTAAGAACAAACAACAATCATTAGCATTTAGACATATGTTCTGTAACCCGTAGACCAATTAGCCACTAATTAGTAGGTATATAAGTATTGGACACCATAACATAACATAGAGGTACATTGTTCCAATCCTTAATTAAGTAGCTTTACCACCTGTGTTATGGAAATTGAGAAAATACACCAGAAAATATCGAAAAATTAGTTTTCGGCATTTACCCAGCCAGGAAACGAACCCGAGACCTCACAGATAGCGGCACCTTGAAAACCGGTGTTAGCATCACTTGACCAAGGAGGTCTGTGGCTATGCATGAACGCAGTCGATTGAATTCGCCAAAACATCAGAAGTTGCTGTCCATTTTCTAATGATTGTGTTCTCATAGTTAGCTCTTACGACCTCATGGGATGAAAGAGGGACTAGAATAAAGCTTGTAAAGCAACATTTCAAAAGTTCAATACCTTGACCAGAATATCATTTAAAAATCTATAATTCTGCATTACTAAGGTATTTTAAAAACTCTCGATAAAATTAACTCCAGTTACAAAACCAAAGTAAACAAACAGTAGGTACAAATTACGTTACTTTTAGTACCTACCTACCTACGAATACTTACCTATATTTATCACTAAAACCAAACCAAATATTTGAATAACTGACTGAAAACATTAAATGAAAGAAATAGTTTAATTCGTTTAATGCGATGCATGTATTCCCTCGTTTCAACAGAATTACACACTTGTGGATTGCTTATTTTCTACTTTGGACTTTTGAATCTTTTCACAGTGGGCACTCGTGATAAATTGTAAGTAAAAGCGTTGAGATTTTCAGCATATTTTGCATGTTAAAATGAATGTTGCACTTGCTATTATGGTGCTGAATAGTAGAAACGTTGAATAGTCTACAAAGTGTTATACCTACTTCGAACTAGGTACCCACGTAAATTTAAGCAAGACTAAGCACACTACAACTTATAGAATAGGTATTTAGCTTTGTCGATTACCTAGGTACTTTAGTGTTTAATAAAGCTTAATAATTTTTCAATAAACACAAAATGTAGTCTTATTTAATTACTAGCTTTCCGCCCGCGGCTTCGCCTGCGTGGACTAGGTAAGTACACGACGTTTTATGCCGCGGGAAGATCGCGGGAACCTGATGTTTTTCAGGATGAAAAGTAGCACTTTCACATATAACCTACATATTATATTAGTATGGATAACACTATTAGTAATAAAATTATATTTTTCAAACTAGCAAACATTGTCAACCCTGCCGACCAAAAGACAGAGATTAAAAAGATTATTCAGAAAAATAGCAGAAAAACTTCAAAGAACTTATTCTTTAGCACAAGAATCGTTATAATAATATTTGATTCATGAACTTTGGGGAAGTTTCCAAATTTTGCTGTTGATCTATCTCAAGATTTTGTAACAAAAATATGATTAAAAACAAAACCTTCGGCCTTATCTCCCAAGTTTTTGATCAATGAATCTGGAATTATTTATTCTTTGGCTTAGGCAAAAACGTTTTGCTTTCCCGAGTTTAAATTATAAAGAGGTAAAAAGCTTTTTCGATTATTTTCTTTCAGCATTTTTCGATAGGAATGTTAGAAAAATCAAATGTTTGGAAGATATGGTAAATGGAGTTCCTTTTACTGTTTTTATTTGTTAACTAGCTTTCCGCCCGCGGCTTAGCACGCGTGGACTACACTACGTTATTCCGCGGGTATGTGACATTTTTCCGAGCCTATGTTCCTTTCCAGGCTACACAGTACACACAGCTAGAGCTAGATATCTACAGCTACGTATCTGTGTCCCAAATTTCAGCCAAATCCGTTTAGCTGTTTTGGCGTGATTGAGCAACAAACATCCAAACATCTAAACTTATATGTAAGTAGGCAATTAAAATTACACAATAGTAAATACATGCTGAAGTGACCTAATGCTATATGTATCCTACATACATACCTACATCTACACTAAAGTAGGAGCGAGTTTTTTATTTTTATTTATTTTATTTTATTAAAAAAAAAAAACAATAATGAAACTTTAGTTAACTTTCGCTTGCAGTAAATAAATTTACATCAAAAATGCAATAAAATCATTCTAATTAAAGTAACCAAATAAAAAAACTACGAATAAGAAGAGTAATGATATAAGTTTGGAGGCATAACGCTGTGTCATCCATTATCTTCAAAAATTTGCCGACGTGTCACAGTGGAGCGTAATTGACTGACAAGAGAGATTATACCATGATAACCTATAGGCACTAGGTGTGTTCCGGAAAATTGGCAAATGTTAGAGAAAACTGAAAACCTAGAAATTGACTCATTATTATTTTTTATTTACAACGGGGTAGCACTTAGCCTTCATAACACCCGATGTTAAGTGATAAGGCTGAAGGTGGAAACGCACTACTCCCGGAATCCTCAGTCACTGAGGAACTGGCTATCTTATTTCTAACTGCCGGAACACAATAATGCTGAAAGCATCGTTGTTATGGTGTCATACTTAGATAAGATGGTGGTAGCAATCCAGGCAGACTAAGAACAAGTCCTACTACCAACCAAACCGAATACAATATGCACCACAACTGGGAATCGAACCTAGGAACTACTAGACCACAGAGGCGGTAAAATTTCGTAAGGTACCTATACCTACCAGTGTATTTGTAAGACTCCAACTACCTCGCAGGAGTAGCTTACTAGTATCAAAAACAACGTTTATCTACACTCATGTTATAATATTCGAATTATGAACTCATGCCTGGATACACTTTATGCCATAGTCAACCTTAAAAAATAAAACTGTTTAATAATGGTCATTATGATACAACCGGATACAGCATTCACTCATTATATAACACTTATTTTTCTTAATTTTACAATCTCCATGGCAACCGTAGGATTTACCGGCCCTGACTTCCAGCTCTTTCAAGCCCTTCTTTAGCCGGCAACAATAAAAAACTTTTTTTAAATTAGAATTTTGAATTTAGAAGGTATAGACTGTATACCCACTCGTGTTTTAATACCCCTCATTATGCGACAGTCACATAAACTACTATTCTACTACTTTCCGACAAAAACGAAAAAATATTTGGCTTGTCATAAGTACAAAACTCAATAAGCTGTTCGGACATATGTGTATATGTGGAATGTCGATTTATGTTCGTAGAACAAGTAGGTAGGTAGTCATTTATGATGTTAGTAATCTGATCCGGCGTCGAGCCCGGTGGCTATAGTGGATTTCAAAAGTTAGATTTAGATTTTATAAGAGAATAAGCAAAATATATACAGGGTGTTAGTTTAAACAAGGGACATACTTCAGGGGGTGAAACTACTCAGCAATACAAACAACTTTTACTATGGGACCAAGTGCGATATCGCGAAAAAAATCGGCTGTTTCATACAAAAGTGCAATACAGAATGGGCTAAAATGTATGGAACAGCTGATTGTTTTTCGCGATATCGCACTTTTTTTATTGATGGGTACTTTCCCCCCCTGGAGTATGTCCCTTGTTTAAACTAACACCCTGTATAATGTTTTAGTAACTAGGTTTCAGTAATTAGATTTGCATCACATAGGTATATTTGAAAATACGTTTTTATTGTATCGTGCATACTACAACGATTATGAGCCCAATCAAACTGTCGTCAGATATAAAGTCTGTGGTGTGCCTACTTTAAAGTAGGTAACAAATTTTTGACGTATCTTAAAACGCTTTGCAACAATTTGCCTGAAGAAAGAAAGAAATTTAATTTCCTTGATACTAAACAAACGGCCATGCTATCAGTGCCTTACAAACCGCCCAAATCCATTAATATAATAATGTCCCACAGTTATCTAACCGCGAATCCACTCCTGGGTCATATTCATTCCATGTGAATGGATTTTTCCACTCCATTGCATTTTCTGAGGAACACGAGAGCGTTTTTTGTTTTTTCTTGTGAATCTTATATACTTACATAGATGTGAAGAGCTCGAAAAATTTATCGAATTTACGTTGACTGACTTAAGTTGTTTGTTTAAAAGTGCAAAAGAGAGATTTGCATACACGTCATAACTTATAAATAATTGCTTTCGAAATTCTATTTGATGATACTGTCGTTGTCAAGTCAAAGACTTTATATTTAACAATGCACTATGTTAGTTATTTACGAACTTTCAAATTAAATTTAAATGAGTTCACCTAAAAACTAATCTTTGTCAAATCTAGTAAGGTAATTTTATTTAGGAGACACATTTTTTTATTTTTTACTAAAAGCTACGCCGGACATTAAGTTTGTGCAAATAACTTAATGATCAGCATAGCTGTGTGCTTATTGACTGATGATGATGAACAGCTCAAACCACTGAAAGGGTTGCGTAGAAATGTGGCACCCAGATAGCTATTATGACAAAAGTGTCTGCTACAATTCGATTTTCCAAAAATCACTTCCTAAAGGAATGAAACGGGGTTCCAAAGTTCGTATGGAAATTTGTGAAGAATGAACGAGCGAACTACGTTACCCCGAATTTAAATCTGAGGCAAGAGGCAACAGGACAAAAGTTAACAGTTAAAAAATGTAAGTGTGTAATTAACTCCCAGTTGTAAATACTTTATTGTAATAGTGCGTATGTCCTTTTGAACCGTCGTCCGTCGTCTATCCGTTTCGCGCCAGATATTGAAACTAGACGCTCCAACTTCTTAGCACAAATAGGGCGTAACAAATTAAGTTATCGCTTTGGTGAACTTGACAGATTCTTGTATTTGGGGTCTGTTAACTTGATAATTTACTAAGAATTTAATTAAAAGGCGTATTTTTAACTTGATTGTTTTGTTATCTATAGGTAATCTAACTAAAAGAAGACAAACTGACTTTCTAACTTTGTATAATTACTAAACGACTAAACTGACCATATTTTTTTTTATTTCATAATTTTAATAAGAATTACGCGTTTATTACAAAATAGGAATATTTATAATTTTATCCTGTTTGCTTATTTAAAATAGAATTTGAAGATTAATAGATAGTATACGTGGTTAGTATTAAAGAATTTCTATTAAAAATGAGAGCATTTAGCATTTATAGCGATTAGGTACAATATTCTAAAAAAAACAATGATAGCGTCAACAATGACAGATAACAGAATTTGAACATCGTTTCTTCTTTAGACAATTTTCTTACCTACCTACGCATTTTTCACTGTTCCTCGAGGAGAGTCTTATCAACGAAGATACGATAATCTTATGAAATGAAGTCTCTGCTCTCTGGAGAGAAATCCGGGATTGCATTATATAATGAAGAGACGAGAAAATTGTCGGTAGGATCCATCGGCGAATTAATCTAAACAACGATACGCCACGTGGGAATCACGAATATTCGTTTTATCTTCGCTTTTCTACATTTTCACGCGGTAGTGATTTTGCCTACCTGCGTGATGAGGATTTATTTCTTGTCTGTGTTTTTTTCTGCTCAGATATTGTTTTATTTATGTTTCGCTTTGTAATACTCTCGATTGTTTTGTCCATAGCACCACAGATAACGTAGGTACTAAAGCATGTCAGAATTAAACCAAAGTAAATGATCACAACTTGGTTGATGTAACAGTCATGTAAAGTCACTAGCGGTTTGAAACTAATTTTATTTTTTATTTATTAAGCAGGGCAGGCGTACCGGTTTTGGCCACTGTACCGGTTTTGGCCACTTTTTGCTCTAAAAGTTTTCTAAACAACTTTTAGCCATTTATGATAAAGGCAATCAAAATAAGGTATTTTAAGGTAATAATAACAACCGTTAGAATTCCTTATGACATAAGATTTTTTTCAATAAATTCCATTTTCTGTTTGAAAAAATGTTTTGTATGAAAATTTTAAGAAATTTGTTTTGGATGAAATACTTTATAAACCTTTGTTTTTTACAATTAAATTGTTGTTTTGCAATTGTCTGGTTTCTAGCGCATTAGAATATATTGATTTTACTTGGGTTTGGTTTTGATTTTTCGCAATACTTACAAAAGTTTAACAATCAGTAAGTGGCCAAAACCGGTACATTTGGCACCTCTCACACATGTTGTGTTATATACAAAAAACTATTTAACTTTAAAAAAATTGAAAAATGTACCTTTAAAGCTAGATAAATTATCTATAATTTAAGATAAAATTTGTGTCTTAAATACCTAAGACCATTTAGTACTTAGCGCTTAAAAATCAAAATTCCTTAAAGTGGCCAGAAAGGGTCCTCTGCCCTACCTATTATTCACAAAAAGAATTTCATCACAATTTTGTCAGTGCCTCGCAAAACCTATAACAATAGGTTTGTCTGCGAAATAATAGCTAGAACTTATTCTAACAATTAATTACTTATTATGTTATGTATGACACAACTTATCAAAATGGTTACATTTAAGGGCACGATCTTCAAAATTCTCGAAATCAACCTATTTTTTATTCAAAAGTAAACAATCAAATATTCTTTATTTTGAGCAGATAAAAATATTGATGTTGAAGATTCATAAACGATCTTGATTATTTTGTGGCTAGAAACACGATATTCGTATCTTCACTCGACTATAAAAAAATTCTATAATGATTAATTTCTAATTCGAGAATAATATATAGAAAAATAGGTAATGACATAATATGGTAGATTGTATTCTCAGGCTACTTTTTCAAAAAGTTAATTTATGCTCAGTAACTCAAATAAGAAAATAGACTAGAAAGTTACAATAATTATAGAATAATTTGTTAAATGTTCAAATAGTATTTTATATGATTGTTACAAAATTTCCTAGGATTATCTATTGCCAAGAGATCAGCAGCAGGTAGACTGTTCGGTAGATATGGTACGCGCTTGGACAGGGTTCTATCGCCGTACACGCAGGTGACGCGCGATACACTGTACCTACCACAGAATATGTAATAGTACACTGTACCTATTTACCTACTATACACTATACTGAATTGAAAACAACAACGTCAAGCTATACATCTACATAAATGTAGATTTCTAAATTTTCCCGGCTAAGGAATAGAACTCGTATGTACCTAATTAATTCTAAGATTTTAAGTAAGCTACACCGAAAAAATTTCTACAACACTCAATTTCTAATGATCCAACCGAGACATACGGAAAAACTGACTGCGGTCAAGAGTTATACGTTTTTTTTACTTGAGGCAGAAAAAAGTCATCATCATCATCATCAGCCATTTAATGTCCCCACTGCTGGGGCACTGGCCTTCCTTATGGATGAATAAGGAGAATGAGCCATGACCCACCACGCGGGCTCAGTGCGGATTGGTGGGTATTAACGACTGCAAGTGCAGCCGGGACCAACGGCTTAACGTGCCTTCCGAAGCACGGAGGAGCTCGAGATGAAAAGTTTTTGGTCACCCATCCCGTGACCGACCATTGCGAACGTTGCTTAACCTCAACGATCGCAGGCCGAGCGCGCTATCCACTGCGCCACGGGCTCCTCCAGAAAAAAGTACCTATTACTAATTAAACGAAGTTACCTATTTTTTAAACACCAACGTTTTAGTGTACATAACAAAAGCCCACCAACCTTACCAACACCGACACCAAACACTTAACCACACTCACTCTAGGTCACAGATTAGGTCAAAGTATCAACAACACATACACACATAGGTCACGGTGTCACACCGTAAGTGTCACAGTCACAGCGTTATCGGCCTAATTCCGAGCAAGCACTAAATTGTCAAATTGGTTCAGAAAAACGTTGGCAGTGCACGCGAGTGGATATACTTGTGACCGAGCCAATGTGCAGTTGGATGCACCTAGGTCACAGAATGAATAGTACCAGTATTTTTATCAACACTAACACTATTAAGAGGAAAAAGCTGATTTTTTGTTTGTTTGTAAAGGATAAACTCAATAACCACTGGACCGATGTTCAATTCTTTCACCAATAGAAAACTTCATGATTATCGAGTCTATGTTTTATTAACACCTGCCGGCCTAGCATGAGCGGCTTATAACGCGCGATATGATATGGTACGGCAAGTTGTCTTGCTTACCCCACTAAGGTGTAAGCAAGACGGAATGCCGTACCATATCGTATCGCGCGTTATAAGCCGCTCATGCTAGGCCGGCTGACTGCAAAAAGAGGGGTGTTATAAGTTTGAAGTGTCTGTGTCATGCGTCTGTCTGTGGCATCGTAACTCCTGAACTAATGGACCGATTTAGATGCGGTTTGTTTTGTTTCAAATGAGTGATTTAAAATTTGTGAAATTCGTTCCTCAGTCGTTTCAAGGTCATCAGCTCTTTTAGTTAGTTATAGTAGGGGTCTACAGGCACAATGGGTAGTTACTGACAAACATATGTGTGTAATTTAAAAAGAATGAATTAAAAAAAAATAATCAACCCTCGACACAATAAAAAACTCAAGGTAAAAAGTAATATAAATCAACATATTAAACGATATTTTTATTCTTTTTTTAATAAATTTTTTCTCTCGACCGGAAAAGTAAAACAGAAATGGGTACCACGAGGGCAAAACTAGTTTTCATATAAAAGGTCTGAAATGCGAGTAATGTCTCACCGCCTAAAGATTGGTATGATTTTGGAAGGATCTCGGTATGCGCTTCATACTACACACAATTTGATCATACCCAGATCGAGGCGATGAGTCATCACGCGCATTCCGACCTTTTACATGACGCTGGAATACTGGTAATATTTATTCTGTGCCTAGGTTTAGGCCCGGTGCATCTTGTAAGACGCATCTTATACACGTCTAGATATCGATCTAACTTTTAATCACTGTTTACGCTAATCTTGTGAAGAGCTAATGCTAAATTTAGATGTCGACTATTTTCATTAAGATGTAGGTCAAATTACTTCATGTTGCAAGAACTATCACAAATCGATAAATTTAATTTTGAAATTAAATTCCATGCATTATTTACTATTGTTTTAATTTTAATTGACAACTTAATTGGTTGTGATATTGGTAAGATAATTGGTTAAGCAACTTAAAATTAAGCATGCTCAACGTATGTAAAAATAGCAAAAAATATAAATGTAGCTTTGGGTAGAACTTTTCAATACAAAAGTCGTTAACAAAGCTTTATTACTTGACTCGGTTATTTTAAAAGTAAAGTTTTAATTGGATTCTGAAAAAATACCAATGGTTATTTTATTAACCCTTTCAAAGTCATTTTCAATGTTTCCTTAACTCTCTAGCTTATTAAATTCCCAACGTATTCGTGAGACGTAAATAAATAGCATCATTAGTACATCTTAATTCAGTCGTGTAGACTGTCTGTCTGGTATTCATACGCCATTAAATCTCATTTATTTGTGTCACGGTCGAGCTTCGCTCATTTACCAACAAATGTACATATACACGGTATTTTTTTATAACCCCGGATAATTTTAGGGATTCTTCTACTCATGAAAATAAATGTATGGAACAGCTGATTTTTTTCGCGATTTCAGTTCTGGTCCCATAATAAAAGTTGTTTATTCTCATGAGTAGAATAATCCCTAAAATTATCGCAGGTGATAAAAAAAAATTACAGTGTATAACTGTAACACTATCGTGTACAACAACCCAACAAAAAAAAAGTAAAATGTTGCAAAGGCGAGACAGAGCCAAGTTTCTAACTCTACACGTCTTAACGCTTACAAGCTCTAACTAAACCTTGGTCAAAGTATGTGGTCGAAGGTAGGCTTCCCCTGGCTCATCTTGGCGGGGGCATTACCGTGCCCCCAAATCACCTGTGCAACTTTTAATCTGAATCCAAAACAAATTAATAGGTTCTATCATTTGAGTTTTTTTTAATGTTGAAACCTCATCAAAAAACGTTAACAATTTATTATTTTCGTTAGATTTCGATTGTTTTTTTTTAAATAGGTATGTTACTTGGCATGGTTCTAGTTTAGCAATCTGAACAAAATACTCTCAAATAATTAAACAACAACGAGAGAGTGTCAACCTTCCCGTCCCATTTGTTCCACAGTCTGTGACCCTCCCGCTGGACACGAGTTACCATGGCCTGCCGATGGTCGGCCGCAGTAAAGACAACCTGTCTAGGTGGGGTTTGTTGGTTGACGCGGATCGTGCCCTGCGTGTCCAACCGTTGCACGCAGGAAGACCTAATGGAGCCTACCAATGCTGCGATTCGCTTAGCCGAATTTTGGTCCGACACTGTTTAGGTTTTTAGTTTGCTATCGACTTGATAAGAAGAAGAACCGAAATAAAACCAATAACACGAGATCTCTCATGCTAACAACTCACCAAACAAATATATCACTAATTTATATTTATCCGCAACGCGATATTTTTAGCTATAATTTATAAGAAATAGCAAGTGAAAACCGTTACATTTATTCATCGCGCCATGATCAAAGGCTGTGACTTTGAATACTCGTCAAACAATGAAATATATTCCTTAAACAAAGTCAGGGCTGTCAAAAGAAATAATACAAAAAATTTATGCTGACTAGGGTAGATTTTTTTTTCTATAAATAGCTGTATATTTAACAAACACTTTTACTAAATAGAAAAAAAATATGCTGATGGGTTTAAAGCAATTTGAATTCCTAGTCCCTAGTTGTGAAAGCAATATTCGATGTGACACGTACGTGAAAAACGCTAACGACATCTTGACAGATGATTGTTGCAGTGTCATCAACTATGGTATGGGTGGTGCAAAATCACCTTTGGTGGATAAGTATAAGTAGTCCAATGGCAGCAAGGCACCTTTTTTCGCATTTGCCCCAAGAAAGAGACATAAGGACGTTTCTAGACCGCAATAAAATAAACACTATTTTCTTGAAACTTAACTGCGGAAACCCTGTCAGTTTTACAATTCCCTTTTGCGATTGTCAATGCGCCGCCCGACACTGAAATAAGCAGAGCGCCTCAGTAATACCGGCGAGAAGACTAGACGTCTAGAATACGCTTCGACTACGAATAGAATGTTATTTTAAACATGAATAGAATTTGCAAATAGTGGGAAATTAAATTTAAAGTATTTTCCATACTACCTATACCTAAGGTCTTAGTTGAAAATTGTGTTAACTTAGTTTTGGAAAGTTTGGAAAATGCAGAACCATTAGGACATTGCCAAATTCATCACGATTTATAAAACATTATTATTAGATTCCTAAAAGTATAGACTTAAGAGAAACTTAAGACAACTTCACTTACAAATTGACTTTTTTTCTTAAGACCGCCTTCCAAAAAAACTTCAAACAAAACTCACTGCCTAAAAATGCGCGACTTTTTCAAACTACTCTTGAAATCTACTTGATCTGTCTAATCAGCATCAGCTAATGACTACTAGATGACTACTTTAGAAAATATTATAAAACAGAAAAATTTACGATAATATTTGAAGATTTTTTCTATTTCTTTGGGATTCCATCATCAGATCCTGACTTGATGACAATAGGACCGCCTCGGGAGTAGCTAAGTTATACTCTTTTAAAAAAAAAATATGATGAATATCGGTCCAAAATTAACATATCGGTAAGCATACATAGATAAAAAAACATACACACAATGAAACGTTAAACATTTTTGAATTTTGAAGCGGGTTAACAGTACATTTACAATTTAAAACTGTTTCTATTCGTAGCAAATAACTTAACAGTTAAAAATTAAAGCTTCATTAGAATTAAGCTCATCTACACGGTAAATTCATTAAAAACGACTGCATTTTGTAAAGTGCATCACCGGTACTTAGGTCTGAAAATGAGCTCAATCACGATTAGGTATTTAGTATAAACATATTAATATCTACTAATACGAATAACTAGTGGATATAAACTTTTTGGATTAAAAAAGTGGCATGTCCTTTTCCGGCAAATTTCATCAATATCGGTTCAGTGGTTTAAGCTTATGAATGTATGACTGATATACCTATAATCGAAACCATTGAAAACAAACGTATTTTTTACAAGAAGCTTCTAAAAAGCAATAATTTTTTACACCTGTTCCCTCTTGGTTTTCTTCCTACCATGCAACTGACAAGTATATTTTTTATTACCAACGCAAACGATCCTATCTGCTTATCGATAAGACCAAGTTAATCCCGTTCCCTTCCCATCTGTGGGATTATGGGAAACGACATAGGCAATCCTTTTAATCTATCAGCGATGGAACCTATACAGCTTGCACTTATCTATAAAGTTCATCGACTAAAATCGAAAAAACTTCATCGGCAATAACGTATAACAAAGATGAGTCTTTTGTGTTATTGTGTCCAAAGTTATATACTTTAGCGTATTAGCGATTAAGGTATGTTGATTTGATTTGTTGTTGGGTTTTGTTAGATAATTTACAAGATAATTTCAATGTCACTGTAACATTACTTAAATTTGAATTTAAATTAAGTTTTTAGTAAAAATTTCATTTTTATGACAAGCTTATTTTCTCGGTTGACTGGCGTATGGTCAGATCATATACCTAATACTAGGGCGTATGTTTCAAAGGTGTACAGGGTGTACTTACACCAAAATATGTCATTCTTGCAACTAGGTATGCCAATATACTATCCCCGTTCAGAAAAGGAGTATAACCTAAAATATCCGATGTCGAAGAAAATAAAAAGTTTGCCATAATGAAACTCCTTGCAAAGTTGAGAGCATTTCCTAAAGCCGTTCGCCTAGACCTTATCTCATTAGGCTGCGAATAAGCAGGATGCTTCTTTTCCAGTGTTTTTGGTCCCGACAGTGACATGGGTCCGTGACGTAGGTATAGTTAAATTTATGCTTAATACACAGCTCAGCTCATGAAACTTGTGGAAAACTTGATATTAGGATCTGCGGCATGGTTTTATAAATTTGGTTAGACAATAACAATAAGTAATCTATACTATAATATTATAAAGAGGAAAGATTTGTATTTTTGTATGTAACGAATAAACTCAAAAAGTACTGGACCGATTTAGAAAATTCTTTCACCGTTAGAAAGCTACAGTCTTCCCGAGTGACATAGGCTATATTTATCCCGATATTCCCACTGGAAGGGTACCACGCGGGTGAAACCGCGGGCGGCCGCTAGTAAATTATAAAATAACCAATTTTTCACCCGCGTGGACTTCATGGCGTTATCCCGTGGGAATGTGATATTTTTCGGGATAAAAATCAGCCTATGTCACTCTCCAGCTCCAAAACTATCCCCATACCAAAAATCACGTCGATCCGTTGTTGCTCCGTTTTGACGTGAAAGGGGACACAAACAAACAAACAATTAGACAAACTTTCACATTTATAATATTACAGTATGGATAGACAATCATAACTTGATTGAACTGATTCCGTAGGTAGTAAATACAGAATACCTTATAATATACGGAAAGTAACCAGCTTATTATGTATTTGCTCTATCAAAACCAACATTGGTATGAAAACAAAAATGACTTTAGGAATATAGAAGTTTAGTCTGAATACACATAAACCTAACTTCGCTATATTTATACGTTAGAAAATAAAATCTAAGAAATTTTCAAAGTTTATGCTTGGTCCTGTCGTATCCCGGAATGAAAACTAGAAAACTCTTGGTGCATTCACGATGGATTTTATTATTTAAAAATATTCCTACAGGAAGACACGGCGCCGAAACTATTCCACTCAAATGACGTATTCCTCGCAAACATAACTTTTATGCAGAAACTTCAGACATTTTACGAAGAAACTTGTGAAAGTTGGCACGAACTCCGAACAAGCACAATTTTCGGCACATCGCTCCCTAACGTGCCTGTTGCCGGCGAGCTATTTAAACCACCGTGAAGCTATTTTATAGCATTTTCATATCTCCTTCTTTAAAACTTGGGAGTTTATGTGGTATTATAACTTACGAAAGTTATGACAGGTCGCAGCTTTAGTACAAATAAAAGATGAATAAATTCCATTTTTTTTATTTGCGCTTATTAGGCACTTTTGATTTTCATTTCACTTTTCAATATTTTCTCGGGTCTGGGTGTGTGTGGTAATGCCCGTCGTTGTTTCCAATTTCCATAATACTAGTGCTTAAGCTACTATACCTTGGTATTGGAACAATGTATGTGATGGTGTATAATATTTATTTTTCACTTCTCATGTTCGTAAAGTTCGTGTTTATGTTGGGTATAGGCGGCATAAAATCGCTTTTTATGCTTTAGTGCATAAAGTAAAATCTTCGTCTAAGTCTCAGGCTTTAAGACAAAGGGCGTCAGGTAAACAGTCACACACGCAATTAAACTTCGTTAAATAAACTTTATTAATACCTATAAATTACCTATTACCTTTATTATTACCTATTAACGTATTTCATTGCTGTTTCTTAAATATTGTACATAATCCATGTTAAATTGGTAAATTAAAAAAACTAGGCAAAATTAATGAGTTTTCTAAGGAATAAGTATTTCAAGAGTATTATGGACTACGATCTATGCTAAAGTCACTGTGCTGCCAATGCCCGTATAAAAAAAAAGAAAAAGAAAGTCTTCCCGCCAATATGGCGAAGTCTTTATTGTTTCTTTTTTGCAATATTGTTATTTATTTTCCTCACACTCGAAGTGAAAAGCAGAGTGTATAACTCGTACATAAAACCCATTTTACCCTCGAATTGACTATCCACCCTCGCCTACGGCTCGGATGGATATATACGTCTCGGGTAAAATGGTACCTTTTATGCACTTGTTGTACAATCTACTATATTTATCTATCTTTTATCTAACTCATCATCATCAGCTGTTTTATTTCCCCACTGCTGGGGCACTGGCTTCTTTATGGATAATTTATTATTTATTTATTTATCTAACTTTTATCTAACTCATCATCATCAGTCATTTAATGTCCCACTGGGGCACAGGCTTACTTATGGATGGATAAAGAAAATGGGCCACGCATGGCCCACCACGCGGTCCCAGTGCGGATTGGTGGGTATTAACGACTGTTAATGCTTTTCTTTGCCGGGACTATAACGGTAATTGTTTATAGTGATCGTATTATGTTGTATGAAAACCTGAGCAGAGTGCTTCTTTTGGTCGTATCGTCAGCTTTGGACGGTATAGTTTACTAAACAGCATCATAATTGGCATAACGTAAGTTAAATATACAGGGTTAATTTTTGAACACCATCCAAATTTTTAAGTTCGTCTCAGAATCTGTAAGTGAACAACTTTCTCCTAGAAACATGGGTCGAAATATGACATAATTTTTTTGACTTTTCATACGAATCAGACTGATTACACGATCGATTTAGTATGGGAAGTCCAAAAATTTTTGTCGTATTTCGACCCATGTTTCTAGAAGAAAGTTGTTCACTTACCGATTCTGAGACGAGCTTAAAAATTTGGATGGTGTTCAAAAATGAACCCTGTATATAGCACACTGAAACAATCACACACACACAAACAAACATAGGACTTATAAGAGAAAAATCTTTGTAAATATTTGTCTTTTATGATTGATGTTATCTTACTTAAATTTGCACATACTTACTCGTACCATTTAGTTAACATAAACGGAAGAGGAATGGCTGTCTGATACAGGAATTTATATACTAAAACTTACTAGGAAAGTCATCTCAACTTTGTATACACCTGCTCGCGTAGCATGACAAACTCGAGAAGAGTTTTGTCTACCACTAAAGTCTTTAATTGACAGCTGAACAATAGGTTTGTCTACGATTAAATGTCATTTTTGACGTTTCGATGTAGACAAAACCTTTTTCAAGTTCATCATGCTATACATGCTGGTTTGTTAAAGCAATAAAGCATTTTGTATTTTTAACCGACTTAAAAAATTTAAAAGGATGAGGTTATCTTTTCGTCGCGTTTATGCATGCTAATAACGACCGGAAAAAAATCTTTCCGTGTTCTGTGAACGACCGTTTTTCGTGCTTGGGCTACATACAGCATGGTACTGTAAGGATTTGGAAAAGAAAAGTTTGCCTTAGGACAGTATTAGTTTGACACATTGGATGACAGGCCGCCTTCGCGGTAACAGCTCTGAGACTTAAAAAAAATAATGTATTGAAAAAGTATATTTTTTAAAATTCCCAAGCTCTGTGTTTTATTTGATAACTAAAAAACGTGCACAGTTTAAAAAATCTCATCTTTTAAAATTTTATTTAAAAAAAAAACACTTTTTTAAAACAGACTAAAAATATTTTCCAATAGATTACTCGTCAAGACGATTCAAACGAGCCCAAACTCGATGCGGTTGCATTGTTTTAATATTGAGTTGCTATGGCATGGCCTTCCGGTTTCATCATCAAACCCTGAACCTCGTCTCCCGTCAGAGTACGTGTCAAGACAATTCTAACGAGCCCAAACACGAAGGGGTGCACGGTGACATCATGGAGTTCCTGTGGCGTTCTACCGGCTCCATCATCAGATCAGCTCAACGACACCGTAATATTGCATTGTCATCCAGTTCTGACCTACGTTCAAAGTTTCAAGTCTCTAGCTCAAGTATAAAATTGTTTGCAAAATTTGCGTACAAACAAGAAAGCAACCTAATAAAAACGTGGTAAAAGTTAGCACTCAGAGGGCTGAGTTATAGTACTCACCATAAGCTCTCTTCTCAGTTTGTCCAGCTCATGCGCTGATGGGGGAACTGGCTGGACTCTCCCCCTCCTAAGCTCTTCTAGCTGCCTCGTCAACTCTTCCACCTTGGCCACCGCCACTGATAGCTCCTTCTCCTTTTCATTGAAGAGCGCTCTGATGGACTCGAGGTCGCTTGCTAGAGACAAGAAAAAACATAAGTCAATTAGGACCGGAGTGAACTGCTTGGGATGTTTAGGAAAAATGTGATAGTAAAAACCACGAGCCATATAAGTAGCTTTCAGGCGGGATTCGAACCCGCGCCTCCGGCATTGTTAAACATGTGTAAAAATGTTTCTTTCGGATGCGAGGGTTTCCTCACATTGATGAAGCAACGCTGGCCTACAGCGTAACAAGGGATAGCAAAATTCGACGAGTCGTGTAAGCCTTTCGGTAGCTTAGTTGGTCAGAGCATCGGGCCGGATTCCCGGAGGCGCGGGTTCGAATCCCGCCTGAAAGCTACTTATATGGCTCGTTGTTTTTTACTATCACATTTTTCCTATACTTACAAAATTGCATTGTAAATGCATAAAAATTATATAAAATGCTTGGGATGTGTTGGTAGTTTATGAAAAACTTTTTAGGGGCTGTCCAATAATCACGTGAGGCTGAAAGGAGGGAAGGGGGGTACGAAAAAAATCACTTAATATCACAATCACATAGTACAAAGCCTCACCACGTATCACCAGGAGGGAGGGGGTCTAAAAAGTTGCTAAAAACATCACGTGGTTATTGGATAGCCTTTTATTTGCATTGGTACATTTATAAAGTAAAGGTTGAAATAAAACGCATTTTGTTACTATGTTATTTATAACGTAATCTAAAAATAAATGGCTTTTTTTAGGAATGCTGCCTGTATTTTCCTATTAGCAAATACAAATTTCAGTTATAGATAAGAGTTAACTTTAGACCACCTGTTAACGCCTGCAAGCATGACAACCGTCAGGCTTGCCCACGGCGAAAAAGGCATGAGGCCAGTGCCGTAATAGAAAACGGATCTCTATTGGACGACGGACAGCAGCAGCCAATCAGGAGCGCCTGTCAGCAGCAAACGTCACCGCGTTGGTGACTGTACAAACGTCACTTCTATACCTTTTCTCGACCACAACGGACGGAGCGCGCGCGCGCTTCTTTCTTATCCATCCATCACCCATTACGAATTTTGTACTCATATCATAATCTACCTTTATGTAATTTTGTACCAACTAAAGTTTAAGTAAAGCAGATGCTAAAGCATCATCAGCTATCCAAATCTTTTAAGTATCAGCAAGTTAGATCCCTTTAATTCCCACTTCGTCATCAATCGTCGCACAACGTGTCATGGTGTCACCGGGCCAGCCATCGGGACCTTCACATCTCATCACCGAGCGGTACCTGGGCCACCAACCACGTTTCACAATAACACAAGTTTTTGGTTTTCCCAACATCATAACATCTCTATAGGGGAATAGCTGTTTAAACTTTTATGGTCATTAACACTGTAAATAAATATTACGAAAAGCGGGATTTTTTGATGGTAGAAATCCCGCTTTTCGTAATAAGGGGAATGCTATATGATTCTCAGTGATTTTGGTGTAGTAGCTTCCCATTTATCACTCCAACTCTAGAGTAAATTGTAGTGCACTGCGCTTAGGGAATTGCATACCTGAGCATTTAGCGTAGCGACAACGTTTGGCATATTATGTACCATCTAATTATCTCTGTGATACTGTTGTGTTTAGCTAATAAGGATTAAGCTAGTTAAGAAAAAAAAAAGAAAAAAAAAAAAGGTTTTTTTTTGTGGATTCGTAAATTCATTAAGACTCCTGGACTTCCAAAAACGCTGTAATAAATAAAAGTTGCTGTTCCATCTAGAAAGACACTCTTGTTTAATCTTGAGACGTGCCTATTTATATTCTTCTCGTCTTGAGTAGAATTCGAGTGATGAAAAGGTGTTCTGATCTTTGTACATTTGGTAAGGCGGCTGTGACAGTTTATTGAGAGCTTTGAGCCTTTCGTTCAATACGTTTTGAATCTTGTGTGAAACATTCGCATTCGTATTCGCGTTCGCGAATATCAGCGGCAGATATTCGCAAAAGCATTCGCATTCGCGAATGTATAAAAATTAACATTCGTTACATCACTACTACCTACACACGTCGACCCAAACCAGCAAAGTTTGTTACGTGTGATATTTTGTAAAGCTGTCTCTTTATTTCATACTAATTTAAGAGGAATTTTATTTCGGAAACTCGTTTTACATAAGTTTAATGAGTATACTTACACGGTATTTTTTTTATCACCTCGGATAATACTGAAAAATGGAAAATGAAGTATTTAGAAAAAATCGACTCGTCTCACAACCTGCTCCGATGGGACTCGAACCCACGACGAATTGCATTGTGAATGCAAAAAACTAAAAATTAAAATAACCTCGGATAATTTCAGGGATTATTCTACTCATGAAAACAAACAACTTATTATGGGACCAAAACTGAAATCGAGAAAAAAAGTGCAAAAATATTTAAACAAATGTATGGAACAGTTGATTTGTTTAAATAATAAAAGTTGTTTGTTTTCATGAGTAGAATAATCTAAATCCTAAAATTATCCGGGATGATAAAAAAATTACCGTGTAGGTATACTAAATACATGGTACCCGTTCCCGTGGGAGTTTCGGGATAAAATATGGCCCATGTCACTCGGGAAGAATGTAGCTTTCTAACGGTGAAAGAATTTTCTAAATCGGTCCAGTAGTTTCGGAGTCTATTCGATGCAAACAAACAATCAATCTTTCCTCTTTATAATATTAGTATATTATAATTTAAATTTAACATGAAATTAAATGGTTTATTCGGCAAAAAGACACAGTAAACAAGAAACACTTTATTGCCTAAATGCTAAATGAAGATCAGATGTGTCGCTACTTATAAAATTAAAACATCAAAGTATTAAATTTTTAAACTGATATTAACTAAAATTCAGACAGGGATACTAAAGCAAAACATTCAACAGAATAAAAACAACGAAAACAGAATGAAAATCGAAACGGGAGGCTCATTGCATTCTAATGGCAGATTAAAGTATATTTTTTTGTATGTTTCGCTATTCTTTTTTTAGTTTTAAAACAGATTTAGGATAGATGTACGAATAAATTCTAAATAAAGTAGTATTTATTTTATTGCCGCTGTTAATTTTCTCCCTAACACCCTTTCCGGTTGACTGGAAGAGAATGCATATTAGCATTAAGTCCGCCATTTGCTGCGCTTTTGCAATAAAGATTAAATAAATAAAAATTATTTAACTACCCAAATTCTATTAAACAAAAAAACTGTACTTATTCTACGCAATAAATAATAGGGCAACCCAGTAAGCAATAAAAGTCACAGAGAAAATAATTTCCCTCGCACAGTGAAAGAAAAACAGCAATATTTTCAGCGGCCACATTCGCGGCACGTACTTCGTTTGTCTAAAAATAGGTAATAATGATCTTCTTTTATGTTTCATAGGACGTTGGTTCCTGTATTACTTGTGAAGTATTTGTTTTTAGTCTTCTTGAATAAATGGAAAATGAAGTAATTAGAAAAAATCGACCCTTCTCACAACTAGCTCCGATGGGACTCAAACCCACGACCTTTCGCTACCCGGGCGACTGCTCTAACGACTCCGTAGCTCAAAGGTTTACTTCATTTTCCATTTTTTCAATAATAAAAATTGCATTGTAAATGCAAAAAAGTAAAAATTTAGTCTTCTTCTTCTTAAAATCCAGTCCAGCTTGACTATTGAAGGTTGCGATGGCGAGTCTGGACAACCGTTTTAACGCCGGCCGGTCCACTGGCGGAAGTTAAGAAACCATGACATTTTGCGTCCTCTCACTCTGCGCTTTCCGGCCATCTTCTCTATCATGATGGTCTGGAAGAGACAATATTACTAGATAGCGGATAGACTTATTATTCGATTACTAGCTTTTGCACGCGGCTTCGTCCGCCTACGATACGGGGAATCTTCGTCTCATCTCCTTTCTGACAAATTTCGGCGGCCGAATGGGGCCAAACTGAATGCTACCTTATTTTATAAGAACAAAGGTATTTACGTAGGTCGCGTGTCGGGATTAGCGGATTTACGTCAAAATACCTATTTGCGTACCTAAATTTCAGCTCGATTCGTCCAGTAGTTGGAGCTTACTGCGACCGCTGTAGAAGCTGACCTGTTGTGTGATTGGTATTTTTGTGAAAAATAGTTAACCTTTCTTTTTCATTCACAGCTGCATGGCTATTGATTTTTATTACTCATATTTGACATAACATTAACATTTTCTTATTTTTATTTTTTACATATATTACTAATTTCCCAATGATTATTATTTTTGATTTTTATTTATAATGTTCGGATTATTATTACTATTTTTGACATTTATAATTCTAATTCTCTAATTTTCTGATTATTACTACTGATCTTTGACATTTATTTGTGTTTTGTAATGACTGTATGTGTCAAAATAAAGAGAGAAAAAAAAAATATTTTTACCATCATTTTAATTCTGCATGTTGTCCACACACACATACACTCAAACACTTTCTCCCACTGTTATTATTTTGTTTATAATTTTGTTTACCATGCGTCTCAAGGGTGATGGCTGAAAATCAGTGTTTTGCCTCCGGGCAAAAACTACACTGAGCCTTGGCCCATTTTGCTGCTGCACATACGTACAATTCTTTCTTTTCTTTCTTTTTTCTAAAATATGTACTTTCCAATTTTGTTTATTAGGTATATTTTGTGTTTTCTGTTTTTATGTTTATCTCGGCAATTGTATGTATGTGAAATAATTCAGCAATAAACGATTTATCTATCTATCTATCTATCTGTGCGTAGATAGATCAGTCATTCAAATCTTTCGTTTTTATAGGTATTTAGAGTGAATAAGTCATTAATGCATAGATACCACATAGGCAAGTAGACGTAAGTATACACCATACATAGAAATGTTTGTATTGTGTAGGAACCGACCCTGCGATATCTAAGAAGGGCAGACATGTTCATAGACACAAATGTGCCGCATTCGAACCCGCTAACACTCTCGGTAGAAAAGTAAGAACAGTAACAGACTGAATTTGTCTTCCTATGATCAAATCCACGCCCACAATTGAGGAGGTTAGGATCAAAAGATGACCAATACATTTTAGCCTTAGCCTTTTTTTTCTTCTTCGTGCTCTTTTCCTTTTATGTAATCTGAAATAATTCGCATCAAAAGATGCTTTTTTTGTACTGAATTTATCACCTTTGGATGCGAATTATTTCAGTTAGCTTAAAGTTTAAGTAAGTTACTTACAGAATAGCACTGTAAATACAAAATAATTATTTAAAATCTCTATAGTTGTAATACTTCATAAAGCACAAGAACAACAACGAAACAATTGAATGAAAAACAACGACGCATCAAAACAACACACCGACCAACGAAATACGAGAGTTTCTCAACCAAATTGGCAGTGGAAATTATAAAACCCATTAAGATATTACGGCGGCTTGTTACAAAACAGCCACGTCATCACGTTATCATATTAGTACGTCTTTATTAACACGTTACTTGCGTTACGATGTTTTGCCTTGAAAGGGAGTGCGTGTAAGACCCTTCACAATTTAAGATCGGTTTAATTGCTGAGGATAGGAGATATACATAAAGAAAGGTGATATAAATCTTGTTTTAAATGCAAACGCATGTATTTTAATGATAATAATTGTCTATATGAATGTACTCGTAAACCTTCGGTATAGTCGAAAACACATCGACTTTTGCCTATAAAAACCATGTGCTTTCGACAAAAAAAATAATCTACCTATACATACTACAAATAAATAAAATTGGAGTGTCTGTTTGTAATATTAAAATAACCGCTTTTTACTACATGCATATGATTATATATACGGTACATATAGCAAAATTTTTTTTTTACAAATTTTTGTCTGTCTGTCTGTTTGTTCCGGCTAATCTCTATAACGGCTGGACCAATTTCGACGGGACTTTTACTAGCAAGTAGCTGATGTAATAAGGAGTTACTTAGGCTAGTTTTTATCCCGGAAAAACATCCCCGCGGGATAACGTCGTGTAGTCCAGGCGGTCGAAGCCGCGGGCGGAAAGCTAGTACTTAAATAAAAAAATACTACTCGTTTGTATGTTTTTTTTAGTCGAATAAATTATATTTATTTCTTTCTTTCTTATATATGATTTAACTTTTAGATTTAAAAAGAGTACTTTTATGAGTAAAATAAAACAAGAAAATATTAACTGTTACTTTTACTTGTCCAAGGACGTTCAACATTATGCCTAGGCTTTTTTTTTAATCTGTATTATTTAAAATCAACTTTAATTTTCTAAGTTATATTTTTAAGTTGAAAAATGTTCAAGTTAGATTTCTAAATTTTATAATAATTGGTGTGTCTTTGTGAAAAAACATGGCGACTTATTTTAAAAAAAAAGTGACGCAAATTACAGAGGTAGACAAGGAAATAAGTTGTCCATTCCTGACCAGAAATTAACTGTTTATTCAAAGAACTCTTTTTGTATGGCTATACAATAATAAAATAATAAATCAGCCTGGGTCGTCCCACTGCAGGGCAAAGTTTATAATAAATTGCCAAATAACGTGACGGATTTACCTCTCAATAAATTTAAAGGTAAACTATTTGGATTTTTATTAGATAGGAAATATTATTGTATAAATGACTACTTGAATGATAAAATAATATGACATTTAATTTGAAAACGACATTGTACTTATTTAGATTAATTAATTTAGTTCTGACGTTTTACTTCACTTATCAATATGACATTTAATAAATTTGAAAACGAGATTGTATTTAGATTAGTTTATTTTTGACATTTTACTTGAATCAATTTTTTATAGAATATAATTTTTTAAGAATCAAATATTGTGACATGATTGTGACATTTAAATATTTGCACGTTGAAATATTCGACAGAATATGCGGGAAAATTATTATTAATACCATCTTGTATTTGTACCATATTTTATGCAAATAAATAAAATTGAATTGAATTGGTAATCAAACATTCTACTTTACCATTTTAACCAATTGTTTGTAATAAAACAATAACAATATAATATATTATACCAACAAAACATAACCTTTTGAAGTTTCATTGAATCCACTCAAAATTTTGTCTCAAAATTGCTCGGTTTTGATGCGACGACAAAAGCTGCTAACGAATTCATCTTGTCGTAAATTAAGCTTTTGTGTGGAATAAACTAGGACTGTTTGGTGTTTTCTAAGACGGTGGTATAAGAAAGACGGATTCACTGCCTTTCATACTAATAATCTACCTACATCTCTACAATTATATATTACTAGCGGCCGCCCGCGGTTTCACCCGCGTGGTTCTCGTTCCCGTGGGAATATCGGGATAAAAAGTACCGCCTAAGTTACTCTTTATAACGTCAGCTACCTGCCAGTGAAAATCCCGTAAAAATCGGTCCAGCCGTTTCAGAGATTAGCCGGAACAAACAGACAGACAGACAGAAAGACAGATAGACAGACAGACAAAAATTGAAAATAATGATATTTTGGTATATGTACCGTAAATATAATCATATGCATGTAGTAAAAAGCGGTTATTTTAATATTACAAACAGACACAGCAATTTTATTTATTTGTAGTATGTATGTATGTATTTGTATGTATGTATGTATGTATGTATAGTGTATAGATGTATAGATAAAGCAATGTCACTTCCCTCATATCTTTTTAACTCGCAACTGGTTAAAATGCGTTTTCATCAAAAGACAGATTGATCCAAGAGAATGGTTAAGTACCTAAACAGCGCACGTGCGGGTTGCATACCTACCAAATGTGAACAATATGTAAAATTAATATTGTAATGATTAACAGTATTTCTTCATTGTAAATGTAAGACCTCTACTATACCAGGGGGGTGTCACTCCGCAGTTTAGGTACGTTCGGACAGCGCGCCTGCCGGGCAGGCGTATGGCATAGAAATTAGGTCCGCAAAAGAGCTAGAATATATGCGATATAAAGAGATGCAACGACAACGAGTGGCCGTTCGTAATTTGCCTGCGCCGTACAAGCTGAATTCTACTTTATTGCGTTATAGTTAGAGTTGGTATTTATTTAAATGACTTAGCGGAGTGAACTATCTGTTACGTAGTAACTATTTAGAAATCTGTGACTATACATACTATACGTTAAACAACACTTGCATCATGAAGACAAGAAACAATTTGCTACCTATACCAAAATCACTCTGACCTGAGGCAATATCAAAGATTTATTATTTCTCATAGATCCGACCGTGTTCAATCAAACCAAGTATAGAACTCGGACGGAACCACAGAAAATGCATGCCAGTCAATCTATATGGCTGTCCTTAAGTGAAAACGATTCCCATCGTCACCCCATCACTGCCCAATGGTTAAGACATATGAGAAACGAAACAAAACAAAACGAATCATCGTCTCCTTAAACACAATCCCCAGAAATAGCTTTTATACACCAAAAGTAAACTCTTAATAAAGTACCTACGGCAACCCAAAAAACAAAAAGTTAAAAAGTAAATCTCAAAACAGCTCCAATTTCACACAAAGTTTACAATTGAGAAATTGTTGCGCATTAAAGCGGCAGAAATGGCATATCGCAACGGCATTGCCCAGCTGAGGCAGCAGAGAGCCTTTCAATTACAGAAGACAATAAAAGGGACTTATCTGTATAGAACCTCCGTTGTGAAACGTCTAAACAGATTTCAAACAATTCTTTCTCCCAGCCTTAGTAATAGAACATACTCTTAAAGTAAATTTTGTTGCAAAAAGGAGTGATAAAAAGGGGAATGAAAGAGTAATAGATGAAAAGGATCTAGATGTTGATAAGGTTCTGAATGGATCCATTCTCGTTGGACGGTGGTACTTTTTCTAAATGAAACAGAGATTTCGTTAAGGTTCAGAAAAGTTGGGTATTTCATTACATTTAAAATTGATTTCTTAATACATTTGAATGTGTTACATAAGTGCTTAGATTAAGAACGGTTTGCTTACGCATAAGTTTAATTGTAGCTACAAAAAATACTCGCAAATGCAAGTTGATACACGGTAATTTTAAAATTACCGTGTATAGTGTAATGTTCTTTTCGAAGTTTGTACAGAAAATAAAAATAAAAACTTATCAATACGAATACTAACCCTTAATATTTTCTGAGTCGGATACTGTCGTAATTCAATAGCTCAATTTTCCAGCTACAGAATTTTTCAATATTGCCTTTTCCAATTTGAGCAAATTAATCGGAAAAGAATTCCTTACTTGTCTCCATTTCGGAAATGCGACTCACCTAAATTGAATTAACTTTGCCCTCTGAAGCATATTTCTTTAGTTGCGACGCCTTAAAGAGAACCCTTTTTTCTTTGTAGAGCAACATCTGATTCTTTATTCTGTTTAGCGGGATGGATGAACCCCTTGAATTGTTCCCAGTTTATTTTCATCTTATCTAAATCATTATTTTGTTAGAGCTACTTGCGGGCCTTTTAAAGGAATGAATTAACTTAATAGACAACCATTTCTCAAATAAAAGGAATGAAAAAGCTAATAAGATTACGGAAAAATATTTAACTGAAGAATTCTAAGTGAAGTTACTGTTTGGTTATCTTTTGTAAAATACGTCAAAGCTTTTGACTAAGTATACCGAATGTAAGTAATATAACGGTTCTCAGACGGGCAGTTGTTGACAAACGGATTTTGTACGGGTTTTGCACAAAAACTAAATAAAAACACAGGATTGTCACGAACAAGACCTTCCACCCCCTAATCGCTAAGTCGGTACATTTGATAAACCTCTAACAACATCACACTTTAATACGTGTTTTGCCCATATAAATCAGTGCTTATATCTCATGTTCACGAAAAAACAACTGACGTTTTATTTGATATGTATCGCTTTGTTGAAAGCTTCGCACAAGTACACTGCACCGGCTGCATTTGCAGTCGTTAATACACACCAATCCGCATTGGGTCCGCGTGAGGTGGGTCATGGCTCATTCTCCTTATCCAATAATTGTTAATGCTTGCCTCGTTAGCTGATTATAATGTTTAGGGTCATTAGTGTAAGTACCTACAATAAATTAAAATTACGATTTTCCATATGCAGTCTAAAGTAGCTTTTATGTCTTAGATTGAATTTTCCTCTTCTAAAACTTGTTGTAAATATCATCTATAGTACCTAATATTTAATAAAAAATAATTTGATTAACATAGTATTTATCGACTTACATGCGAGGTAGATTCTCTAGTTAAGGACCAAGACCAACAGACGTCATGTCGTTCACATCAATAAAAATAGGTCAATTATAAACTAGTTTACATCACTGTCCAAACATTTACAACTCCCAAACTAGACATTTTGATACACGATTGCAAATTACCCTAATGAGGTGGGCTAAGCGATCACTCCGCAGAGATCACTCAGCTAATTCGCAGTGGTAATGTGGCAAAAACTGACGTGGACGGATGCTCCCTATAATGGGAAGGTTGAGGTGAAACAAATTGTTGCCGGCTTTTTGCTGTTGCCGCTCTGATAAATTGGGAGGTATCACTTATGATTTTGGAACAAAAAAGGATATGCAAAATCCGTTTATGCAATGAAATAGCAGCTGAGAATTCAAAATTATAACAAAAGCAACTCGTTGGAGACGAGAGCACGTGTTTTTAAAGTGACATAGGTTCTCTCGAAGTGCACACCATCGAGCATCGATCTGCGGCTGCTCTTATTTAGCTCTTGCCAGCCACCTATATTGTCGCTCCACCTAGTCTGGGACGTTCTGCCAAAATATATACTGAATACGATAGTAATTTAATAGAAATGACAGTACCTATACACCCCACAGGGATCACTCAGCTAATTCGCAGTGGTAATGTGGCAAAAACTGACGTGGACGGATGCTCCCTATACCTAATGGGACGGTTGAGGTGAAACAAATTGTTGCCGGGATAATTGGGAAATCCTTTTATGCAATGAAAAAGTAAGTAACTCAGAAACCAGAAAATCAAAATAAATTTTATAAATGTGAAAGTGTGTTTGTTTGTTTATCGTATTTCAAGTCAAGACGAAGCAACATATTGACGTGATTTTTGGTATGGAGATAGTTTAGGAGTTGGCAAGTGACAATAGTCTACTATTTATCCCGGAAAAACATCACATTCCCGCGGGATAACGTCGTGTATACCACGCGGGCGAAGCCGCGGGCGGAAGGCTAGTAGATAATAAATGCGAAAGCTCAAATAGGAAAGCTTCTTACACGTTGTGATTTATTCTGAACTAACGTCAGGCACCCACTACGTCATGTCCGTCACAGTCTGATTAATTTGTCTGTGTGTCTACTTTTAGCATACTTTTAGCCAATTCTCGTGGGTATTACAATTTACATAACAAAATTGTGTTCCTCTTCTCCAATCCTGTTATTTTATTTATATTATTATATTATTTATAAGTATTTATATTATCCTGTAAGATCTCTTGTACACTTTGGTATGCAATAAATTATTGAGCATCGGGAAGCCGCTGGATGCGGGCAGCGCAGGACCGGTCGTTGTAGAGATCCTTGGGGGAGGCCTATGCCCAGCAGTGGGCGTCGTATGGCTGAAATTATAATGATGATGATGAGTAAACTCAATAATATGGGTAGAAAAAAATTCTACACTTTCGGTGTCTTCGTAGCGGTAAACTTGATAAGTATATCAACTGAAGATAGACGAAGTAGACAGCTAAAAAAAAAATCTAAGTGACGCTACAATTCAGTTAAAATATTTTACACTTATCATTATCTATAGGTACTAATTTAATTTAATTTAAATAACTAAAGGGTTCTCAATTTTCATTTCAACATTCGGAGCCAAAAAACAATGTATCTACAACCGTCAATTTGAGTGTACCCTCATTGCTATCGTAATCACGAACATCAGCGTAATGTGGCAGCGATGATGTAACCCTACATTTATATCTTCCGCTCAAACACAAGCCCCGGCCTTATGTTGGAGGTCGGTTCGGGCGATTAGCGAAATGATTTGTTAGCACTACTGTAAAAACGCTCCTTGTATGCTGTAATGTTTTGCAAACTGGAGGTTTACGCGTGGTAAAATTTATTAAATATGTACCTACTTGAAGTTTCACTGATACTATCTTTTAAGGAATTTATCTGTTTTAGGAATTTGAATGTTTTTTTGTGACAAATTGTTTAATTTACTTTAATTTATTCATAAGGTAACACAACAGACATTAACCATTTACAACAGTTTCGAGCTAGACTTAATGCCCTTCAAAGTGTTAACACAAAAAAAGACAATCATTATGTACGTACAAGAGTAGTTTATACTCATAAAACAACGCTATTTGAGCTTAGAGATAATCACAAACAAAGCAAAAATAAAATAATAATAATAAAAGAAAAAAAACAGACACACAAATAGTTTCTAAACATTAACAATTATAGTTTGTATGTTTGATGAAGCAATAAAATCTTTTTTTTTTTATCCACAACGGGTTAGCACTTAGCCTTCATCACACCTGATGTTAAGTGGTGATAAGGCTGAAGGTGGAAGCGCACTACTCCCGGAATCCTCTATCACTGAGGAACTGGCTATCTTATCTCTAACTGCCGGAACACAATAATGCTGAAAACATCATTGTTATGGCGTCAGACTTAGATAAGATGGTGGTAGCTAGCCAGGCGGACTAAGAACAAGTCCTGCTAATAAAATCTTTTGGAAATCCTACTTTAGTTTAGACGTAATCATGTATTATTTTTGTTTAGCTGGCTGTTGTCAAATGTAAATTAGAAGCACTTCCTTTAACCCCTTACAATGTGGAAAATGTTCAATTTATAGTAAAATCAAACATAGTGTTTCAATTAAGCTATCAAATGTATGGACTTAAGCATAACTTATTAGTAGTAGGGCAGGCGTACCGGTTTTGGCCACTTTTTGCTCTAAAAGTTTTCTAAACAACTTTTAGCCATTTTTGATAAAGGCAATTAAAATAAGGTATTTTAAGGTAATTATAACAACCGTTACAATTCCTTGTGTCATAAGATTTTTTTTCAATAAATTCCATTTTCTGTTTGTAAATTTTTGTTGTATGAAAATTTTAAGAAATTTGTTTTGGATGAAATACTTTATAAACCTTTGTTTTTTACAATTAAATTGTTATTTTGCAATTGACTGGTTTCTAGCGCATTAGAATATATTGATTTTACCTGGGTTTGGTTTCGATTTTTCGCAATACTTACAAAAGTTTAACTATCAGTAAGTGGCCAAAACCGGTACATTTGGCACCTCTCACACATTGTGTGTAATATAAAAAAAACTATTTTGCTTTTATAAATTTGAAAAATGTACCTTTAAAGCTAGATAAATTATCTATAATTTAAGATATAATTTGTGTCTTAAATACCTAAGACCATTTAGTACTTAGTGCTCAAAAGTCAAAAATTACTTAAAGTGGCCACAAACGGTATTATACCTCTGCCCTAACTAATATTTAACAGTTCATTAAAAGCACGACAATTAATGGGTGGTGTTATCCACCAAAGTAAGTTCTTTCCAATCGCACTTATCACAAAGGCAAAGCAAGTTGTATATCAAAAAGTTCGAAACGCTCATTGTTTAAGCCATTGATAAAAAACGTGAACAAAACAGTGACAAAACCGTAGCATATTCGACTCCGAGAGAAAACACAATACAATATTTGGGGACACAATTTAACACGGACGGTGCGAAATAGTTCGCAATTTCTACTTCGGTCGACTCGACTCGTTCGGATATTGAAACGATTGCATGTCTCTATTGATTTTTTTGGTGTATGTTTGGTTTGGGAATGTCTGTTTACAGTTTTTAGTCACGAATTGCAGATATAATGTTATCTATTTATTTACTAGCGAGTATTACTTAGTTATCATAGTTACTGAAAAGTTTTAGTGTACTCAAATCGAGTACAGCGACCGATATTGAGTTAAAAACTACTTAGAAATACTAGGTCAAATACTACTTAGAATAACGTGTTAATAAGTTTATTTTAAGGATGTTTTCGAAAATGGTATTCACTATATCTGCCGAACTAACACACACAGGTACATACCTCAAATATCATCCACACCACAACAAATTAGAACATAAATGCACGCATCAATGGAATGCAATCCAGATCTTGACCTAAAATCTGGGAGGCTGGAATCTGATATGCGTTCATTAGTGCAAAGCACTGGAACTCTCAGATACCCTAGAGTAGATTCCAATCTGTAGTATCTACCTACTTATGAGCAAGCCTACTATTTATTATACCTACCTATTTTTGCGTGGCTTTTAAATTATCTTGTTAGGTATCTAATGTTTGTTGTAATTGAAAAGTATGAATCAAATAGCCCTTCATCATAATCATCATCATCATGTCAGCAGAACGACGCCCACTGCTGGGCATAGGCCTCCCCCAAGGATCTCCACAACGATCGGTCTTGCGCTGCCCGCATCCAGCGGCTTCCCGCGACCTTGACCAGATCGTCGGTCCACCTTGTAGGGGGCCTGCCCACGGAACGTCGTCCGGTACGCAGTCGCCATTCGAGAAACTTTCCGCCCCACCGGCCATCGGTTCTCCGCGCTATGTGTCCCGCCCACTGCCACTTAAATGATGCAATCCTTCGAGCGATGTCGGTAGTTTTAGTTCTCCTGCGGATCTCATCATTTCTGATTCGATCGAGCAGGGAAATACCAAGCATCGCTCTTTCCATTGCTCGCTGGGTGACTTTGAGCCTTCATATGAGATCCATAGTAAAAGACCACGTCTCACAATCATAGGTCATTACTGGCAACACATAATCATCAGCCGTTAATTGTCCCTACTGCTGGGGCAATGGCCTTCCTTATGGATGGATAAGGAGAATAGGCCATTACCCACCACGCGGGCGCAGTGCGGATTGGTGGGTATTAACGACTCCAAATGCAGCCAGGACCAACGGCTTGACTTGCCTTCCCAAGCACGGAGGAGCTCGAGGTGTAGTTTTTGGTCACCCATCCCGTGTCCGACCATTGCGAAAGTTGCTTAACCTCAACCTTATTTAAAAATTGGGCAATCACACATGGTGTGAGAACTTTTTACTTTAAGAAATGAAAACCAATTTACTTTGTTATCAGTAAAGAGTTTTAATTATGTGTCTTAATTAGTTCTAAAATTAGTAGACCAAATGGAACAAGTTAAAATATTGCTTTAAAAAGAACAACAAAATATTACGTTATTTGATTTTCAATACTTATTGCGGTATAAACGCAATTTTGATGCATATTTTATTTAGATCGAAAACGTTTTTGAATTCCGACTTCATTAAGTACCATCGCGTTTTGAACATTGTACTATTACTTTCTTTGGATTTAACTGAACCATCCTAGTAAACAATTATTTATTCGTACCTACAAATATCTATTGTCCTCAATACCATGGCAACCACCCATGAAAATATAAATTTCACAAGTGCTTGCAAAGAATCGATTTTCCACTGCGTGTAAGTAGTATAATATGAGTCACTATGGTACGGCTGGTACGACCTAATCAATACTGGTAAAAGACCCTGAGAAAAGCTTGCTTTCGACTGGGAACTTTATGGTAGTAGTTTTACAAATATATTTTAAAATATGAGTTAGGAAGTACACTTTTAAAAGGACCCGGGTCGTTATTGATATTGGTACAATATTATCAGGTAAAGGTTATACCTAAGGAATAAATATTATAATACTTTTTTATAAGTAAAAATAATTTAAACTACGACTTCTTGTATTTTACATTACATCGACTTTTACAAAAAGACTAAGAGTTTTTGCCCAATCATTAAAATAATAATAAAAATGCACTTGCTTTGGAAAAAAAACCATTATAATTGTTATTATTCCTATAGTGTCCGTAATAATGCTAGTTTAGAAATGCTAATTACAGTGCCACAAGCTTTTCTGTTCCGGTGACAGTCGTGATAGAGGAGCCACTTGCAATACGAAATTAGCTGTCAAAATGGGCTGTCGTATGAAAACTGTTTTAGTTCCTAAGATAATCACCGGAACAGAAAAGATTGGCGCACTATAAGTTTGTTGTTCTAGAATTAAAGCGCGCTTACAATGGTAATAAAATTTGCGTAATTCCTGTTAATCCCCGCCAAATATGACGTCACTACCACATCGAGCCAAAATGTCAATATGTAGCAACCTGTTGCTGAGATACGGCCTAACAATACCACGAAATATGGAGCAACATTGCTCCACTTAGTTGATCCAGATTGAACCATAATGGAGAGTTGCCGAGACGGGTCGCAGACCGCAAACTGCAACCGCAAACTGCAAGCGACACTATTTGTTTCTATGAATCTCTATGAAATTGATTCCAAGTCGCTTGCAGTTTGCGGTTGCAGTTTGCGGTCTGCGGCCCGTCTTGGCAACCCACCTTTAAAGTTACCAGGCAATTAATGAAAAAAAAATTGCCTATGTACCTTCGATCAACAATAACACCTAGGTCTAGATACATAGTTGAAGTGACAAACACGGCTGAGAAAATATGCTCCCACTGAGCCATTTGAGCGTATATTTATAAGTAGTTCCTGTCATTTATGACATAAGATCGTAAATTATAAACCTTTTTTTCTCAGCCATAAAAAGATTTGATTTAACTCGTGAGTCTTCATCTAGGTAGTACTATTGTTGATCGAATCTGTGTACACGCGCTTTAGGGAATGAAAATTCATCAAACTACAAAGAACTTTCATATTATTATGAAAATAGCCTATGAAAATTTATTCCAAGACTGAACATTGAACGATTTCTTGATCAAGTTAAAGTAAACCTTCAAGTTACTTCTTACCAATAATAAGGGTGAAGCCAATTCTGAAGGCTACCATTACGATAAACTTAAATTGGAAGACATAGGCAGACCAATCCAAGTTTATCATTTGCTCGGAATCGCTATGCGTTTTACATTTACATAGATTGGGGGTCGGTCCCAGGGAATACCCTATTGCTTTGATTGAATTCTTTTAGTTTTAAGATTACTTTTTCTCATGCACAATGGATTTATAATTATTGAAAAAAAATTACTCCGTAAAACAGTGGTTAGAACATTCGCCTTGATAGTGAAAGGCCGTGAGTTCGAATCCCATAGGAGCTAGTTGTGAGATGGGTCGATTTAGTCTAGTACTTAATTTTAAAAATTCATATAGTTTTACTAAAAAGTTTTTAGAGCTTAAAAAGCATGAACAAATTGTTACACACACGTCTGTGAAACATTACTTTCTTATTACGAAAAAAAGTGCTTATGGCATTAAAAATAAAATTTGACTCTAAAGATATTCAGAATAAGAATTTTAAGAGTACCTATGTTGGTGAGCTAAGTAGACTGTATGTGATTTTAGTAGGAGGATGATGGAAACACTTAGTTTTAGAGTAGATCACAATTTAATAAGTAAAATAACAATAACTATATACAAAGCAAAGAGACACACAACACGAAACTATGACAACTGAAGTCAATCAAAATGTGAAACTGATTTAAAAGTAAACGTCATTATAAAAATATAAACTGTCGTATCAAAAAGGTGGCATCTCAGCCAGTCGACAACAACCTACTTAATGAGTGTTGGGAAAAAATCAACAAAATAGTCTAATTTAAAGAAAAGGGCCGAACATGATTTCGGATTAGTATCATTATCGTTTCGCATTATCTTACTTACTGTTAGGTAACAAAGTAATTGACATCAAAAAAATCGCGACCTCTTGTAAAACCGCTATAATCTTAAAATGAGACCCCAACCAAGTATTCTCCCAAATCTTTCTCACATTCGAGTAAATATCCAATTACTTAGAAAATCTCGGTGAATATTCCTTCATTGAATAAACGTCGTTAGGGTGGCTATAAACTGGATCTTCGGGAATCGCTCGCTTCCTTTGTCAAGAGTTTATTTTGTTTTATTGTTGGCTGCATTCAGACATTTTGAGGCAATAAATTTAGGTAGATCAGTAGGATACCCTATCAAATAACGATAAAGCTTAAACACAGCGAAACAATTGAAGAAAGTATTTTAGTTAGGAATGTTTTTGAGACAAAAGCATTGAATTAAAATCCTTCCGATATTACATGCCCTAAAAAGCCCAGTGTCTTTTTTTACCTTTTTGAAAATATGATGTTTGAAGAATGTTGTGTTTTGCGAATGTGATCTTTTAATATTATGGTACGTATTTTAAAAATATGATGTTAAGAGTATAATTATGATGTTTTGCGAATATCGTGTTTAGCGAATGTAGTGTTTTACGGTTGAGGTCTTTTGAGACTATCATATTCAGCGACAAAGGGACCAAATTATCATACAACAAACTATTTTATAGGTTTCCCAGAAAAGAGTTTGTTAGTAATACAGTCAAGGGTACATAAAACCTGATATTAATTCTAAAAAATAATTAAATTCGAGATCCGGCCCGATGCTCAGTCCAACTAAACTTCCTAAGCTAAAGGTTTACAAGACTCGTCGAATTTGGCTATCACTTTTTCAATCTAAGGAAACCCTCGAAATATTTTTACAAATGTTTAAAAGAAAAATTGTGATAGTAAAAAACCATCATTTCATATCTATTATACTTACCTCTGTTGTTATAACCGCCATAATATGTTCCCACTAGATAATAAAGTTATAAAACACAAACGACTTCAAAATATCCTCATAAAGATCTTTTTTCCCCAAAGCGCGTTATTTCAGCCTAACCTTATCTCCAGGTGGCAAAGTTCATATTCTCTCATCAAATTGAAGCACGCAAGGTACTCCATCATTTCAGGGTCTCTACGATCCGTCTCAATCAAAGAACACTTGACACTTGGGTATCTAGGAAGTTTCGTGATGTGTCCACAGTGAGTGATGCTAAGGGTTAAGAGGTGTTTGGCGAGTGGTCAACACAATGCTCGCGGTACTTTAGGGTTAATGTTGTTGGAGTTTTTGCAAGGCGTCAAAGTGGTAAGTGTGCGGGAATAAACCACACCTTTGTCCGTATAACTTTGTAAATAATTCTTTACAAACTCCAGGATTTGTTTTACAGACAATTTCACAGCTTTGACGTTTACGTTTCAGCCACTAAAACCACGAAAATACATGTGGGCTCTCTGTCCACAGGTCGTACCCAAAGTTCCACTTTGTGTACGACATAAGACAAAGTAAGTAGGTAAGTGACTTTGAACATCGGCTCTAAAATGAGATGAAAGTTTCGATGACGTGAATGCAAGTTAATAACATTGTTTTCTAATAATAGCAAAGTCCACGAAGACGAAGCAGCATGCAACCGCTAGCAAATTTTACTAATAATATTTAACCGATTACCGTGCCGGGTTCAATTCCCAGTGGAGCTATATATTGTATTCGGTGTGGTTGGTGATAGGACTTGTTCTTAGTCCGCCTGGCTAGCTACCACTATCTTATTTAAGTTTGTCGCCATAACAATGATGTTTTCAGCATTGTTGTGTTCCGGTAGTTACAGATAAGATAGCAAATTCCTCAGTGATTGAGGATTCCGGCAGTAGTGCGCTTCCACCTTCAGCCTTATCACCACTTAAAATCATGTGTGATGAAGGCAAAGTGCTACCCTGTTGTGGATAAAAAATATATAAATGCGAAAGTTTGGATGTCTGTTACTCAATCACTGCCAAAAAGCTTAATAGATAAAATTTGGTACAGAGATTGAAGTTTAGAATAGCATAGATAGTTATTTATTTATTTATTTATTATTTATTATATTTCACGAGGGTAACGCCGCGGGCGGCAGCCTAGTATACAGGGTTGTTTTGAAACCACTGGGCAAATTTTTAAGTTCGACTCAGAATCGGTAAGTGAACAACTTTCTTCTAGAAACATGGGTCGAAATATGACATTTTTTTTTGACCTTTTATACAAATCATATCGATCACGTGATCGATTTAGTATGGGAAGTCTAAAAAATTTTGTCTTATTTCGACCCATGTTTCTAGGAGAAAGTTGTTCACTTACCGATTCTGAGTCGAACTTAAAAATTTGGCCAGTAGTTTCAAAATAACCATGTATAAATAAATATAAACAAACATACAACATTCGTAAGGTTATCTCGTGGCTTGCTTACTGTATTAACAGATAACACATCCCAACATGTTATTCTGATATACCCCATTCATAACCCGTTTCATCACTGACTGTATCTGAAAAATGAGCCCACATTTACCCTGGGCCTTTTGTACCGAACCCTTCTTTTCTACGAGTTTTTCTTCCGTGGACATGGCTATTTATATATGCGGAAACAATTTATAATACCCCACAAACGTTGTGCTTGTGCTGTGACATAATATTTTTATACCTTGTGATTTTCCTATTCTATGTCTAGTAATTATACTCATATTATACGTATGTTTCTAGTAATTTTATACTTATTAGGCAAATTCGTGTCTTTTATTTCACCCTAGCCAGACTTTATTTTTGCATCAAAACGTATAGTTAGGATACGTAAGGATCCGAAGATGTACCAAAGATATATTTCTGGTAGAGATATTGACTTTGATAGATAAATAAATAAATAATAATAATAAATAAATAACTTCTTACATTCACACCAATTATCTAAGCCCATGTTAATTTCATTAAGAAACTGTATCATGGAAAACTTGATAACGGATAAATATATACCTAAATCAAAGAATACTATAATATTACTAACGTAAAGAAGCGACACTCACCTCCCCCCGCCAATTCATTTCCCCCGCATTGAGATAGTAAACCGAGGAGTAAACGTCACACGTTTGTCGGTTGTCTTGTCAGTCATTCAGTCAACAAGAATGTAACCAAGTCAACGATGTCATTATATTTCGTAAGCAAACTTCGATTTGAGGATCGTGCGATATAACCTTGCAGTGGCGTTCGTATATGCAGTTGAATCGTAGATGATTGATATCAAATTTAATATTAACAGAAAACAAATATTCCAATACGAATTGTTTGACCAAATAATAAATGTTATGATACGATTAAATTCTATGAAATTAGAGGATCTTTTATTGATTTGATTTAACTTTCATTAGGTGCAAGTATTGGATTAAAGAAATTGGTCGAATGGACTTAAGGCGCTACTCGGAAAAAGTATGGACTTTTTGATTTAAAACTATAGGACGGTTACAGTTGTTACACATCTGGTAATAAGATATATATTTCTTCATACCTTTATCTAGATTCGTATAGTTTCAAAAACACGATTTTATGATTTTGTCTCGACACTTTTTCTTTTCGAAAAGACCTCTAAAAATACGAAAATTGTAGATTATCCTTAAATAGGGTTACTTACGCTATTGGAAATTGGTTTAATTAGTGAACACCAATAATATTTAGGATCGTATAGAAGCATTTTTTTAAATCGCTGTAGTTTTTTAATACGAAGTGATTTTGTTTTTTTTGCCTAATCTGCAAAATCGGTCTCGATCCCGCGCGCGTCGTTTTCTCATTGCTATCTCGCTTCTGCACAATTTTTCCGAGTATCGCCTTTTAAACCAAAAAAGCGTGGAGACACTTCATACTAGTTATTTTGTTTGCGAACTTCATTTCCCTAATTCTGACCGCGCAAAAAGAGTGTCTAAGAAAAATGCAGCCCCTACCCTATTATTACTGCAGCCAGAAGACTCATCTGGTACTCGTATTTACATCAAAATTTACTCAAACTGATAATAGCCTTTTAGAGTACTTGCAAATCTCAAACATCAACAGAAATTCCAAGTACAAGTACTTCACAGGTGTCATACTCAGTGCAGAAAACACAGATTTTAAGTGAAAATTCACCCCGGAAAAGGAAGTTGCGGCTTGACTTTAAATCAGAGGCTAAGAAACGAAGATTATTGGAATCGTCGGTAATAGGAAACCCCAAGTAGGCTGATATGTCACCTCTGCCAAAAAAAAATATTGATGCTCAAAAAGTATTTAAAACGAAAGTCTCAGGGAAACAAATATGACCAAGAGTAATAATGTTTGCATTAAATATATATTTATATAGTATTTGGCGCAGTGGATAGCGAACTTGGCCTGCGATCGTTGAGGTTAAGCAACTTTCGCAATGGTCGGTCACGGGATGGGTGACCAAAAAACTTTTCATCTCGAGCTCCTCCGTGCTTCGGAAGGCACGTTAAGCCGTTGGTCCCGGCTGCACTTGCAGTCGTTAATACCCACCAATCCGCACTGGGCCCGCGTGGTGGGTCATGGCCCATTCTTCTTATCCATCCATAAGGAAGGCCAGTGCCCCAGCAGTGGGGACATTAAATGGCTGATGATGATGATGATTTATTTATTTATAAAAATATAGTATTTATTTTTCCTTCAATAAAAAGTATGGCTTACTACAGTCTGTGACTGTGACAACAGTCACATTTCTTTCATTAGCCATGTTTAAAAAATTTGAGCCTTGATCTGATACAAAGGCTACATTACATGAACTCCAATATTTAAAATTTGTGAAATAACATGATCTAACCACGCACTAAGTTCTTTGTAATTTTTGCTTTGAGCCAAAAGACAGTATGCGATTGGTTGTTTCCAATTTTAATGTATAACTCTGGCAATGATTACAAAAGCTTGCGTTGCTGGTTCTCCAGTTTGTGTCCCGTCAATCTCTTGAAAACCTATAATCTTATCCTCGTTAATTTGATGATATAAGTACCGTTTTAATGAAATTTCGTCAGCGCAAATAATGCAGTATTTTTCTGAGTCTTTTAATATTTTAATTTGGTCTCTAAACATTGTGAAACGTTAGGTGAAAATTTTGTATCAATGTTGATATTCATTCGGCGCAACGTCCTTTCGCTTGGCATGTTTAACGTTTGCTAAGACTCTTTATGCTAATGGACTGGCAATATAAATTTAAAGCAAATAACTGTAAATCTTTAGTGTTTCTATTGCCATGACTGTTTTGTTTTAGACGGGTTTGAAAATTGATGTTTTTTTGTAATTGAGAGGACATATTGGTATCTTTTTGAGATGCACATTCTTGCTGAGTATCCAAATTTTTTCGTCTTTTGCACTCTGTTTATAAGTCACTTACTTAACAATTTCCTTTTACGTGGTGTGTTGGCTGACAAAGGACTTTGTGCACGATGTATAGGCCGTTTGGCTTAACATGCACATTATTTAAGCAATAAAACTATATGTTTGGAAGTTTACACTACGAAGAAACTATTTATCATTTTTGTTTTGTGTCAAATAATAAAAAGCTTAGAAACAGACAGACAGAAGCGAAGAGCGACTTTGTTTTATACTATGTAGTGATAATTAAAGACAATTTTATTTGTTGGATTCATTTCATTTTTCATTATATTAGTTAGTACCGTACGACAGGTGCGTTTCTGAAGATTTCAATACAAAGTACATTGTGCCATTCACACGGCCTTTTGACAATCGCTTTTGTACTGAAAAAAGCATGTAAAATGATTGCTTCCGAACATACCCGACATAATATAAACATACGTAAATAATAAATTGGGACGCTCTTGCAAAGTTATTTCGTGACGCACGCGGCACACGCCATCTAGTCGATATATTTTGTACCACTAGCTCCGGAGTGTGCTACGGCGGATGTCATCCCTGCATCGTTGACGCACACATTTGACGCGTGTACACACGTTATGTCAGTTACGTAGTAGTAGAAGGTTATTATGCGGGGGTCGTAGTATGGAGTGTCGTAGGTGTGCCTAAATACTTTTTGTTTGTAAATACATACATAATATACATAGTTAACACCCAGACCAAGACAAATAGACATGTTCATGCACACAAATATTTGTCTTGTTCGGGAATCGAACCCGAGACCATTGGCGCAGAAGGTGGGTAGCCTACCCCTGCGCCAAATCAGTCGTCAAGTTAGATTAAATTTATCTCTACTTCTAAAGGTAATATTATAAAAAGGAAAGACTTTAAATTTGTTTGTTTGTTTATTAGATTGTTTGTAATGGATAAAAATAAAAAAACCACTGAACCGATTGTAAGGTGATTTATCGTGGTGTGCATGTGCATTTTATTTTTTGGCGGCGGGCTGTGAATCTTGCATGTTGTGTTTTTTGCGGAAGTTTATGCTACATACATACAATTTATTTCTTTTGACACTTTGGGTATGGACTTCTGCCAAGGGACGCCTGATTCAATCAAATACAATCTTCTATATTTTATCTCGATATTCCCAAGGAAATGGGAACCGGTCTAGTTTTAACTTGTATTGTATTTATCAAAAAACGGAGCCCCTAGTCTATTTATATAAAAATTAATTGCTGTTCGTTAATCTCGCTAAATCTCAGAAGATTTGGCTAATTTTGATCTTGAAATATTTGTGGAAGTTCAGGGAGGGTTTAAACGGTGAGAAACGTAAATAATAAGTAACGGAAAATACTCAAAACGACAGGGGTGATACGAAGTTTACCGGGTCCACTAGTCCTACAATCCTACTTCCTACTAATATTATAAATGTGAAAGTTTAGATGTTTGGATGTTTGTTACTCAATCACTACAAAACCGAACCGATTTGGCTGAAATTCGGGACAGATACTTTGTAGCCTGGAAATGAACATTATGCTACTTTTTATCCCGAAAAAATATCACATTCCCGCGGGATAACGTCGTGTAGTCCACGCGGGAGAAGGCGCGGGCGGGAAGCTAGTTTTAAATAAATACAAGTTCACTATGTCCCTGTAAATTACTATCTGAATAGAGGTAATCACATTGAAACATGGTATTTTCACTCAATTTTAGAGAGTAAACCCCACAATAAATGAGCAACTTTATATTAAATTGTAACTTTATTTATTGAGTCAACAACTTCAGCTTTGAGGCTATCGTTTGCAGAATCTTAACATCCTGTTGTTTTGGGAACAAATTGTCGGAACGAAGAGGTTTCGAGCCCCATTAGAGGTCCAATGGACCACAAAATATTAGCTTAGTTAAAGCTAGCCGCCATTTTATCACTAAGTTTAAAAAAAAAAACTTACGTAAACTGCGAAGCCTACTACTGTTTGAAGAAAGTAATTTAGCTGACTACAATAAGTGTAAGATTTTAAACTTTCGCGTTCCATTATAATTATAAACAATGAGTAACGGGACTCAACGCGACATTTATTATGAAGTACCTACATATTATTATGTACTTACAGCTTGACGTTTCGGCTGTGTTGCAACAACCGTGGTCACAAGCAGCAGCACTATATAAACATGACGACGTTTGACGTATACGTCAAACGTCGTCATGTTTATAGTGTGTCAAAATTATAGTCTTTTTCACGAATCGTGTTTTTTTTGACGGCGCTAATGCTTTTTAAATGTGCTTGTTCATGCGCCCACGAATCGTGAAAATTACGGATACGTCTATACTATACTTTTGACTGTCGATAATTTTAGGGATTATTCTACTCTTGAAAACAATCGTTTTTATCTCTAAATCTATCAGGCGTGATAAAAAAATTACCGTGTATAAAATATTTAAACCGCGAGAAGCCACTAAATTATTTAGGTATATTATTGGTTGGAACCAATGTCATGATCAAATCCCGCATCATAAATATAATTAACGATTAATGTCCGATCAAGTCCACAAGTGCAATGTCGTCTGTCCGAATATAGACGCTCTTGATTTCACGCCTCGACCTAGTTAGCACGGCCATTTGGAGACTATAATATTTTTATCGGTCTTCAATAGGTACTTACCATAATATAATACTTATTTATTTTATTTTAATTAAATAAATAAATGATGTAATACTTAGACACTATTGCAAAAATTAGACACTATTGCTAAAATATAATGTTTTTATCTTGGTTGAAGTAGATATAGGTAGTTGTCAAAACAAAAATAAACATACTTACCTATTTAGATCACCATTCTTGTCGCAGGCGCTACGAAATGATTCCAATGGCGTCCTATCAATCGATTTGGGTTTAATAATAATAATAATATAATAATTCATTTATTTCAGATAACAAGATCCATAATGGTATACAGTCATTCATAAAAAAAAAAAAAAAAAAAAAATAAAAAAAAAAAAATCCTGGAGCATGCATAAATTCAATTCAAATTCCTACATAAATAAAATAATTTCACAATGTCAATAATTAATTTAATTTTAATAGAAACTAATTTTAAATTGTATTATCTAACTAACTAATTATTGTATTTATTCAGAACATCCTTACCGGTACAGCTACTGAGATGTGTTTATTACAGCAATGCCGGAGAAACGGGCAATCCAGTCTGTCTGCTATCATTTTTAGAATGACGTTGGCGCTGGCCCGCACCCTGCGCACCAATGACGCACACCGCAGGCGCATGGTTGCATAAAAACAGGCGGTGCGCGCCTCCGCAAACATACCCGAGGCGCTGCAGAATCGGGGCAGCCCCAAAATCACTCTAAACGCGTTGTTATAGAGGATACGGAGGGTGCTGTAACTTCGCTTAGTGTAGTCCGCCCACAGGCTGCACGTATAGAGTGATGTGCAGAAAGCTCTAAATAGCGTTATTTTGACCTCCTGTGAGCATCGTGCAAACCTACGTGATATCATATTTGCTCTAATCGATAGCGCCCTCCGTTCCCGCTCAATATCTGCGTTGTCTTTAAGGTCTTCTGTGACTATGTGTCCCAGATATTTAAACTGAGTAACAAAATCCAATGAAAAACCATTCAGGCGTACCGGTGGTATGCTCTGTAGACATTTTGTACCTGCTCTGAAAACCATGCACTTACTTTTCTTAACATTATAAATTAATCCATGCTCACACGCATACTCCTCGCAGACCCGTATCAGCCTCCTCAGGCCACAGACCGACGCGCTCAACAGCACCATGTCGTCTGCGTAACTTAAATTATTGACGTTAATTCCGTCAATGTGGCAGCCGACATGAGTGCTGGTTAGTCTGACAATTAATTCATCAATGTATAGATTAAACAAGGTCGGTGATGTTAAACCGCCCTGTCTGACTCCGCAATCGAGGCGGTACGGGTCTGATACAGCCCCTGCCCAACGGACGCTGTTAGATTGGTGCGAGTACCAGTATTGGAACAAGCCGATTAGCTCATGGGGTAAGTTTCTACTTCTGAGCTTGTCCCATAGAAGGTCGTACTGGACCAAGTCAAACGCCTTGGACAAGTCGAGGAAGCAAGCAAATACAGGCGTCTTGCGGTCTGTGTAGTATTTGACCGAATGCTTAAGGCTCAGTATCGCAGTTTCGGTAGACAGCCGAGGTCTAAAACCAAACTGATTATCATTTAGTGTCACGAATCTATTTAACTGTGCATTAAGCAGTCCGTCAAAGACCTTGGCTATAATGGTGGCAAGAGAAATCGGCCTGTAGTTACACTTGTCAGCAAGGTCACCAGTTTTATTTTTCACCACCGGCACAACCACAGTCTTCATGAAATCATTAGGTAGGTAAGAATGTCCCACGCACAGCGAGTAGAACAAAGCCAACACTCTAGCTATATGTGGACCAGCGTAATGCAGGTGCTCAATGCTCAAGCCGTCGTGACCAGGGTACTTACCTCTTGATATGAGCCTAATAGCTTTGGTGACATCCTTTGCAAGAAACTTAGTCCCTATCATCTGACTGTTTAGGTCACCACCATGCACCCCTCCTCCTGCAGGTCCCAACGGCGAGCTCACCGAAAAATAATTCCTAAAAATATTCGCAATTTCCCTGGGTTCGTTAACACCGTCGACGCTCACAGGAAAACCAGGCCGTACATTAACTTTACTAGTATCCTGCCAGAAGTCTTTGAATTTACCTTTGGAGTGTTTTTCCGCAAGAGAGTCCATCTTTATTTGATCCTGGTGATCTTGGCACCACTTAAGTCTGGATTTGAAGACTCGTCTACTTTCACACATTTGATTGTAGATAAAACCGGACTTTGGTCTACCGCACATCACCCATTCGTTAAACTTTGACCTGGCCTCCCCGTGAGCCCCGCTGACATGCTTATTCCACCCCACTATGCGTGGCCCACGTTTGACCCCCGTCGCCTTTCCTCTCCGACTCGCCGCCACAGCTGATTCACGTAAGGCAGTCACAATTTCGTGGTAAAGCTTGTCCAGAGTATGCCTGTGGTCATGGTTTTTACAGTAACAATCAGCACACTTTACACAGTCTGCAGGAAAATCAATAAATTTTAATCGTTTATTACACTCTTTGGTATACAAAATAGCTTGTTCATCACTTTTTATACCCCACAATATGCTTTCATTTTCAATGTTAATATTAGGCAGAACTTTGGGACTTAGTAGATTTAGGTTACAATGTATAATAAGTGGGAGATGGTCCGACCATCGAGGATCGTAAGTCACATTAGCGCTCACAACAGACTGCTTCGCCGAGTGAGTAGTAATACAGTGGTCCAGCCAGCTGGTGGTACCGTGCACATCACTAATAAAAGTAAAAGTGCCCGAATCTAACCCTAGTAAATCTACATCTACACAACACCATAGTTGGTCGTTACAGAAGTTAATAAGTTCGTCATAAAACAACTCACCCGGGTCCGCATTAAAATCGCCTAAAACAAATACAGCATCAATTCCGTACTCGTCAATAATCGCATTCACCACACCCAAGCAATCCGTAAAATCCGTTAAATTGTCTATAGAGTTGGTCGGCATGTAAACACTCATTATTATCACTGGTCTGTCACACGTTATGATTTTTATAGCACAAACACGAGCATTATCGCATTGCAACACTGACACTTGTTCAAATGCACTATGACGCCACAATAGTGCAGTTCCTCCGTAAGGACGGCCTCTCAGGATGCCCGTGGCATCCTGAGAGGCCGTCCGGCATAAGGCTGGCATTCCCCAAAATAGGGTATTTTAAATTATGGATTACTCGCAAATCACAAGTACTTAAAATTGGGAAAATGATATGTTATTATACAGTTATTTATCTAGTGCTTCCGGCCGTTTCTTTTCGATTGATGATATTTTACTGTGTCAAATAAAATCCCAAACATCCGTCTAATCGTAATCCAAAGATCCTTTTACTTGCAGTATACTTGGTTTTAGTTAATGAAAAATATACGAAAATAATTGTCTTTGAATAGGCGAGGGATTCCGGCCGTCGTATATATGTATACTAGCAGATCCTCGCGGTTTTACCCGCGTGGTACCCGTTCCCGTGGGAATATCGAATAAAATATAGCCTATGTTACTCGGGAAGAATGTGGCTTTCTAATGGTGACAGAATTTTTGAAATCGGTCCAGTAGTTTCGGAGCCTATTCGATGCAAACAAACAATCAAATCTTTCCTCTTTATAATATAAGTATAGATAATTCCTTAAATTCCTAAAGGTGCAAAACTTCATCTGATGAAGTGTAAGTTGAGTTTAAATGTGAAGGTACTCGTCAGTAGGCAAGGCACAACCAGGCACTGATCTATCGTTCTTGTCTGCCAATCTCGCAAAATGTCTCCTATAGTTATCGAGTAAGCTCAAGTTAGTCACAAATCGAATTGAATCTAGAACAAATCTAGCCAGTAATGGAAACGTCAGTTATTTTAGCGACATGGCGCCTAGCTTGCTATCGGGGAGTCTGGGAGTCTTAGCGGTATTTTGACAACCGAAATAATATTATTGGACGGCTGGCCGAGGTCAAGGAGTTGGGGTTAAGGAAAGTTTAGAAATGACTTATGTTGCTTATACACTGCTTGGAAACGAGTGAGTGAGAGTTAGCAAAAAGATTAATACACATTTAACTAGCGGCTTTATAAAAATATAATCGTTAAAGAAATACACCAAAGTAAGTAATAATTAAGGTTTGTACCCATACATATTTATTAAGAGGCTGAAATGAGCCAACTAGCGCCGCAAATTGGGTATTTGACAGATTTTTTTTTTATTGACTGAAAATGTTCATTTAATTAGTAGCAACACAAAATAGGTATTTATTTTCAAATATCATGCATATTTTCAGCGATATAGAGCATCAAACTTTCTAATTAGACAAGGAGAGCGCTATAGAAACGTGACGTCACATTTCCATAGCGCCATACTCACGCCAAAGAAAATTTCGTTTTAGAAAGAGACAGCTAGAGTCACAATAAAGTAGCTCATAATTCGCTTGATATAATGCAGATTTAATTTCTTTTTTCACATTTGTTATTCAATAATGTTATATTTCTGAATGTCATAATTAAATATCTACATTTCAACAACAGTCAAATACCCAATTGATCTGATTTAATTTCTTCTAAATAAGCCTAATTTATAAGAAAAGGAATCAGTCAAGGTCTTGTGAATAGCGTCTCATATTTATTGAATAACTTTACACTAGGTATATGAAAATCATTCCAACAGTTTTAAAACGGGATATTGTTAAAAGTAATACTTTTGGTTCAAACTCGTTTTTAAACTATTGAACTCATTTTATAATGTTGTAAACTTATTCAATAAATATTAGACGTCATTCACAAGACCTTGACTGTTTCCTTTTTAGAAATTGGGCTTATTAACAAGAAATAATATAAAATTGATTGGCAGCGCTAGTTGGCTCATGTCAGCCCCTTAACGTAATTTAGGTACGTACGTAATTAGTACGTAAGTAAGTACGTAATTAGTAAATTTTCAGGTCTCTTTAAATACTTATATGCTTCTAGAATGCAGACTAAAATAAAATAAAATAAAAATAAATCTTATAAAAATCGATGCACTAACTCATATTTTTATCTACAACGGGGTAGCACTTAGCCCTCATCACACCTGATGTTAAGTGGTGATAAGGCTGAAGGTGGAAGCGCACTACTCCCGGCATCCTCAATCACTGAGGAACTGGCTATCTTATCTCTAACTGCCGGAACACAATAATGCTGAAAACATCATTGTTATGGCGTCAGACTTAAATAAGATGGTGGTAGCTAGCCAGGCGGACTAAGAACAAGTCCTACCACCAACCAAACGGAATACAATATGTACCCCCACTGGAAATCGAACCCGGGACCTCTAGGTCTTAAATCGGTGGTGTGAACCACTAGACCACAGAGGCGGTTAAAAGGTAAATCTCTGTTTAGCGTCAAAATTAAAATCTACCTTTGAATTCGTCAAAGCGGCTGTTAGCATTGTCGGTACCAAAATAACACCCCAAGGATTAAGGGCCGTCAGTGGGCCGATTATCCCAAATATTCGGGCCCGTCCGAGTTCGGACCGAGCAGACAACGCCGGAATAATAATACTAAAGCAGACAATCAAATATCCAAGTTGGAATACCTCGATATGAAATGAAGGTACGTGATGGCTCGGAGACGGAAATGTCTAGAATTTGATGACGATTTGCTATGAATATAGTATGGTAGATCAAGAGGTCCCGGGTTCGATTCCCAGTGGGGGTACATATTGTATTCGGTTTGGTTGGTGGTAGGACGCCATAACAATGATGTTTTCAGCATTATTGTGTTCCAGCAGTTATAGATAAGATAGCCAGTTCCTCAGTGATTGAGGATTCCGGGAGTAGTGCGTTTCCACCTTCAGCCTTATCACCACTTAACATCAGGTGTGATGAAGGCTAAGTGCTACCCCGTTGTGGATAAAAAAATAAAATAAAAAAAGGAAATATACCTTTTGGTGGTATTGAGGGTTTTAAATTTAATATCCGGAAATTAATCACTCAGTTTCATCTGTTATCTAAATAGTATAAAACAAAGTTTCTTCCCGCCATCGGTTAGCTCTAGCACGAAAAACGGTCGTTATGGGAACCGTTATTATTATTTTGTATGAAAACTAGAGCAACGCCTCTTTCGGTCGAAGAAGGAACTGAAAACCTGCACATTTGACATATTTTGGGTAAGGTATAGTTTACTATTTGATTACCATAACCATAGTTTTACACGCTAGGGGTACAGTACCAGGAGTACTAGTATTATAGAAATTGGAAACAACGACGAGTTACTACATACACCCAGACCCGAAGAAATATTGAAAAGTCCGCTTTCAATATTTACCCGACCGAGAATCGTACCCGGGACCTCTAGAGATAGCGGCACCTTGAAACCGGTGCGTACACCACTCGACACGTCACAAATAAATATCAAACAGCTTCAGATATTGACATGATTTGATCTGATTCCGTGTGGCTAGTGTGGTTTGTGTGGTTATAGTATTCATAACACAATGGCAGAAGTTGTAACTACCTATAGCCATTGAAGGAATAAATTAGAACCATACATAAATAAACCTTAACTAAAATCACATTGCTGAATTTTTCCCCGCACTTATTTTTTGAAGAAAAACTTCTTAACGCACGCTTGACTTGGGGAGCTGGCCAACGTTACGAAAGTGACGAGAACGTTACAACAGAAGTTGATGGAAGAGTATAAACTTTAAAGACTTCAGTCGTGTGGTCTAAAGCACACTTGTATTTTTTATTATTTTATAAATGAACAACATGTAATATTGGAAAAAGATGATGATGATGACATATATTATACCTACGGCCATTTTATTAAGTCGTTTGCACAGCTTCATAAAAGTCATTATTACTATTATTAATGTTAACTTTTCCTACCATTTTTTTACATAATACAAACGAAAAAAATTTACCATTCACCAAAGCTATAAAACAGAATATTCAAGAAACGACTTCAACAAAGCGTGTAATCGAACAGGTGTCTCACGGACACTAATTTTATCTCCTCCAACTTATTAAGGGCATCTCCTGAAAAAATCTTTCTCGCTGCGACTTTAATTAACTTCGGCGTTTTAGGCTCAATGTACTGTCGACACCACAACTAACGTAACAGTTCTACAGCTGAAACCGCTCTCATTACGTACACGATAAAGGTCATTCAAAATCAACTTAATAAAATGACAATATACAAACAAAAGCACGTGAGATTTCTCGAAGCTGTTCATATTTTATCCAGTAGACTTCAAATTTTAAGTGGTAGTCTTTAGAGTTTAAATTTGAGAGACTTTTATATTTTAATGATATCAAATGTGACCAGGGTGCCTACCATCAACTCTTATTGCGGTTTTGTTTAGGACCTAAACTGATCTGCTTTGCTTATTCGTACCACGACAGCTTAATATCAATGACAGCGATTCAGTGATCATTCAATGACATTTCACAGCCGCTAAGCTGTCAAGATCTCTTATTTGACTTATGACTCGGCCAAGCTAACATGACACCTGCAGGTTATACCCGTCCCTCTCACTCTCCGGGCATGACAGAATCAAGTGAAAGAGACGGGTAGAAGAAATAAGGACACAAATCGTTCGGTCATTCACATTTAGCAATTCATTTGCGATCCAGTTCTTAGAAGGTCATAGTACGAAAGAAAGCAATTCATTTTAGGAACCTATTCTGCATCGCGCTATTTTTTTATCGCTGTCTTAAAGTTGATGGTAGGCACCCTGATGTCCATTGTACAAGGCCTCCAGGTGCAGGTTATGGCAGCTCCGAGAGTGACCTTTCAATGTTTGACAGAATGCCTAATTGGAAATTTGAAAATTTCAGTGACAATCCGACAAGATTGCTTTGATGATGAGTCGGAGAGAGCTATTTTTATTTGGTAAGTACTAGCTTTTGCCCGCGGATTCGCTGGCGTGCGATTTCGTGAATGCATACATTTTAACCGCCTCTGTGGTCTAGTGGTTCACACCACCGATTTCAGATTTCGATTCCCAATGGGGGTACATATTGTATTCGTTTTGGTTGGTGGTAGGACTTGTTCTTAGTCCGCCTGGCTAGCTACCACCATCTTATCTAAGTCTGACGCCATAACAATGATGTTTTTAGCATTATTGTGTTCCGGCAGTTAGAGATAAGATAGCCAGTTCCTCAGTGATTGAGGATTCCGGGAGTAGTGCGCTTCCATCTTCAGCCTTATCACCACTTAACATCAGGTGTGATGAAGGCTAAGTGCAACCCCGTTGTGGATAAAAAAAAAAACATTCGTTTTATTCCCTTAGTAGTTGAATTTCTCAAAATCCTTTCTTCATGGACGCCTACATCAAAATATCTATTTGCATGTCAGTGCAGCCTGAAAGAAACCTTTAACTAGTCTTCATGGACTGGTTGCTTAGATTATGACATTACGTGCCTTCAAAGCAATAATTTTATAATGACATCCATTATCTTGTTAGTTTGCTACATTCATTACTCAACCATTCGGAGTAATGACATAATTTAATTAAATTGAAAGCATTGAAAATGAAATATTAGAAAAAATCAACCCGTCTCACAACAGTTTTTCAATACGTAATTGCATTGTGAATGCAAAAAAGTAAAAATAAATTGAAATCGAAAGCAGTTAAATGTTAATATATTTACCCATAATTACCAAAGAATTTAGGTACATAAATAAATATGAAACAAAACCTACAATTAAATTGGTTTCGAGGTAACTTTTATACTGGTGTTGCGGATATCGTAACTAACGAAAGGAAGAAACAGCACAGATACAGTAGATAAGGAAAGGATACTTTCTATATTGATATTCGTATGGGAACAGGAACTACACACGTCCTCTAAAGCCCTGACGGTTCACATATGAACCCTGACGTCAAGTGGAAAATTTGCCTAATTTCTTATAGAAATATGGATTCGAATACCGCAAAAATTGCAGTGCTTGAGAGGTTAAAAGTCACGTGACACGACTAGTTAGAAAAAAGCCGCACAATGACTGGAGAATTTTGTTTTATAATAGGTACAGAGGTACAGTTCAATAATATCCGGGCACTTTTGAACTTTGTCGTAGTAATTATTGTGGCAATTTGTACAGAAAGTCAAAGACGATGACAAAAAACTGAATGCGACAAAGTCCAAAAATACACAGATATTATTGAACTCGACTGTACCTACTTATAGTTTTTTACGTGGACATAATTTTAACTAACTCACTTATGTGAGAGTCTGTCTAAAATTACATAATTGTAAAAAATTAAAAAGAAGCTAACCTTCGTAAACAAGTGGTCCCTTTCTCTCGGTCATCGATCTTCATAATTAATAAATAGTATCGATTTACCAAAGCTAACTCCTTAGTTCTTATTGCAAAGGGCTTAGAGTTTAAAATTGAAGCTTCAAATAAGCCCGGTTTGTTGGTTGTACGTTGCTACGGCGTCGTCAAGACGTGTGGAAAGGGCTGTAAGGTCACGGTGGGGGATGGCATTAGGTATACATACATACAATACGAATAATTGGAAACAGAATTTAAAACAAAAACATAGGGCTCAAGTAAACAACAAAGCTTCAAATGAATTCAATGAACTTGAATAAAAACAAAAATTATATATAATTATAACCGAATCCAAACAATACGTGGTACTTACTTTTAAAGATAAATGTTGTTTATTGTAAATACTTGCATGATTAGGATCTGTGATACAGATGTATTGAAAAAGTACGTTTGAGCCATCAGAAATTAAAAAAAGGCCAGAAAAATGCTTGACTCTGACATGTTTAGAGTAGAAGTACTACCTGTCTGAGGCGTGCAATAAGTTTTTCTGTAAAAACATTTTCATGACTAGTTTTTTTGCAGACTGTACTTTAGGTAATATTGTATTGTCTTCCAATCCAAACTTATCCTAAATGCAAAATCTTATATCAATCGGATAGTAAAAAGTGGGTCAACAGCAAGTCGAATAAAAGCATGTAAGAACGTGAAAATGTGGACTGCGCACCTTTAGGAAATGTGTCTTCAGCGGATGACTTTAAGACTTCAGTTACCTACACCGAACACCTTTTGATCGCCGAAGAGTTAAGTGTGTCAAGTGGAAGTAAGTGTACACAAAAAGTGTCATTGACAGCGGGTGAATGATTTCATATTCACTGATAGCTTGTATCTTGTATCCCACACTAGACACAAAAGTATCACAATTCCTACAAAAGTACAAAACAGTATTTTACGTAAAAGCTACGATAAGTTGTAGCATTCTTATCGAACATTGAAAATGAGTCTTATTCCCACTTACTTAGTGCGATATTCGCCTGCTTGTTCCTGTCGAGCTGTCCGCGTAACGCTCGTAGCCGGCGTAGCTTCAACTCTTGCGCTTCTACGCGTTCTCGTAGTCTCCGTAGCCGTTCACCCTCTACTGCCACCTGTTGGGAGAAAAACGAATTTTATGAAATCGAATCTTAGTTCGTTTTATAGTATTTTTTGAAGTAAAAACTTCTTTAGCGGCGGCGGTGGATGGGTAAAGAATGTTAAACTCGCGTCAGGGGTCACGTGACCGTGAGATCGTCAGATCGGTCATCGGACACGTGACCACTGTTACAATGCCATTAAAATACGAAGGCAAACTGTACCCCGAGTGTAAGTTTTTATGTCAAGCAAACGCAAACTATTTCGAGTACGTATTTATGTCAATTTGTATGAAAACTGCATAAGCGCGCTACTCGCCGCTAGAGGCGCTGATACAGTTTTCATACAAATTGACATAAATACGCACTCACGATAGTTTGCGTTTTTTGACATAAAAACTTACACTACAGGCACTGTTTCCAAAGTTGTAATAGCTCAGAGAGATAGCTCTAATTAGAAAACGAGCGGCATTGAAGCCAGAAGACCTCGGTTCAAATCCAGTCCGTACTTTATTCCTTTTTTGTCAAATTCCTTTTCTTTGTGAAATAGTCTAGGGAGCCCTTTATCAACGCATCTAATAATTTCATCTCTGTATATTTTCTAAAATCCAAAGGGTTAAACCGGAATGCAACCTGATTTTTTTTTGGTAGGATAGGGAGGATACCAGAAATAACTTTTCTTTTTTTTAGTAGTGCATTTTGTAAATAATTTTAGTTTGTTTAAAATTTGTTTTATAAGTTGGTGGGTTTAAATAACGAAATATACCATTTTTTTTCTCAGATAAATTACAGGTACTTATCTGTTATTATTTTAATCTAATATTCACATCTACATAATCAATACGTTGTATTTAAGTATTTAGTTTTATAAATATTAACAGAAATAACGACTTCAGATCATTTTTAACCGCCTCTGTGTCTAATGGTTCATATGACGGATTTCAGATCCGGGTTCGATTCCCAGTGGAAGTACATATTGTGTTCGGTTTGGTTGGTGGTAGGACTTGTTCTTAATCCGCCTGGCTAGCTACCACCATCTTATCAAAGTCTGACGCCATAACAATGATGTTTATAGCATTATTGTATTCCGGCAGTTTGAGATAAGATCCTCAGTGATTGAGGATTCCGGGAGTAGTGCGCTTCCACCTTCAGCCATATCACTACTATTATCAGGTGTGATGAAGGCTAAGTTCTACCCCGTAGTGGATAAAAAAAATCATAATGTGAATTTGAATACTACCAATATTTACACATTTAAAGTCTTCTTATTTTAGAAAAAATATAATAATTTCAGACCTTTCAAAAGCACTCTGCAAGCCACAACCGCTTACAGAATTAAATTCTTTAGGCTAAATAAAGACGAAAAATTGAAATTATAATCTGCGAATTAAATCATAATAAGGCGGAGATCGGCAATTCTGTTTATCTTATAGGCTCGTTTGCTGCGTGAGAAGAGTTTATTTGGGGCAAAAGAACTTATAAGCAGTACCTTATATTAGTACTAGGTCTTATGGCGATTTTCGTTTTTTTTTTTAAGTAAAAACTTCTTTAGCGGCGTTGTGCACTTTTGTGATGGGTAAAAAATATTAAACTCGCGTCAGGATCACGTGACCTTCAGATCGAAAAGACGTGACCTGGGTGCCTACCATCCAACTCTTATTGCGGTTTTGTTTAGGAGCTAAACTGATCTGCTTCGCTTATTCGTACCACGACAGCGATTCAGTGATCATTCAATGACATTTCACAGCCGCTGAGCTGTCATCAACTCTTATTTGACGTATAACTTGGCCAAGCTAACATGTCACCTGCAGGTTATACCCCTCCCTTTCACTCTCCTGGCATGACAGAATCGAGTGAAAGAGACGGGTAGAAGAAATAAGGACACAAATCGTTCGGTCATTCACATTTAGCAATTCATTTGCGATCCAGTTTTTAGAAGGTCATGGTACGAAAGAAAGCAATTCATTTTAGGAACCTATTCTGCATCGCGCTATTTTTGAATCGCTGTCTTAAAGTTGATGGTATGCACCCTGATCCAAAGACTGTTACAATGTCATTAGAATACGAAGGCAAATTTCGCTACTGTTTCCAAAGCTAAGTTAATAGCTCAGGTTAGAAAACGGGCGGCATTGAAGCTAAAAGACTTCGGTTCAAATCCAGTCCGTATTTCTCTCTTTTTTTTGTCAAATTAATTTTTTTTTGTGTAAAAGTCTAGGAAGCCCTTTTCACTTCTGCCGGCACTCCCGAAGTGCAAGCCGTTGTTTTTTTCTACTCAAATTGTCTATCTTCCAAAAAGGAGTTTCTGAGCTCGAATGTCCAGTGTCCATTTCTTCGTTGGGCGATAAATATCGCATTAGCGCGCCCGGAGTCGTGGCCGCCCGAGATTTATTAAAACCGGGAGAATTAAATTTTTCCTCTCCTATCTGTATCCGCTTGCTCTAAGCCAGCTAGTGGCACGGACGAGGAATAAGGTTAGTGTTGCAAATCCCTACTGATATTATAAATGTTAAAAAGTGTAAAATGAAATGAAATGAAATGAAATGAAATGAAATTTTATTTGCTTTGAACAGGGTACATATAAAAGATGACAACAGTTTTAAGAAAAACAATTATAGTGTGATCGCCCACTCAGCTATAGTCAATAGCATGCAAAAAGTGAATTATTAATTGAAGTTAATACAATGTCTGTTAAATAAAAATCATCAAAATACAAAAATGTCAAAATTACACGAAACAACATGTCAAGGTAAACTTATTAAACATGTCAAAATTAAACGAACGACAGGTCGTAGATAAATTATGAAACATGTCAAATTAAATAATACGAGATAAAAAAAAATGTCAAAAGTAAAAAATAAATAAAAAATGTCATTAAATTTAATTGGTATCATTCAAGAATTCTTGGACCGAGTAGAACAACTTATCCATAAGCCATATATGCAGAGCAGTCTTAAATTTATTAAAAGGCAATTCTGTAATGGACTGCGGAATCTTGTTGTATATTGCGATCCCCATGCAGTAGCAATTCTTTGTAATCCGTGTGCTTTTTGGAATTATGTCAATGACTAGCCTATTACAGTTCCTAGTATTTCTAGGAAACGTATCCTTGGCAGTTTTAAAATTGCTTAAATTCAATTTCACAAACTTCGCAATCTCAAAAATATATAGGCAAGGCAGTGGTAAAATATTTAACTGGTTATAAAAAGGCTTGCATGACATATCCGGTGCAATACCACATATAGCCCTAATGCATTTTTTCTGTGCCACAAATACCCTTTGTATGTCTGTACTGTTGCCCCAGATAATGAGGCCGTATCGTAGCACAGACTCCACGTATGCAAAGTAAGCTGTAAGGGCAGTACTTTTTGTAGCTACTTTCGTCAATTTAAAAATAGCAAAAACAAATCTATTAATTTTTTTGCACACCTTATTCACGTGTGGTTTCCAATCAATTTTTGATCGAGTTCAATGCCGAGAAAAGTGGCATTACTTACGTTTTTTAAAGGATTTATTATTAAAATTAATATAATTTGTTTTGTCAATGTTTATGATTAAATTATTATTATTTAGCCAATTTATTATAGATTTAATTGTTTCATTAATGTCATTATTATGGTCAATTATATTATTCTTTTTATTATCTTTGGTAGTAACTACAACTGATATATCATCCGCAAATAAGATGCATTTATGTTTCGTAACTTTAGGCAGATCATTCACGTAAATTAAAAACAAAAGAGGACCAAGTATACTGCCTTGAGGAACACCAAATTTATTTTCCCTGAAATCAGAGCGGTATTTTTTTGTTACTTGTTTATCATCCAGTTGGGTGATTTCTACCGATTGCATCCTATTTTGCAAGTATGATTTAATCCAATTTAGCGCTTCACCTCTAATTCCACAACGTTCTAACTTTATTAACAGTTGACTGTGGGATACAAAGTCAAAAGCTTTCGACATATCGAATAAAAGAACTGTGGTTAAATTTTTATCATTTATGCTACGTAAAATGTCATTTATCAGAGTAAAAGCTGTGTGTGTAGTCGATTTATTTTTCTGGAAACCAAATTGATTGTCGTTCAAAACATTGTATTTTATAAAGAATGATATAAGTTTATTATACATTATTTTCTCATATATCTTTGCTAGAATCGATATCATTGTTATTGGCCGAAAATTATTTAGTAGTAACTTAGAACCTTTTTTAAATAGAGGCTTCACAATTGATAATTTTAGTCTCTCAGGGAAAGTCCCAGTTTCAAAGGATAGATTGATCAAATAAGCTAGCACTGAAGCTATCTGATCCTTACACAATTTAATCACTTTTGTATTTATTTCATCGAACCCTTCTGAATTCGTATTGTTTAATGCCATTATATATTTTTTAATGTCATATTCATCAATAGGTGAAAGATATATAGAATTATTCAAATTGTCATTTATGATTTTATGTCCATTCAAGTCATTATTATTAAAAATATTATGGTCATTATTATTTTTATTATTGTCTTTATTTGTCATTGTTATAAAAAAGTCATTAAAAATAGTAGCTATTTCATTTGGTTTATTTACAATTATGTTTTTGTGTTCTATTTCATTTATATAATTGTTACATTGTAATTCAGGAGCCGTTTCACTTTTTATTACCTTCCAACTTGCTCTACAGATGTTTTTACTTTTTAATACATATTTATTATTTGTCTGTTTCTTAGCCATAAATAAGCACTTTTTCAATAATTTAGAGTATTTTTTATACTGTGATTTATTTTGTTTGTTTGTTTTCTTATAGTATTTTAACCTTAAATTTCGATTTGTAAGACAACTCTTCCTGATACCCTTTGTAATCCAAGAAAGATTTTGTTTTGTGTTTATTTTTACCTTGTTAGTCGGGAAACAAAGCTTGTATAATAAGCAAAACCAGTCATAAAAATTATTAAACGCTTTGTCAGGGTTTTTTTCGTTAAAAACATCCGAGAAAGTTGAACTCTTTAAGTAGCGTTTGAATATTTCTATGTATTCTTGGGAGTAACAGCGTTTAAATGCAAAAATAACTATTGGTATAACTGGCTTAGCTTTGCTATCGAAGACTAAAATCTGGGCCGTATCGTGGTCAGAAATACAGAGTGGAAGTAAAGAACCCGAGGCATTTGGAACATTACTAAAAACGTGATCTATGCACGATTTTCCTCTTGTAGGTTCAGTAATGTGTTGTTTTAGATTAAATTTTTTTATAACATCTGATAACTGTCTAGATTGCTTATTTTCAATTAAAGTATTGATGTTAATATCGCCTACTATTATTATTCGTTTCTTTTTGAATTTTTGTAAATAAGCGTACAGTAATCTCTGTAATTTATCAAAAAATATTTCATAGTGTCTTCGTTTTGTAGCAGTCGAGGACCTATATATGCATACTATAATGATGTTTTGCACCGGTATACTAATTGCACAGCATTCAAAATGAAAAGATTGTGAAATTTCGTCAAAGTCACAAATTTTAACGAAGGACATTCCTTTTTTTATCAAAATACAAGACCCCCCTCTTCTTTTTGTTCTTGCGAAATGAGCTGCCAGTTCATAATTATTGATGATTATATTTTTCTTCTCACCTTTTTTCACAAATGTTTCTGTGAAACAAATGACATCTGGGCACACATTCGATTTAAGTTCTGACAGTGTAACTTCAACTAACTCTTTCTTTGATAACAAACCTTGAATATTTTGATGTAATATACAAAATTTTCTATGTTGATTACGAGTATTACGATCGAAAAAACGTTGCCTCATTTAGACACTGATCAGGTGCAGTCATTGGTTTATTGACAGCTGGAAAATAATACGGTATTGTGCCTTTCTTAAGTTGTAGTGTTTGTTTCATGTCAGATCCAGAAATTCTTGAGTTAATGTCTATATAATATTGTTTCATATACTAAGTAATATTTTTAATACATTCATTATCATATTTTAACTGATCTATTTCTATATTCAGCTTAAAACTGATTAAGTTCTTAAATGTCATATCTTTTAGTTTATAATTGAACAAATCCTTCAAGTCAATGTATGTACAATTTTTATAGTTATTGACAATTAAATTAATTTTATTGTTTAATTTTATTACATTTAGATAATCATTTTTTATTACACCTAATACATAAATTGTACATATATTTATACGACATAATGTGTTACAGAGACCAGAAATTACACTATATGGATTTTTATCGTTTGATCCTACTGATAATATTATAATATCTTCTTTGTTTAAAGAGTCCTTTATGTTTAAACAGCTACTTAAAACGTTTGCGCTTGATGCTGAGGGCTTAACCATACCAGTGACTTGATAATTGTCATTCCATTTTCCATAGCGACTTTTTATTAATTGTTGGGTGAGACCTCGTACTTGATCATCGCCAATTATGTAAATTTTTGGTTTTGTTACCTCTTGTGAATCGTTTGCATAAACGACCTCTACTGGCTGCGTTGACTTCGTTATAGGTTTTGGAGAAGATTTACTACACATGGTATTGCAGTTTATATTATTTACGACAGATGGCGTTCTATTAATCTTTTGCGGAGTAGACGTACAGTTATCATCTTTATCTTGTAATTCTGAGAAGTTAAGAACCCGACTGTTAGTTATTTTTCTTCTATTGGTTACATTTTTCTTTGAACTAGAATTGCATATATTCGTTAGATATTTCGTTGTTGTCTCGTGATTTGCTAATGTATGTTATTATTATTATTATTGTTTCCCAAGTCCCCTGAAAGCTGAAAGCAGGGGGAGGCGGGTTATAATTTACCCCACCGGCGTCGAAATGTGTATGTTTGTTTGTCTAGGTATGTTCCGTTTTCACGTCAAAACGGCTGAACCGATTTTGACGAAACTTGGAATGGAGGAAGCAGGGGGAGGCGGGTTATCGTTTACTCCACCGGCGTCGAAATGTGTATGTTTGTTTGTCTATGTATGTTCCGTTTTCACGTCAAAACGGCCGAACCAATTTTGACGAAATTTTGAACGGAGATAGTTTGAGACCCTAGTAAGAGCATAGGCTACTTTTTACTGCGAGAATAAGGCTCACTCCAATAGGAAAATGACTTTTCCCGCGGGATAATGTCGTGTAGTCCACGCGGGCGAAGCCGCGGGCGGAAGTATAGTTTTTTTTATATTTTAAGAGAGATCTGAATATGTTTTGAACTAGCTGTACTCGGCATGCTTTGCAATGCCTCGTAAACTATTTCTTAAAATAAATTTTATTGAAATACTAAAAAAAACCGACCTGCAAAATCCCAACTTGTACTTTTTGCTAGTATTTCAAAATTTATAATAATAAAATAAAAGTAGCATTGCAAACACAAAAAAAAAATGCTAGGAATACTCGCGACCGTCTCCAGAATCCTAAAGTTTCATCACAATCTGATCAATGGTTTTGAAAAACATACAGACATTAATTGTTGATGTGATTAATCATACAAATATAGCAAACAGTTCTTAAGTAATAATAAAATTCGTAAAAAATAAAGGTCTCAAGATATATTTTATATTATTATTCAAACTGAGACACCCCTAAAAGCATTTGCTATGCGACGGTGTTCGTAACTTTTTTAATAATACGATTCAATAATAAAGAAAGTGATTTTAAGGGCGATCTGATTAACAATTCAAGTGATTGAAAACTTTTTTAATGTACTGAGCTGAAGATCAAATCTTGTTATTTGAATATAAACAGAATTATTATTAGTAAATTAGGAATTATCGACTGTTAAAAGATTTAAGTTCAATCAGTGTAATAAAGTTATCACTTAACACAACAAAGAGTGGTTTTATAGTACCATTTCAAATTCTTTATTTTTTTTAATTAGATTTCAGTTCATTTTCGTTTACTATATTCCATATTTAGCTTCCAGATTTATGAGTTATTTAGTTTAAGTTATTACTTTAGTTTAAGTTATTATTACTGACGACCGATTTGGCGCAGGGGTAGGCTACCCACCTTCTGAGCCAGTGGTCTCGGGTTCGATTCCCGAACAAGACAAATATTTGTGTGCATGAACATGTCTATTTGTCTTGGTCTGGGTGTTTTCTATCTATATTAAGTATGTATTTACAAACAAAAAGTATTTAAGTATATATTTATCCGTTATCAAGTTTCCTAAGTTTCGTAATGAAATTAAAATGGGCTTAGATAAATTGGTGTGAATGTAAGAAGTTATTTATTTATTTGTTTATTTACTTCTTCCAAGGCTGTGGTTACGTAATGATTATTCGAGTTCAAGAAGCAAAACAACCCAAATCAAACTTCAAAAAATCTTTAAGGTCCACTTGCAGAAACTTTGCAATCTCAATTTAACCAAAACTAGATTTAACCCATACAAAAATTTCAAAATGTAAAACTTCGATTGTGAAAAATAAATATATGTAGCTTTCTTCCGCAAATAATCACAAAACTTGCACCTTCATCGATCACACTACTCTACACGTGTTTCGCCCCAACCCGGGGCATCCTCAGGAGATGTTTGTCCGTATGCAATCCAGCACTGAAAACTTCGATCAACAATACCAGTACTATTGTTGATCGAAGATGTTAAATCAAGATTTAAAAGTTAGTCATTTCTGTATGGGCTAAATCTTGTTTTAGTAAAACCATGATTTAGCAAATTTGCAACAGGACCTAAATGTAAGTAATCCTATAAAGTGTTCTATCATTTCCAGATCTAAAAGTGAAACTGTTCTGAAATAAGTTTCGGCCATACAATGCAGGCTTAACAGTTGAGTTGATACAGGCTATTTATTTAAGAGGCATCTGTTCCCACAATCAGGGCGATTCCGGAGTTGCAACAACACAATCAAACAAACAAACTTGCTAACCGGTTGTTGTCTGAGCTAGCACAGCTGCGCCTTGTTAAGGCCTATAAAAATAACTGTTGGTATTGATTTTGAGGTTGTATGCGGTAACAAATAACCTGTTATTACATGACGATACTAACAGACGACTGATATTATACGCCATTAGCCCTAAGCAAAGAATACTATAATATTACCCTAAGCACGAAAAACTGTCAGTTATTTTAATTTTTAGTTTTTTGCATTCACAATGCAATTTTTTTAATAGAAAAATGGAAAATGAAGTATTTAGAAAAATTGGAATTTGTGAGACGGGTCGATTTTTTCTAAATACTTCATTTTCCATTTTTCTACGAAAAACTGTCGTTATGGTAACCGTTATCGTGATAAATAAGTTTTAAACTTACATGGCCATTATCACTATTATTACAAGACGAAGTAACACCGTGATCATGGCGTGTGCAACTGCGCCGAAATATCGGGAACTCGAAAACCAAAATAAACATGGTAAAAATCCCGTCTTTCATAATCGCTATTGTGACAGTTATTTTGTATGAAAACCAGAGCAGCCTTTCTTTCGGTCGTCTAAGGAACTGAAATTCAATACATACCTATTTGGCAGCAGAACTTTGACGGACGGTATAGTTTACTATTTGATTGCCATTACGAGGGATTAAAAAAGTGAGTCAGAGTTTGTATAAAACTTTTGTGAATATTTCAATTCTACGATGACGAAGTCGCGGGCGGAGGGTCTCCTGTAGTAGCGGCTCATTAAAAGAATACTAGTAACCCATCTCGTCCCTTGGGAGTCATAAAAGGTGACTAATGGACTTAGAACTGCACAAACATCCAACAGCTTATAGTGGCGAGGGCTCACCACCTGTCACGCTGAGCACATGAGCAGTTACTGCTTGTTGAAACGTGGACTATGGCAGTGGACAGTTTTTGCGGTGCTTATTGCCTAGTCTCTGTCTAACCCTTAGGGGATAAAGGCTGCCACACACCAAAAAGAATCGCAGACGTTCTGCATTGCGTCTGCGTGCGTCATGATTTTGTAATATTTTAACTTGTGCGCGTAGGTTCACACTGGCGGTGTCGCAGACCACAGCCGTCTCTATCGTCTTCTACAAGCCATGCTATGATACGGAACGGCAACATTGTCTCTATCGTCTTCTACAAGCCATGCTATGATACGGAACGGCAACATTGTCTCTATCGTCTTCTACAAGCCATGCTATGATACGGAACGGCAACATTGTCTCTATCGTCTTCTACAAGCCATGCTATGATACGGAACGGCAACATTGTCTCTATCGTCTTCTACAAGCCATGCTATGATACGGAACGGCAACATTGTCTCTATCGTCTTCTACAAGCCATGCTATGATACGGAACGGCAACATTGCTGTGAACCGGTTTACTCTTCTGAGTACTAAATCCTATGGAGGTGGCATACCTACGAAAAAGTGAGGTGTAACTAAGTCAAAATGTAAGAAAATCTTGGAATTCAGTTTTAAACTACTTCTAATTGTCGTATTAATCGGTCCAGCCGTTTCAGAGATTAACCGGAACAAACAGAAAGACAGACAAAAATTGTAAAACATGTCATTTTGGTATATGTACCGTATATATAATCATATGCACGTAGTAATAAGCGGTTATTTTAATGTCTCCAATTTTATTTCTTTGTATAGATGTATAGAAGATATGCCATCTCCGTAGGATTCAGTACTCGAGGTTTACTCGCTGTTTATCTGTCAAACGGTGCAAATGGTGTCAAATCGGTTCACTTAAAACTACGTTGCCAACTTTATGCGCATGGCTTGTAGAAGACGATAGAGATGGCTGTGCGCAGACGCATTGCGATGCAACACAGCCACAGGCGCCTACAAACAATCTTTACTTCTTTATAACATTACTAGCCATCTGCCCGCGCTTTTGCTCGCGTGGACTAGTTACATGACGTTATCCCGCGGGAATGTGATGTTTTTCCGGGATAAATATGGTAAAAATAAGCTACTTGGCACTTTCCAGCTCCCAAACTATCCCCATAATCACGTCGATCCGTTGCTCCGTTTTGACGTGAAAGACGAGCAAACAAACAAGCTAACATACTTTCAATTTACAATTATTAGTATGGATTTGTATCTTTGATCCTAAATGATCTAATCTTTGATCCATCAGCCCGGTTCAAATTAGCAAAACTAACTTTATACTGTTGAAAGATGGTTGAAAGTATTGACAAAATGAAAATTAAGTAGGTAGGGCAGGCGTACCGGTTTTGGCCACTGTACCGGTTTTGGCCACTTTTTGCTCTAAAAGTTTTCTAAACCAATTTTAGCCATTTTTGATAAAGGCAATTAAAATAAGGTATTTTAAGGTAATAATAACAACCGTTAGAATTCCTTATGTCATAAGATTTTTTTTCAATAAATTCCATTTTCTGTTTAAAAAAATATTTTGTATGAAAATTTTAAGAAATTTGTTGTGGATGAAATACTTTATAAATCTTTGTTTTTTTACAATTAAATTGTTGTTTTGCAATTGACTGGTTTCTAGTGCATTAGAATATATTGATTTAACCTGGGTTTGGTTTAGATTTTTCGCTATACTTACAAAAGTTTAACTATCAGTAAGTGGCCAAAACCGGTACATTTGGTACCTCTCACACATTGTGTGTAATATAAAAAAACTATTTAACTTTTATAAATTAAAAAAGTGTACCTTTAAAGGTAGATAAATTATCTATAATTTTATATATAACTAGCCTTCCGCCCGCGGCTTCGCCCGCATGTACTACACGACGTTATCCCGCGGGAAGGTGATATTTTTCAGGAATAAAAAGTAGCCTATGTCCTTTCTCAGGCTCTAGACTATCTCTGTACCAAAATTCATTCAAATCGGTTCAGTAGTTTAGGTGTGATTGTGTAACACACAGACAGACAGAGACGCATTTATAATATAAGTAAGGAAGTAAGGATTTGTGTCTTAAATACCTAAGAGCATTTAGTACTTAGTGCTTAAAAGTCAAAAAATCCTTAAAGTGGCCACAAAGGGTACCTCTGCCCTATTTAGAAAAAACCTATCAATTTTTCAATAACAAAAATTGCATTGTGAATGCAAAAAAGTAAAAATTTAAATAACTGTTGAAAGTATCTCAAAGTTGACATAATTAAATTTTCAATACACTTCAGGCATAAATTTACATTTACAGGAATACGCTAAAAGCATCCACCGTGAAGCAATCGCTGGGGAGCCTTCCTATATCATATTATGTATCCCTTTAACTATTCTCTGAGGCATAACTAACAAAATATAATTTAGCATTACGTAAGAGCTCTTAGTTAGAAACCGCACAGGAAATGAGGTTAAAATTTCTAAATATGTTAAAAGATATGTTTAACCGACTTCAAAAAATGAGGTTATGTTTGTTATGTGATATTGTTGGAATTGGATTATATTTGAGTATAGCGTTCTATTAAGGCGTCAAAGCAAGTGTGCTAAATTTCGTAAGTGTATCTATATAATATGTTCGTTTGTTTGTATGTTTATCCACAAATATATTAAAAAACTAAAGAAAGTTATAGTTTGACGACCGATTTGGCGCAGGGTTAGGCTACCCACCTTCTGCGCCAGTGGTCTCGGGTTCGATTCCGAAACAAGACAAATATTTGTGTGCATGAATTGAACAAGTCTATTTGTCTTGGTCTGGGATGTATTTACAAACAAAAAGTATATATTTTATCCGTTATCAAGTTTTCCATGATACAGTTTCTTAATGAAATTAAAATGGGCTTAGATACTTGGTGTGAACGTAAGAAGTTATTTATTATTTTATTATTATTATATCGATGTTTTATTTATTAAAATCAGTAGTATATACTTAGGAAAAAGTTCAAATTTCATTAAAATCGGTTTAGTAGTTTTTGAGATATGATTATTTTAGGGTACAATCTACACTAATAAGAAAAAAAAAGTGATTTAAGGTCAGTGCTTTGTTAATCATGCATGCTCCTGGCTGGCACCAACCTCAAAAAGACCTATCTTTTTCTTGTTGGTTTAATTTTTTAAATACGTCTAATATTTCATTTGATACAGAATATTATAATCTTTCGTTATTTGGACTAGCTGATCTCTGAAGTTTTGAATGTTATGTTAATCAGAATAAAAGTTTGGATCCAATATCACTCTTCTCTCGATGTATAATAATATTCACCAATAGAAAGCCACACTATACTTTTCATAACTTACGTAGTCCATTGTAATCTATTACATAAATACTCCACACGGATGCTAGCCTTTTATATTGACCAAAAGGTAATGCAGTTTAAAACTAAAAACCAATTGTATTAATTAATACCGCATCCCATTCCTCGTTAACATTAATATTCTATCCAGTGCTCCAAGTATATTCGGCAGCCACAACCCGATTGCCGCCCCTGCAAATATTCGAGCGATTGTATTCAATTACAATTTATTATTAATTCGGAAATGAGCGGTAAATTGAACACGCCATCATCGTCCAATTGAGCGCCGTCACTGAATAAAATTGGAATTATTGAAACAATTGAACCAAAAGGAAAACATGTACAGTCGCGGTATTTCCCATCCCATCCGATCTCTCAAGGGCGATATTTGCTTGCAATCAATTGCCGATGGTGCGTTCGTACAAATGGCCTACGCGTAGATGATGTTCTAGCGAATATCAGCAAAAAGTGATCAACTAATCTACTACTCTTCGATCGTACGGTGATCTGAGAAACCAATCGCAATTGGAGAAACAATGAAAAAGCCCTGGAGCAATTTGGCGCTAAATGGTGTTAACTCGCTGGAAACGATATAGATGCTGATTCTGATGAAAATGTTGGAAACTTTATTAATTAGACAATGCAAAAGTTGGAAAAGTTAGAAATTGAAGACGAAATATCATCGGAATTTTATGGATAATATTTGATGGACCATATTAACTGGACATTAACTAAGTATTTTAACCTAAAAAAAAATTGCGCTAAAATAAAATTTTGCGGTAAATATTTGAAATCAGAAATAAATGCAGTCAACGCACTTAACAAAAATTATACAAAAACAATCTGTTAAGTTTATTATTAGCTTTATTTGCAATAAAGAATTAAATTCATCAAAGCCTTTATGTTCAAAATCGATAATATTATACTAACTGCACTACACCTTTAAGCGAATGCCCCGTTGTGCAATACGTGATACTTTGCCGAATGAAAAAGATCTGAGCGGCAAAGCCAATGACACGTCAAAAATTGAATTTATCAACTCGTGAACAAGCTACAACATCAGTATCACACAATCGAATGAAAAGTGGGTGCTTCGAAGTAATACGAACGAGAAATGAAGTTGAATATCTCATCAGATATCCATTTAGAATGTACGTTTCTATTTGGACATTTTCTACAAGAATGTATAATGCTTTTTAAATTGTAAATATTCCAATAACAACATTAGGATAGACATCTCAGGAATGGATCCAGGCAAAATTAAATAGAAGGCTCTCTTCACGGTATTGCTCGACCACTATCTAAACTTCGTTATGAATTTAGTTATATTCATCTTATTCCCGCAGATCCCTTGAAAGCTGAAGACCTCATTACATTGGTTGCTGCCAGTTTCTAGTTTCGCGGTGGTGGACGGAAATGACCTTAGCCTGGATTGGAATAAAGATCAAAATTGTGTAATGCCATCTTTACTATAGTTTCTTCATAATACAATTGTCCTGAATTCACAATGTTTATATTGCGCGTTATTAAAATTTTAATGAAATCATTGGCAAATTAAATACTTTGATTCAAATTGTTGCTCTTAGTTTCAGGTACAAGGAAAATAAAATAATAAATAGCTCACATTATGTTAGTTGAACTTTCAAAATTTAATCGATTCAGTGCATATTTTTTTTATATATCTCGATTTCAAATGGATAATAATTCAACAAAAATGAACCCGATGAATGAACCAATATGAACGAGTCATTGCAAATTGTTCAAAGACCCTGATTAGATGCGGGCAGGTGTCCACATCTGATAAAGTCCTTATTGGATTTCAATGCACGGGCTTTTGTAAAAGGAATTCTCTATCAGATTCGCGATGTTACTATTTTGATCCGTTCAGATAGTTTTTTGCTTAGAATGAGGGTTTACGCTTGAAAAGCTAAGTGGAAGTAATCTTCTCTTTAGAGAATTCTGCCGACAAATGAATCAATCGAGATTCTGGGGATTCAATGACGATATAAAACGCGGGAGAAACTAGATAAAAATGTTTTATTGCTGATTTAATTGTGTAAGAATTCTGGTAAAGAAATCATTTAACCCGTAAACCACGATTGTATAAAACTGGCGCAAATTGGTAGTGGTATTTAAGTTTCCAAACTGGTCTATTTTGAATATCATTATCTTAATTGCAGTTGCCAAAGGAATTCTTATAATTGCTTGCATCCTGCTACTTGAAGTACCAGTTTAAGATGATAGCTAGCCAGGCGGACCAAGAACAAGTCCCACCGCCAACCAAACCGAATACAATATGTACCGTCACTGGACATCGAACCCAGGAAGGACCTCTAGATATTGAAACGGGTCGGTAGTGTGAACATAGACTACTAGTAAGTGGTGCCGTGTATCTATCAACCGCAGTTGCCGGTGTCATCACATGGAGATCGCCCATTGTCTACTTTCTCACGTCATCAAGTTTAGTTTTAGTTGCTTATAGTAATTTAGCTGATGTTGCCTTGCCTCCTGCTGCTTGGGGTATCGCAGCCACTGCTTTTTGGCGCAGATTGTCTATCTTCAACTGCTGCCGGAGCTTAATTAAGATCAAGATTTCTTTCATTCTCAGTTTCATATCTTCGTTAACGTTAAGTCTCGTATTGTAATTTACCTGATGTTGCCTCAGCTCCTGCTGCTTGAGGTACCGCAGCTGCTGATCCTTGGCGCAGAGCAGCTACTGCTGCGTGTCTATCTGCTGCTGCTGCCGAAGTGTCATTACGCGGAGTTGTCCCGATGTCAAGTCTATCTACTGTATTTGCTTATAGTAATTTACCTGATGTTGCCTCGCCTCCTGCTGCTTGAGGTACCGCAGCCGCTGCTCCTTGGCGCAGAGCAGCTGGTGCTGCGTGTCTATCTGCTGCTATTACCGGATTGTCATCACATGGAGCTCACCCAATGTCAACTTTGTCACTTCATCAAGTTTAGTTTTAGTTGCTTATAGTAATTTACCTGATGTTGCCTCAGCTCCTGCTGATCACGATTTCTTTCATTGTCAGTTTCATATCTTCGTTAACTCAAGTGTCGTATTGTAATTTACATGATGTTGCCTCAGCTCCTGCTGCTTGAGGTACCACAGCTGCTGATCCTTGGCGCAGAGCAGCTGGTGCTGCGTGTCTATCTGCTGCTGCTGCCGGAGTGTCATCACGTGGAGCTCGCCTAATGTCAACTTTATAACTTTATCAAGTTAAAATTTAGTGGTTTATAGAAACTTGCGTGATGTTGCCCTTGCCTCGTGCTGCTAGTGGTACCGCAGCTGCTGCTCTCGGCGCAAAGCAGCTGATGCCATGTGTCTATCTGCCGCAGTTGCCGGAGTCTCATCACGTGGAGCTTGCCCAATATCCACTTGGTCACTTCATCAAGTTTAGTTTTAGTTGATAATAGTAATTTACATGATGTTGCCTCAGCTTCTGCTGCTTGAGGTACCGCAGCTGCTGCTCCTTGGCGCAGAGCAGCTGCTGCTGCGTGTCTATCTGCTGCTGCTGCCGGAGTGTCATTACGCGGAGTTAGTCCAATGTTAACTCTATCTACTGTATTTGCTTATAGTAATTTATCTGATGTTCCCTCGCCTCCTACTGCTTGAGGTACTGCAACCGCTGCTTTTTGGAGCACAGCAGCTGGTGCTGCGTGTCTATCTGCTGCTGTTGCCGGAGTGTTATCACGCGGAGCTCGACTTATGTCAACTTTATCACTTCATCAAGTTTAGCGTTAGTTGCTTATAGTAATTTACCTGATGTTGCCTCGCCTCCTGCTGCTTGAGGTACCGCAACCGTTGCTCCTTGGCGCAGAGCAGCTATTGCTTCGTGTCTATCTGCTGCTGCTGCCGGAGTGTCATTACGCGGAGTTAACCGGATGTCAACTCTATCTACTGTATTTGCTTATAGTAATTTACCTGATGTTGCCTCGCCTCTTGCTGCTTGAGATACCGCAGCCGCTGCTCCTTGGCGCAGAGCAGCTGATGCTGCGTGTCTATCTGCTGCTGCTGCCGGAGCGCCATCGCGCGGAGCTCGCCCAATGTCAACTCCACCCCTTCCCCCAACTGTTGACAAGAGAAAATATCCATGTTACTTCGAGTTTCAAAATCTTATTTATAGTGTTGTCCTCATCAATTAAAGCCATGTTTTAATTTTTCACTACTACAGGGGAATATGGTCATTCTTATGAATAGATAAAAAAATTGTACGCTGATTAAAATGCATTGAAAGCCAAGGAGATTGACGTAATGAAGAAGTAAACTTTTCTTTAACCTGAGGAAATAACCTGGAAAATTATCATTAGTTTCAAAATTAAATGTGTTCATACCTATGATGGCTTTTGTACTTAAATTATGAAATAAGCGTCGGCAACTTTTCTAAAAGTTTTGTGTCTATGAATATGTTTAGGGGCACGGCAGTGCACCTGCCAAGTCGAGCGCGAAGCAAACATTTCAAATGTTTTCTTACCAATGATGTTTTCTTTACTCACATAATTAATTTTTTATTGAATCAGGCGTCACTTGGCGGAAGTCCCTAACCATTGTGAAAAATAAATATATGTAGCTTTCTTCCGCAAATAATCACAAAACACATCATATATAATATGTCATTCGGTGCTGGATTGCATACAAGATTCAAGATTCAAGATTCAAATTTGTTTATTCAATTTAGATTGTTATTTACAATACTTGTGAACGTCATAGAAGCTACGCCATCGGTTCGCAAACCCTACAGCGGGAGGCCTTGGAGAAGAACCGGCAAGAAACTCCAAGGGTTGTTTTTTTCTCCCTGTTTTATTTCATACAGAGTCGTCAAATTGAAAAATGACCTTAACATGGTATGACTAAGGTCAGTTTCCATCACAATTACACAATGGGTTATGATAAATACAGTTAAGTATAGGCGAACTAATGATCATAGCGGTGAACAATTTTCAATTAAGTACTTAGGAACTCTACTTAAAGCTTTAATATTAGTTAAAAACAAAAGACAATTCTACTATATACTGCAAGTTGCGCCATACATGTTTCAAATGTAATTCTTAATAAAATGAATAAAAACAAAAGAAAACACATTTTAAAGCAAGCAGATAAGAGCAGACCCATTCCCACTGGCAGCACCCGTTCACGAGCATGACGCATGAACCAGCCATCGCTTCGCTCGACCATATTTTAGGGAACGTATACGGACAAACATCTCCTGAGGATGCCCCGGGTTGGGGCGAAACACGTGTAGAGTAGTGTGATCGGTGAAGGTGCAAGTTTTGTGATTATTTGCGGAAGAAAGCTACATATATTTATTTTTCACAATCACATAATTAAATAAAGTTAAACAACTTTTTTACACAGCTTTGTGTCTTTGAATATGAATTTTAGTTACTATAAACTACATTTCAAGTTTATCCAAAAGATCAGTCATCCTTACTTTTATATTTTATATTATAAACGCGTCTCTGTCTGTCTGTGTGTTACACAATCACACCTAAACTACTGAACCGATTTGAATGAATTTCGGTACAGAGACAGTCTAGAGCCTGAGAAAGGACATAGGCTACTTTTTATTCCTGAAAAATATCACCTTCCTGCGGGATAACGTCGTGTAGTACACGCGGGCGAAGCCGCGGGCGGAAGGCTAGTACTCTATAAATTGTTATTGAAATCTGAAGTAGAACGCAACTAGTTTAGTTTATTAATAATTACGTTAAATAGATAAATGGCATGATAACAACAATTATTACCAAAATATATTTTACGAAAAAGATGTTTTGATATTATTTGTCACTTTCAGTCTCAGTTTAACGCTATCATTAGCGATCTCAAAGCAATCAGGGGACCCTGAAAGTAACTTGGGGAATAAATTGAATACTTCAGAAACAAAAGGTCCACTTTACTATTGTAAGGGGTGTTGCCTCCGTTTTTATAACCTGAATTGAACGCTTTTACAAGAAGCGCTCTGGAAATATTTAGCACTTTTAATTCTAAAGAGGTTCTATTCATAACATTTTTGCGTGCATTTAACTTTGTAAAGAATCTAATTTCCTTCATAAAGGCATCTTGAAGGACTAGAGAACCGTCACCACGAAACTTGATGAAAGTGATTATCACTGAAGCAATTGTTCGAACTGACATCATCAAAGGAGAAAGTTTAATAATTTTTCTTGGGACACACTCTATTGAAAGTTCGCCGTTCCTCGGGATAAGTTAAGATATATGACATCGAGTAAATTGAGACTGGGATTGTCAGGGTCCGTGATTCACGGGCGCATTTTCCAGACTTGCACCGTATTTTTCTCCATCCCGAGCGAAATAAAGAGTAACTAGATAGAAATGGTATATACCCTGAAATTGCTGCTCGCTAAAAGATGAATGAAGTCATAACAGTAAACAATTGTTAGAGCGGTATATAAAGCTACTTATACTCCATCGTAATGTGTTTCGATTAGGACTAAACTTAGGAAATTACGAGCATTTATTTGACGTTATTACTTGGATTTGGTCGCAAATTAAGTTAGTAGGACACTTGCTTGACGATATTCGGAACAATTTTGGTGCTAAAAAATCCAGCCAAAATTATAAAGTGTGTACCTGAGATTGCTTTCTTTCTGCTTTGTCTGTTAATAAACTATTAAAATAAGAAAAAAAGCTCTAAAAAGGTAGGTACTTAATTTGTTTTTAGTTTACCCTGTAAGTTCATAATTCACCATTCTTGCAAATCTGCATTAAAACTTTTCACAAAAGCTAAACATGCTAAGCCAATAATCCGAAACATATTCTTTTGCCGTTGCAAATGTTGCCAGAAATAAGGTGCTTTGCGGGTTGGGTAGGATTAGCGCCTCATGGAAATATGAGTGTCCCTTCACGATAGCCCCGAGCCCCAGGCGGATTCACTTTATCCGCAACAAATGCGGCTTCGCGATGCCCCAAATTGTCGCTATTATTCGCCGGCCATTCATCCTTAATGCACAGGGATGACAGATGCTATTTTTAGACCTTTAATTTGTAGCTGTTCTGTGAAGAATCGTAGGTCGACTTTGTTCAGTTGCGGGAACACTGAAATGTGTTTAAAGTTGGACTTTCTGGTTTATGATTAAGTGTGAATCAGTGTTTATTGCTATCTCTCGACTGAATTCAGTTTGTTACAAGTTTTTTAGTATCTTGCCATCTTAGTTAGTTAGTTAGTGGGGGACAAATCTTGCAAGCTTAATTTGACCCACTTCCCAGTGTCCGATGGAGCTAAAATTTTGTATACCTACAGGTTTGGTTTAGATGACAATACGATATTAAAGTACGGTCAGCAAAGAAAAGCTTGTCATAAAAATTAAATTTTTACTAAAAACTTATTTTTATACTTACTGTTTATTCAGTTACTTTACTTTCATTTATTTCTATTTAACCAGCGAAATTATTTGGGACTGTTATGATGACAAATATAATGGTTTTGCTAATCAGTTTACAAGAAAAGGCAAACTATCGTTTGAAAATACTTATTTTTAAAAACCAGAGTATGCTATTTTATCACGTCCACATACTAACTTAGTGATGGCCAGCGAGATTTATTTCTAGTCCCCAACAGGGAATCTGCATAATAAAATCTCTGTAGATATTGAATTATGGCGGTTCCCCTCTAACATGTCAAATACAAGGCTCTGTTATAAGCCGCTACGATCGTAATGTATACAGCTTTCAATAAAAAGTGTTTTCATGGACAACACTTTAGTTATTTTTAGAAACACTCAGTAAAATTTGCAAAATATTTTGATACTTACTCGAAATAACTGCTTGCAAAACATCTCAAATGACTTCCCTATATTTCTGTAAATAAATAATCAGTCTGCCCTTTATGTCCAATTGCTTTGTTTTGAACCAGAATTTGGCACTAAAATATTTTTAAATATGTTTTCTGATTTTCACAGGTAGCTACGACCGGTAGGTACGATTGGCTAATTTGAGATTTATGGCTTTCACTATTACTTTTTTGCAAGAAATATAAAAAACAAACACAAATAATAAACAAGCAGTTATCATATCTTTCTAAATAATAATCAAATTATACTGAAAATAATGAAGTCCCCAAGATACCTACAAAAAGCACTTTGAGCATTAATTTGGATATATTGACATTCCTGACAAAGTTTGTGGTGTCAAATCTCCTAAAATAAAATTTGTTAAGACATTCTCAAACAACGATCATTACGAGCAAACAACAAAAGAATATAATTTTGTTTCGTTTCTCGGTTGTTTGTTTAGTATCGGCTTGAAATTGGTAAGATTAGCGAAGTTAATTAAAATCTTGATAAATTATATTTGAAAAAAGGGATCTTATTTTTGCAAGATTTTGATTCATTCAACGAAAATAGCTTTTAAGTTTTTAAGTAATCAGTGAAGTCGTAAAAATACCTTTTAAATTATTTTTTGAAAAGATCTTAAAACAGTTCTTGTTTGTATGTGACTTTTATTTTTAAATTTCATTTGGCTAATAAAAGCAATAGCGCATCGGATAAATACTGTATTAAGCAGAAACAAAAATTTTGAAATACTTCTTGGTCAAAAAATTCTTCAATCCCCAGATAATAGTTAAAAGTCAGTTAAATTAATAAACAACCGAAGTAAATGTCAATCTCAAAACAAGGGAGATATTGCACAGCACAACTATCGGCCGATCGGTAATGTGCATGAAGGACCTATGTGAGTGCGCGCACTGCATTCAACTAAACTATCTACTATCGGCCGACAGTTTGATCACGATCGTCTTACGATTCCGACTAAACTATCGGTCGACTAAAAATCACAAGTGCGCGGTGGCTCTTAAACCAGCAATTAATACTCGGTTTGAAGGAGTATCGAGTTATTGTAACACCAATGTGGCCCGCGATATCGATTTTGTGCCAATACTCATCGCCTGAGCTGAGGACCTCTAAGATAAATATCTGTTACTTAAGGTTTCTCACGATAATGTTACATGTTAGAAGTGTAACAGAGTTCATTGTTTACTAGAAATTGCTTGTATGGTAAATGTAATGAGAGCAGAAAAAGCAAAATAGGTTTAGAGCTACTGGAAATTTTATCACTACAGTGGGTACTCCCTCTAAAATTTGGTATAAAGTCAGTGCTATACTTTTGTTACAAGAAAACGTCAGTAAAAAAATGGCTACTATTTACATAAATATTAATTACAATGTAAAATAATGTAAGACGTCGAAGATAGAAGGTAGGGAATAAATATGCTTCTGGGGAAAAGCATAGCCTTTTTTAATAAAGTTCCACAGCATATAATTGAACTACCATTGCATAAATTTAAATGTTACATTAAAGAGTCGTTGATGAGCAAAGGATACTATAAAGTAGACGATTATTTGAATGACCGCAATGCATGGTCATGATGTAACACATAACATAATCACTGTTTAATATGGTGTATTTTTATACGAAGCAATTGTTGTATTAGTAACGATATGTTTTTTTTGTAAATGTCGTTACCTAACTAAGAAAAGCTGGCAAGTTTCTTGCGCCCATTCTTCTTGTCAGTTAAAAAAGTCTTGAATGGGTGGTAGGAAAATATTGACGATTCGTAAGTACATATTTATTATGTCTAAGTGAATAATAAAAAGCTTATTTTTACGTAAGTATGAATTAGATTCTCCTTTGGGTATTCCCAAATCATTATAGATGGATAAGGAGAAAGAGTTATGACCCACCACGCGTACGTACCCAACCCAATGTGTACGTATTTAAAAAACAATCCACGCAGAAAGAATACAACTAAGTAAGGACTATGTAACTTTGTGTTTTAGTTTTAAGCGTATTTTTCTATCAATATTATCTCCAAAATGAGTAGGTATTATATCAAGGTAGCATCCACCGCATTTCGACATCGCCAGTCCCATTTGGCACCGTTAATAAATAATACGGGGCCCAATACTGAGGTGTCACACCGGACTTCAGGGTTCCCAAATGGAATGTCCTTATTTCATTGTACCCGCATAAAATTCCTGGATTTCGGAACTTATTGGGAGTTACGGGTAGGGCGGGGTTGGCCGTCACGTGATATTTCATTTGATAATTGCTCTAAGGCAAGTTTATGGAATGTATTCTAATGTGCTTGAGATAATTTAATGTGTTTTGGATAATTCAAATTAAAATAAAAAATATAGTGAAAGTATTTGGTAATGCTTTTTCTGTAAAAATTGAGTTTCAACTACTTAAATTAATTGCTGCATCAATTCTTTTTTTTTTCACCGATCTGACCCAAGGTTAAAGATGAATTTTAAGATGGAGTGAGATAATTCCATTTATTACTTAATCTATTCATTTTTTACATAAATAAAACTGATCACTACCATTTTTAAATAGAAATTGATATTACGGAACCTTTTCAACAAACACAGTTCGAGAAAAAGGTACGAAATATAATTTACACTTACAGTCTAAATCATTTAGAAAACATTATTACGATGAAGTGCTGCTTTGGCCTAGCTTACAACTTCGAAAAGTGAAGATACAGTAGTAAACATTATATTACAATATACCCGAGTCTTTACATGTATAGTTTACTATCGGGGAAAGAATTTTTGATCTCAAACGAATAGTGCCACAGATGACCCCATGTCACCAAAACCATAAGACATTACCTAGCCGTTTACTTTTCCTAAAAAAAAGGTTCCAATTTCGTTCACGCGATACAGAAATACAAAAAAAAACGTATTAACCGCTGTCGTCTCTCGATATCTCAACACGCATCAATCAAAGTAATCTCGGTCCTACTTGGGAATTTACGTATTCTTTAGTTAGAGCGTTTACGCACTGTCTCCGATTCGAATCCGAGAAATGTCGGTCTGAAGTAACGGAGGTTGCGCAATGGATCAGAATCTATTATCCCATTTCTTTCCGTATAGGTACAAAAAAACAACGGGTTGCACTCCGGGAGTGCCAAAAAGAAAGAAAAAATACGGACTGGATTTGAACCGAGCTCTTGAGGCTTCAATGCCGCCCGTTTCCTAATCTGAGCTATTACAACTTTGGAAACGGTGGCGAAATTTGTCCTCGTATTGTAATGACATTGTAACAGTTTTCGATCAGGTCACGTGTCCGTCCTACGAATTTTCGATCTGACGGTCACGTGATGTCCTGACGCGAGTTTAAAATTTTTTACCCATCACGAAAATAGCACAATGCCGTTAAAGATGTTTTCACTTCAAAAAATGCAGCTATTTAGAACGACAACTTTCGGATTCGAGTCAGATGGAGTCACAGAACACAAGAAACAAAACGTTAGAAATGGGAGCGTAGCCACACCCTTTTGCTGAAAATTGCAAACCCGCCTTACATTCTGTGTACGATTTTGAACTTCTTTATTATATCTTGGTTACTTGCGTGTTTTCAATTCACGATTCATTTTTGGTGCGGTATGTTGTTTTTGCACTTGTTGATAGCGAACGCCAGTTAGTGACAAATGACGTCATAAACCCTAGTGATAGTGCTGTGACCGTAGCGGCCTCTCAGTAATATTGAAGAGGATTCGGCACCGTACGTTATTTCGGGTTTTACGGCAATTCTGAGGCATTGAATCTTTATTTGTTTGAATGAGATCTTTACAACATTCTTTCTTCTCACTAAATCTTTTGTCAGAGTATTCTTGATAAAATTTAAAAAGTCAAATAAGTCAAAATGTTTCTAGCCTTACTAGAAAAGAAACCAGTTTCAATATAGTCTTTCAGTAAAAATCACTGATCGAAATACCTACTTGTACTGTTATTTTTACCTAAGTCAAGAATTGTACCTCGACACTGTAGGTACTTGTGAATTAAAGTATTCTTTAGCACTTGCTAATAGTGTACGTCAGTAGAGACAAATGACGTCACAAACCCTAGTGATATTACTTTGACCCTAGCCATGTCACAGTGGTATTAAGGAGAGTTCGGCATCGTACGTCACTTCGGGTTTTATGTCACTTCGGAGGCATTGAATCGCTATTAGTATAAATGAGATCTTTACGAGAATAAGGGATGTAAAGGGGAGGTACTGTTGTCAGTGACAATATTATTTCTTCCCACTAAATCTTTTGTCGGAGTTTTATGGATAATATTTAAAGGGTCAAAGAAGTCAAAATGTTTCTGTCCTTACGAGATAAGAAACAAGTTTCAATGTAGAATGTTTCAGTAAAAGTCACTGATTGAAATACTGTAGTTTTTACCTAAGTCAAGAATTGTACCTCGATTGTATTCGTGCGTGAATTAAAGTAATCTTTAGCACTTCTTGATAACGTACAAATGACGTCACACATATCGAAGTGATAGTGCTGTGACCGTAGCGGTATCACAGTGATATTGAGGAGGGTTCGACACCGTACGTCACTTCGGTTTTTACGGTACTTCGCAGGCATTGAATCGCTATTTGTAAGAATGAGATCTTTTTGAAAATAAGGGGAGTATTAGGGTAGGTACTGTTGATAGTGACAACATTATTTCTTCTCACTATTTCTTTTGAAGAAGTCAAAAAGTTTCTGTTCTTACGAAAAAAGAAACCAGTTTCAATGTAGAATTTTTCAGTAAAAGTTACTGATCGAAATTCTGTTTTTTTACTCGTGAATTAAAGTATTATTTAGCAATTGTTGATAACGTACGTCAGCAGAGACAAATGACGTCACACAGATTAAAGTGATAGTACTGTGAATGTAGCGGTATCACAGTGATATTGAGGAGGGTTCGGCACCGTACGTCACTTCGGGTTTTACGGCACTTCGGAGGCATTGAATCTTTATTTGCGGCGCCTTATATGAATGAGATTTTTTATTAAGATTTACTGGGGGTAAGGGATGTAATGTACCTTTAGGAAGTAATTTTGTCAGACTGTTTGTTTATTTTATAAACATTAGCATTCTCAGAAGATTCGGTTTAGTTAAAAAATCTCAATCTAAATTCTATGCCTGACTCCACTAAACAAACAATCTGGAAAACAACTTCACTAACAATTCATTTTTTTTAACGTCAAAGGAGCAACGTCTCGTTCGACGGGAGATTGATATCTCCCAAGGTGGTGATCTACCTCGTAATCACCACCCTAATCTTTTATGTTCATCCTATGATCCTATAGTTTTACGACCCATTTGGCGCAGGGTTAGCCAGAGGTCTCGAATTCGATTCCCAAATAAGACAAATATTTGTGTGCATGAACATGTCTATTTGTCTTGGTCTAGGTGTTATCTTTGTATATCAAGTATGTGTTTACAAAAAAAAGTATATATAAGTTTAATGAAAACTATATATAAGCTAGGTAATTGATGTGATTGTTAGGAATTTATTATTATTATGATCGTTGAAATAAGCGTCTTCAAGTGCACGCCATCGATCATTTCATGCAGGTGAATTGGCAGGTAGGTAATGTAGGGAAAATTTTAATAGAAAAAACACACAGTCCCGATATATCGGGACGCGATAGCAGAATTTTGGACAGTACTTGTCAAATACAGAGTTGCATTGTGAATACATAAAATTCACTCTAATATCATAAGTTAGGTAGTAATTTGGAAGACATAGTTTCAGTGACAGGATTACAATTACTTTTAATTTACGCGTTTACCCTTAAAAAAACAACAGTGCTTATGGGAGCTGAGTCGCCGGAAAATAGACCATGATAAGGTTAATGGAACAACGTCTGCAAAATAGAAGTTGAGGGTAAGTACTACCAGTGTAACATTAAAAGCTAGAACACTTTATAGATAACATTGAATAGGAATCTCTACATAGTACAGAACAAAGTCACTTCCCGCCATAGGTACGCTTACATCTTCCCATATTTAAAAAAAAATACTTATACGAGAATATATAGGTAATAGATGACAAGCTATGCTTAATGAAAGAGCTCCTTAAACAATAATTATGAGGTATTATACGAACATAAAGTTTGTAAAGTGAAACAAGACAATAAATAAGTTCGAACTAACTTTTTCCAAACCGTCACTTGATATTGAACTTTCATTACGTTATAATTAAGTTGCAAATGCTTTGCTGGAAGTTGGATGAGAAACAAGGAACACCGTAAGTTACCGCGGGTGTTAATTGCTCTCGTTTTAAAGTAATTACTTTGAAATTGAATTTTCCACTCGAAATGTCAGTGTTAAGGTTTTTTAATATACGATTAGGCACATTTTCATATTATTTATGGTGGAGTTTTCCTTTTTCAATTGTTTTTCGGAACAAGAAAATATAACATAAAATAATACTACAGGTACAAAATAACATAATATCTCACCATTGCATTTCGAGTAGGTAAATTCAAATTTCCAATTAAGCAATTTCCCGAGGCGTCCCGATTTCGTTGGTTTTTCATGTAATAATAATAAATATTTTCAATTTTTTGCATTAACAGTATTTTTTTATATAAAAAGAAACCATCACACTTTCACTTTATAATGATAATTATGGATTTACTGGAAAAACTTGGAAGTTAATGTCATTTGAAAATTTCAACCCTTTCACCGCTACCTAGCAAGTTCCGGTCCAAAACTTTATACGAAAAACCCATTTCACTTCAATACAGTAAACACACATCCATTTTATTCAAATCCGCCGACACCGTCTGTCCTCGTGAAAAATGTGTGCGTGACGACAAGCATTAGCCCTCCATGAATAATGTATGTGTGAGTGAGCGACTAATGATGTGGGCTACTTAAATGCATTGGATCTAGTAGAAACTACTCGGTTTTGCTACATGATTACACTACTTGCATTAGACTAGAGATCTTGAATCTTACAGCTATCCATATCTACACTAATTCTGATTTGCAGGTAATCTCTGTTATTCTCTAGTCTCTCTTTTGGTTGGTGATAGGACTTGTTCGTAGTCCGCCTGGCTAGCTACCACCATCTTATCTAAGTCTAATGCCATAACGATGATGTTTTCAGCATAATTGTGTTTCGGTAGTTAGAGATAAGATAGCCACCTCAGTGATTGAGGATTCCGGGAGTAGTGCGCTTCCAGATTTAGCCTTATCACTACTTAACATCAGGTGTGATGAAGGCTAAGTGCTACCCCGTTGAGTATAAAAAGCTCTCATTCCTCTCTAACTCTCAAATATTTCATCCCAATATTGCTACGTGAAAGTAATGTAATAAACAAATAAATCTTATTTGGCGGCAATCTGGGTATCTTTGAGAGCTCATTTATAGAATACCTATCTTTTTTTTAAGGGAACTGATCCCTTTATCAGGGTCTTGAACCTTTGTCCCGAAACCAGTAGTAGTAATGATAAGTTTAAACTTAAAACACTGGGGAACATTGGCGGAGGAATTTTTTCGCATCAAGAGGATCCGACCTTTTTAGGCATACCAAACGGCATGTTGGACTCGGTCACACTCAGGGCATGTCCCTCGCGTTAGGGCTGGGCAGTTATCTTCCATCGGCTTCCCTTATAAACAATTTTGGGCTAGCGTCTAGCATATTATTAAATTTTCGAAAGATAATAATATGCTAGACGCTTGTATCACGTGGTAAGTGATCTTTAGTATGGCTTATCCTTGCCATATTTAAATCCCTCGTTACGTAGGGTGCAAAGTTCGATCCTACTAATGTTATAAATGTGCAAGTTTAGATGTTTGGATGTTTAGATGTTTGTATCACAATTACGCGAAAACGGCTGAACGGATTTGGCTGGAATTTGGGACACATATACTTTGTAGCCTGCATAGGAACATAGGCTACTTTTTATCCCGAAAATATATCACATTTCCGCGGGATAACGTCGTGTAGTCCACGCGGGCGAAGCCGCGAGCGGAAAGCTAGAGGTGGAATAATTCTCAAATCTCTATCTCAATCTCTATACTCAGTAAGTAAGTAATATATCTAAGTAGGTACCTATTCATCCTCGAGATTATTTTGAATGAAATAGATACTATTAATGCCGGTATAAAATGTTCTATTTGTGGCTAAGAAATTTTCGCTAGGGTCTGCACTGGGATGGGTGACCAACTATTTATAAATAAATAAATAAATATTGGACACCATCTCATATAATTTGTTCCAAACCAAAGTATATTATGGAAATTGAAAACAACGACGGATATTATCACATACACCCAGACCCGAGGAAACATTGAAAAGTTCGTTTTCAATATTTACCCGACCGGGGATCGAACCCGGCACCTCTAGAGATAGCAGCACCTTGATAATCGGTACGTTCACTCGGCCACAGAGGTCGTCATTCATATATGCCTATTGTGAATTTGTTATAACCACTAGGGGTGTTGACAGAGACATGGCAGATCCAAAGGATTAATGGGGCAGTAAGGTTTGTAAGTTATCTTAATAATAACTTTAATCGGTTTGTATGTTGGGTTATCTGATTCTTTTCTAGTATTTTTATTGTTCTGTTTATGACTTAAGTACTGTAGAGCATGTATACTGTGTGCAGCCGATGGAATTGTAGGCTGTGGCAGTTACGTTTTTAAAAATGAATAAGATAAGATAAAGATAAGATAAAAATATTCTTTATTCACTTAGACATAATAAATATGTACTTATGAATCGTCAATATTTTCCTACCACCCATTCAAGACTTTTTTAACTGACAAGAAGAATGGGCGCAAGAAACTTGCCAGCGTTTCTTAGTTAGGTAACGACATTTACAAAAAAAAACATATCGTTACTAATACAACAATTGCTTAGTATAAAAATACATCATATTAAACAGTGATTATGTTATGTGTTACATCATGACCATGCATTGCGGTCATTCAAATAATCGTCTACTTTATAGTATCCTTTGCTCATCAGCGACTCTTTAATGTAACATTTAAATTTATGCAATGGTAGTTCAATTATATGCTGTGGAACTTTATTAAAAAAGGCTATGCTTTTCCCCAGAAATGAGGCTCTGGATTTTTCTAGCCTAAACTTGGGAACGACAAGTTTATCTTTATTTCTTGTGTTAAAGCGATGAATATCGCTCTGCTTTACAAATGTATTATAATACTTTTTCACATAAATTATATTTTCATAGATGTAATGTCCTGCAACAGTTAAAATGTTTATTTCTTTAAATAGATCTCTTAAAGAATCTCTCGATCGGAGGTTGTAAATGGCGCGAATAGCCCTTTTTTGGAGCACGAATATACTTTGGATGTTAGCGGCTGAGCCCCACAACAAAAGGCCGTAGGACATAACACTATGAAAATAACTAAAATAGACTATTCTAGCCGTTTCAATATCGGTTAAGAGCCTTATTTTCTTAACTGCGAATGCAGCCGAACTGAGTCTACTCGCCAAGGCTTCGATATGAGGATCCCATTGTAGTCGCGAGTCTAATATAATACCTAGAAATTTTGTATTGTTAATGAATTCGACCGTATCGCCGTCTAGTCTAATATGAAAATCAACTTGTCTTACATTAGGTAACGAAAATTTTAAACACTTAGTTTTCTTTGAGTTTAATGATAAATTATTACTATTAAACCAATGTGACACTTTTGAAAGAGCACTATTTACTTCGTCAGAACAGTCATCACCTCTATCTACTTTAAAGACTAGAGATGTATCATCGGCAAATAGCACCGTCTCACATAAATTCATCGCGTAGTAAGGAAGGTCATTTATGTATATTAAAAACAACAGCGGGCCCAATATTGATCCTTGGGGTACGCCCATAGTAATGGGAGCTCCGGTAGACTCAGTTTTATTAATAACTACCTTCTGAGTTCTTTCATACAGATATGAATGCATAAGGCTTACTGACATTTCAGAAACACCATAATGTTTTAACTTCCTTAATAGTGTTTGGTGATCAACACAATCGAATGCCTTGGAAAGGTCACAAAAAATAGCGATTACATCCTGCTTGTCCTCCCAGGCATCAAGTACATGTTTTAGAAATGCAACCCCAGCATCAGTGGTACTTTTACCTTTTGAAAAACCAAACTGTTTCTCATGCAGTATACTATTTAATTTAAAATATTCTAAAAGTTGAGCATAAATTAATTTCTCAAATATTTTACTTATTGCTGGTAGTATGGATATAGGTCTAAAATTTGCTGGGTCACTTTTGTCACCAGCTTTAAACAGAGGAATAATTTTACTATTCTTCATTAAATTAGGAAAGACCCCTTCACTTATACATTGGTTAAAAATTATTGCTAATGATGGAGCTATCACATCAATTATTGATTTGATGATACTTGTAGATATGCCCCAGAGATCTTCTGTTTTCTTAATATTTATTGCTTTGAATGCTTTAATAATATCTTCGGTAGTGACATAGCTAAAACTAAATGTTTCCTGGCACTTGTTCACACTAGATTCCATAAGAGAGACAGCGGTGTTGGGGCAAGAATTAAGTCTGCTAGTAGTTTCTAACGGTATTCGAGCAAAGAAACCTTCAAAAGCACTAGCCACCTCAATATCTGATTCAAAAGTCTGATCATTAATTTTTAAGTTAAATGAATTAATTTTGCTTTTTGTTTTGCCAGTTTCTTGGTTTATAATACTCCAGGTAGCTTTTATTTTATTTTCAGATGATTTAATTTTATTTGAAATATACCTTGATTTTGCCAAAGCACATACTTTCCTAAATGTTATTGAATATTTCTTGACATATTCAATGAAGCTAGGATCACAGGAAGTCGTTTTTTGTGCATAGAGTTCAAATAACTTTCTTCTGCTATTATAAATACCAGGTGTGGCCCAGTCACTAAACTTCTTACGATCATTACACTTTATAACTTTTTGTTTAAAATTGTTACTAAATTCTTTTTCAACAATATCAAATAATGATTGATAAGAGTTATTAGCGTCAGCAGAAGCTGGCAAACATTGAATTTTATCTTGTACATTATTTCTAAATTTATTAATACCACGTTTCGGTATTGGCCTGCAAATTACTTCGCGTTTAGGAATAACATTATAGTGCTCAAAAGAAGCTAGTTGTCCACTGTGGTCGGATTTAATAATATTAATTACCGATTTCTCAATTAAGTTACAGTTGGAAAAGATGTTATCTAAGCAAGTAGCCGATGTTGGCGTAATTCGCGTCGGTTCATTAAAAGTGTGAAGCAAATGAAATGATTTAAAAAGATTAAGGAATTTACTGGAGAGTTGTGCTAATTTAATATCTAAGATGTCTATATTAAAATCTCCACAAACTACAATTTTTTTATTCTTACGACAGCATATTTTCAAAACATCCTCCATAGTGGACTCAAAGACTGTGTAATTTGCTCCAGGGGGGCTATATACACAGATTATAATTATTTGTTCAAGTTCCACGCATGATATCTCACAAATTCGTTCAACAGAGAGGGATACTATATCCTTTCGCTCTTTATATTGTGTGTTATTAGGTAAAATTATTAAAGAACCCCCCCTTATTGTAGTTTTTCTATTAAATGAACTTACAACACTATAATTATCCAAATTTAACAATAATTCATATTCTTTTAACCAATGTTCAGTAACACATAACACATCAATATTTTCACAATTTAAAAATAAACTTATTTCTAGGTCTTTGCCAGCAGAAAAGCCTTGGATATTCTGGTGTACTATTTTTAAACATTTAGGCCTTCCTCTTGTCAATACTGGGCTAGAGTATGCCTCCGTTGTCTCTAATGGTAATTTAAATTAACCATGTCAGTATTTGGATTCAAAAGAATCGAATTATTTGGAACAGATTCCAAAGTTACATTAGAAGTATCAAAGTTAAACTGCTCAATAGAAGCAGAGGTTATACTAGCCAAGTTGTTGGCTAATTGTTTAAAATAAAATGATAGCGATACCGCTATTTGTCGCTTAAGATAATTAGGCAGATAATATTTATCTTTAGTCAAGTATACATTATTCAACAACATATTGATATCAATAATATGCAACTCTTTATTATGACAGGCTAATGTGTTCATAGTTAAGTTTAGATTATACCTTATTTTATTTTCTAATGGTGAAAAACTTTTACTGTAGGGAAATGTAAACATAACAACCTTCCTTACATTTAATGAACATAATGTGTTGCAATAGGCTATTAACTGGTTTTTATTTAAATTATCCCTGTTCCCAATTAAAATTATCAAGTTTGTGTTTTCACTTAAGGATTTTTTAACAACTATTTTCATGATCTCGTTTATACTGGAACCAGGCATGCAATAGTTAATAACATTTTCCTTTAAATCTTTCTGTAAAAATTGGCCTAAATTCTTCCCAATCTCATCACTGAACATAATTGTTTTGGTGTCAGTAGTTTTAGTGGGGGATTTACTTTTATTATTTAATAATAAACTATCACAAATGTTAGAGACTTCAGGTGTGGTTGGTAAATAGACCTCCTGAGCCGCTTGGCCTAATGACTCCTTTTAACAGAAGTCATTGCATACTGTGTTACAACTGCATCTGCATTTTTTCCCTAATGATTCGAACCGGTCTGAATTAAAATTACAAAAGTCAACCATATTATATGCAGCCATTTTTTGATTATTCAATTGTTTTTTAGAAAACTCACACAAGTTGGAGTACATTTCCCTAAGTGAAAGTTCTAAATTGTCAATCTTATAACATAATTGACTACCTAATAATTCACTTTCTTTGTTCTTATTACATGTTTCCATGTTTATCATATTTAATTGTTCTAAAAGTTGCTTACGTTCTTGCTTTATGTGACTATACTTATTATAATAATTTTGTTTTTTCATTAACTTTTGAGTTTTTCTTATGTATCTATTAATTTTAATGTATTTTTTTAATTTCTTCCCGCTACTAAACTGGCATACGTTATTATTATTAAACAATGGTTTATCAACATAGTTAAGACCTTCCAAAGTTGAATTGTCATTTGCTGCAGAATTACATTGCATCAACTCATTAAACAGGCTTTGAGAGTGCTTATCTTCTATAATACTTCTATTTTCTTTTTCTAAATCTAATACTGTTTTCTGGGCAAGAGAGAGACTAATTTCCAGGTCTGTTATGCGACTCAATGCCTGTTCATGAGTATCAGAGCAAGCCCTAAAAGACTCAATAAAGTCTTGCATTTGGTTACACTTCTGGACAACTTCCGAGTATTTTACATGAAGAGCAGCAAGTTCATTTTTAAGCTCAGTGTTACGGGTAATGTTCTTATAGATCTCCGTCTCACTTTCCTCTCTTTCCCTTATTAGGGAGTCACTTAGATCTTTAGCTGCCTTTAGATCTTGCAGGGCATTCTTGAGTTGTACCTCTACATCCTTAGCCGTTGCCCTCCGGGTCATCATAATTGCTAATTAAGCTTAAAAGTTGCTACCGCTGAAAATATACAGAAGTGATCAATATATGAATAGAAACTGCTTTGTAATTATATTCTAAAATCAATCTTTAAGACATATTATTTTAAAAAGAAAAGATTGGTTTGACAAACGTAATCTAGTGATTCTAAAAGTGACTCAATAAAGAAAAAGAAAGAAGCCACATCTTTTAATTAACACCAGTAGCAGATAGAAGAAATTAGGTGATACCACAACAGTACCTGAAACTCATAAAAAATTATTTTTTTAAATTCTAGCTCATACTTAATTTAAGTAATTTTGTGGATAACTGTAATTGGCCCTCAACCATGTAAACTTTGCATCTTTGTATTTTTGATATTATTGTGCTGTTGTTATCTTGAATAAAGAAATGAAATGACTGAAATGAAATGAAAGGATCCACAAGGGGTTAAACAATTGTACAACAACGGCAGCAATAAGTAAAAAGTTTATAAAAATAGTTATTTGCCCATAGAAATGTTTTCCATTTCAGAAACCGAACGAAACTTATTTAATCTCTATAGAGACAGTTTTTCCTAACAATGTAGGTACTGTAAAGAGCCTACATCGAGTGTCCGTGAAGGCTGTTTTCGGAGAATGGATTGATAATAACGATCCCTCCGAGACTTATATCTTAAGTCACGTACTTTGAGTGGTATGGAGAGGAGAAAAAACGTTTGAAAGATAAGAATGGCTGTTCACTCACTTCGCTTCAATATAATTGAATTTCAATAATCATAAGAAGTGATTGAAGGGTTGTTGAACGCCTGATAATAACGTAACGGCAATGTTTTCATTTGCGTTGAAATAGATTCGGTTTTGGTATTTAAAAGACGTGAAAGGAACCATGCTTGTAGTTTCGGTGCTGGTTTTCGCACGATCGAACTCCTGATAATGTTCTGGGTTTCAAAACACGTGTAGGTAGAGTGGTCTAATTGGTGACGGTGCAAGCTGTGTTGCTGTCTTTCTCAATGCAGGTATTGTGCATAGTTATTTTCGTGGTGTGCATGTGCAATTTTTTTCGTGGGGGGAGGGGGGGGGGGGGGGGGCGCATCTTGCTTGTTGTGTTCTTTGCGGAAGTAAGCTAGATATTTTTCTTTTTTTCACAAAAGTACTAAATAGAATATTCCTATACTTATACATTTGTAATCAAGTTGAACATGGTTCGGAAGGTACACTGAGCCAATCCCAAGAGCCAAGAGGAACCGACGAACATTGGCAATATTAACTTAGAAGTTAGTAGGTAAATTATGTTGAAGGTGCTCAATAACTAGAAAAAGCTATGGGTAAAATAAATTAGTAACATATTAAAAATGCAGTACCTATAACCCCCGGGCTTCACCTGCGTCTAATGCCATTAATTAGCGCGCTATTTGATATAATACGCAGGTGTAGCCGGGTTTTAGCGCACTAATTTGATACAAAGAGCGCGCTAAGACGCGCATGCCGTTACTAACGCCCCGTTAGTGAAGCCCCAGCATTAGAAGAAATCGATCTGTCGCGCAACTAGCTCCGATGGGACTCGAACCCATATGACCTTTCACTGTCCAGGCGAATGCTCTGAACACTGAGCTACGGAGTCGTGAACTCCAGGTCCGGTAAATCCTACGTTAGCCGGCTATCGTAAAATAAAAAAATATATGTGTGCTATAATGATTGACAGCGGTATCGTAACGGTTATTACGACACGTGTTGATTTTTTTTAATACTTTAAAGTTATCTATGTTATTAGTGTGTCAATATGTTCAGGTATGAGTTTATAATTCGAATATTATAACGTCACTAATAACATGAAAGTGTTTTACACGAAGGTGACGATTTTCTTCGCGGCGATGAGAATTACCCAAAAACCGGCCTTACCAAGAGGTTCCCTACAAAATGGTATAGTTATAGTCCTATACTTATGTTCCTGTAATTGAGTTAAGCGTGCTGAGGGTCAAGCGGCCCGACGCAATTTTGGCCCTCGGAAAGACGCAAATTACGTAGCCTTAATTTCATAAAAAGGTTTAGTATGGTATGGTAATAATAGTACAATAAGGTGTCGTGAAAGAATCAGTATGTGTTGAGGAAACAAGTAGCGGAATGTCAGTATTTATTTATACATGTTATTAAGGCTATGTCTTTAGGTTATTAGAAGATGAGAGTAGAGGGCACGACGTTTCATGTGAAAAGAGGTGAAGGTGATGATATTTTGAATCATCATCATCATCTCAGCCTGTTTCAGTTCACTGCTGGACTAAGGCGTAAGTTATTATTTTGTAAGAGGGTGAAGAAGTCACTTCTGAAAACTTATGGACAGTCTAAAATAACTCATAATACAAATTGTTTTTACTTTTTTTGCATTCACAATGCAATTTATAGTATTGAAAATGAAGTATTAGAATAAATTCTAATACTTCATTTTCAGCTATACAGTTGTGAAAGTCGATTTTTCTAATACTTCATTTTAAATAATTTCACTTTTTTATTGTATTAAAAGTTAACCAGAAAACCTTTATTATTATGTTGAGTCTCCTAATAAACTGAAAGAAACTCCAAACACACACACGTAATATCAGGCTTCCGCCTGTGCTCCCGCTAGCGTGAAATAAGAACCTGTTAAAATTCAAAAAACCTCTGTGTTGAAATAAATAGTTACTAAGGGAATTTTTTCTCTTGTTTTATCATGTGTAATTTAATTTGTAACAAAACCTTCCTGAGGGTAAAATCCGGGATCTTAATATTCTACAGGCATTTCGTAAGGGCAACCTCATTTTTCTTTTTACACGTAATTCTAACGAGATATTATTTGTACGTGTCGTCGTGTGGTGTTACGTGAGAAAAGCGAAAGTAACACTTTCAGTCTGTAATGCCAGAAATACTCAATAATATCATTGACTTGTAATTACGGCTAAGGCATAGGTATAATACAAAAAAGCACCAAATACACGATTTCTATTCTTTGTGATATGCGGGCGGGGCGGGCGGTGCATCTTGCATACTTATTATGTTTTTGCGGAAGTAAGTTACATATATTTCGTTTTTCACAATGGTTAAGGCAAAGCCATCTTCTATCTCACTCGTTGCAGTAGGGGCGCAAGCAGCCGAGAAATACTAGCGGGCCATGGTTAAGGACTTCCGCCAAGTGACGCCTGATTCAATCAAATGATTTCTATTCTATTCTAATTCTATTCTATTCTTAAAAGTTGAGCAAACAAAATAAGATTACTATAAATTAGGGTTTTTTTTATAAAATCATAATTATAAATCTGTAATGGCAGTTAATAATGTTTTCCGAAGGAGTTAAATTACTTAAATCTTGGGGAAAACGTTGGCTAGAGACTTATGTGAAAAAACTTGCAGGAGGTTGAAAATGCATTGAAAGTTAACGTAAAACTTAGATACGTGCTTAATTTAATGCATTCGATAAAGACAATCGCTAGTAATCCTGTGAATATCAGCGATATATTAATTCTGTTTATTTAAATAGGTAATTTAGATAAGGTAACTGTCCTATTTTCCTTCTCTTCCTACGTGCTTTGGAAGCCACGTTCGAGTCGTTGGTTCCGGCTGCATTTGCAGGCATTGGGCCCGCGTGGTGGGTCATGGCCCATTCTCCTTATCTATTCAACTAGCTTGCCGCTCGTAGCTTTGCCCGCGTGGACTACAAGACCGACGTTATTCCGCGGGAATTTGATATTTTTCCAGGAAAAAAAGTATCCTATGTTCTTCTCCAGGCTACAATAAGCATCTGTGTCCCAAATTCCAAAGCCAAATCCGTTTATTTATTTTGGCGTGATTGAGCAACAAACATCTAAACATTATAATATTGATGATGATGATGATGATGATGATGATGATAATAATATTAGTAGGAAGTAGGATAAGGAAGGCCAGTGCCCCAGCAGTGGGAACAAAATATGGCAAATGATGATAAACTGCCCTAATCATTTGTTTGTTTAGTAATATGTTGATTCTAATAGGGATAACTATTTAAGCTACTTACAACAGCTTAAGTTAAAGTCGCAAAACAATACTTAGGCGTTGTTTGTTGTTTTAGGGCTCGCGAGAACCAATAAATTATATAGACTAATAGTTCTATTTACTTGCTAACTTAAATGACTCCTAACCTCTCACGCGGACATTTGCGCGTTTGCGCATATAATTTTGGGTAGTCAATAGTACTTAAATAACAAAAGCAAATAGAATATAAATATAGAACAAACTAAATATAATACAAAAGAAAATTAAATTAGTCTTTAATGTTAATCTCACAAATATACCTACAACCCAATTTTTTTGAAATGATCAAATATTATACTCTCTTGAAACAGAATAAACGAACTGAAAACACTACTGTTTTCATAGATAATTGCCTATTCAATCTAGAAACTTTATAAACATTTGTAAAACCTATATAAACATAGTAATTTTAAATTTATACTGTGTTAATTAAGTTATTTCGGACAATTTTAGTATGGTAAAAATATCTGCTATTTTTTATATAGCCCTTTGCTTGCTGAGTGGCTTTTTTTGGTAGTTACATTACAGTAATCACATTTTACATTTACGTCACACTTTATAATTTTCTAAAATTGTCTTCGAACTTAATGTTTAACTTCTTGTGGTTATTTTTCTTTAACCCCTAACTGACTTAGTTTTCTCAGTTAGCGTCAATGATAATCATCTTAACTGGATATTTAAGGCGACACTCGAAAAAAGTATGGACTTTTTGACAGAAATCTGTTTAATTAGTGGACACCAATAATTATTTAGGATCGTATAAGTTTATTTTTTTTAAACTAGCTATAGTTTTTTACTACGTAGTGATTTCGTGTTTTTTTTGCCTTATCTGCAAAATCTCACCTCACTCCCGCGCGCGTCGTTTTCTCATTGGTATTTCGCTTCAGTCGAGTAGCGCCTTAATTAAACCTTTTGAACCAACCTCCCCATCACACTAAGTTTAACTAGAACTTCTTAACTCATGTCATAAGTCCCAAACGTTCTAATTCCGTGAACTTTCTCAATCTCAGACAAACTTACGTTACGTATGCAAGTACGGTGACCAATTTACTAAGTCCAATGTCCAAATTAAATGGCTGCAGTTAACTCTGGTTAATATTTAACTTTAACAAGTTAACAAGTTAAGTTAAGTGTTAACTTTCCTTTGTCAGGAACGCTTAGCGCTAACGTTACTCGAGGTGCGTAAAGTTAGATTCGCTTGCTTTGTTTAGAGAACTATTATAGATGTCAAAATCATAATGTCAACTATGTATTTTGAAATTGTTATTTAAAATATTGCAGGCAACACTGAGTGTCAATTTAAGTATGAGGTCTTTATTTTGCTTTACTCTGCGATGGATATAGAAGTTGAAATTAGGCAGTGTGAACTTATAGGGTATATTCTTATTTTTACAAGCTTTTTATTAACTTGCCATGTTAGTAAGTTTGTTAGTTAGTGGGGGACAAATCTTGCAAGCTTAATTTGACCCATTTCCCAGTGTCCGATGGAGCTGAAATTTTGTATACAGGTTTGTTGCAGATGACAATACAATATTAAAGTATAGTCAGCAAAAAAGCTTGTCATAAAAATGATTTTTTTACTAAAAACTTATTTGTAATGATTAATAAGAACATGTATTATAAAATTTAATTGTCATAAGGATAATATACACCATTATATTATATATTAATAAATACTTTATGCCACGTCATTAAAAAACAATGGTCAAACATCTATTTCCAGAGATAAACAACTAAATCGATTATATTATTATGTTTATTATGAAATATAAGCATATACGATTATACTTACTGCTTTCAAGTCAATCATGAAGGTCAAAACTAAACCTCGTAACGATTGTGTTTTATTTTCCTTTGACTCGATCTTTTTTAATATTGATGTTAGAAAAACCTTTATAATTTACGTCTGTTTAGACAAAAAACGGCCGATAAATAAAAAGAGTTTTCCCAAACTGTCACGCATAAAAGGAGTTTGGGTATTAGAAGGTTTTAACTTATTAAAAATACAGAAAGCAGGGTGAAGCAGGTGCGGTTGAAAGCGACCCAGTCTGAATTGAGCTTAAACTGGCAGTTTAGCTCGGAGCAATTAATTTGTGAGGAGCTTTTGAAGCTCGCAATGAAAGCCCCTTTTAATTTAAGTTATAACACGGCTAAATCTGATATGTGAATAGAACGGACTACGTATGACATTCATGTGTGTAATACCATATTTAACATCCTTTCAAATTATATTCAATGTTTTAATTGCTTAGTTTATATGTAAAATGAAGATACTAAAATGAAATAATTTTAACATATAGATAAAATATTATGTACAAAGCCGCCTGGCAGAATTCCATACCTACCTTACTATAAAATCGAAACAGTAATCTAGATTTCTAGCTCCAAAAATATAGGTTATCTTTATTTTTTTTTTGTGGAAAAAAGCTAGATATATCTAGCTTCTACACATTATGATGGAGTCATAGTAAATATGGGATTTTGCTAAGTGTTAAGCTTAAGAGTACTTTAAGAGATAAAAGTGCACACATGTTTTACTTTTCTATACTAATATTATAAAGAAGAGTTTGTTTACATAACTGACATTAATTCCATGGCTTCTAAAGAGTATGTAATCATTGTGAATTACAAATATATATTATGTAGCTTTCTTCCGCCACCTTCACCGATTACACTACTCTACACTTGTTTCGCCCCAACCCGGGGCATCTTCAAGAGATGTTTGACCGTGTGAAATCCAGCATCTTATGACTCTGAATGAATGAATGAGTATGTAATTACTGATGCTGTAGCCGCTTTGGATTACTTTTAATCTGCCATTTGGGGAAGGCAGTCTTCTATCAACAATAGTACTAGATGAAGGCTCACGAACTAAGTCAAAACTTTTTAAAGCTGATGAGAAAAAGGTTAATAATGTACGATCTTATGTCATAAATGCCAGGAACTACCTAAAATATACGCTCTAGTGGCTCAGTGGACGCATATTTTCTCAGCCTTGTTTGTCACTCCAACTACGTATCTAGTGTTATTATTGTAGGTATATATTGTTGATCGAAGCAGGCAGTGCTTAAAACTTCTTTGGTGAATGAAAATCTTTATTAGATGTGTAGGTAAAACGAAGTTCACCGGGTCCACTTAGTAAATAATAAAGACAAAAATAATACTATTAAAAAGGTTTTTATTTTATATTGTTACTACGTAGGTACTTATCTCTTTGTTTATGTCAACATTAATCAGTGATAAATTAATTTAGGTATAAGCAACTTATTTTTTAGAACCTATTAATTAGTGCATGCAATGGCATTGTTTTAAACTACTAATTATAATAATAATTTATATTTGTCTGTAAATCTTCCAAATAATAAATAAATAAAAGTCCATTTCGTATAAATGACTTAGGAGTCACTTGCATCTACTAGGTACTATATTATCTAAAGTGACAGATTATGTGTGTAATAATTTAAAGCCCCATGCTATGTGACTTATTATGACACCGTCCCCCATTCCTCCAGGTTATTACCAAACTTCCAGCTGGTTGTGAACAGCAAGAATTCCCATTACACTCACTAATTTTCCGGTGTCACGAACTACCATTGCCGTTTTACGTGCATTTTATACGCGGGTATAATAATGTAAAGAAGCTATGTATAATGGATGTAAATATATGTACGTGAATATTGCTTACTTTTTTTTAACACAAGTGCGTGATTTGTTGCTAATGTGTCGACATTCGAAGATGTGAAGTTATTATTAACAAATTATCTTTGAAAAAATTGCAAAATGATTTAAAGTATACTGCTAACAACGTTTAGAGATCAATTTCAGTGCATTATTGACAACCTCTTGATAGCCGAAATATTACTGAAGCAGAAACAATCATGCCAATCATATATGTTTTTTTTAGTTTGGTTATGCCGATATTACACGGTTCAACCAAATTGATTCACTTTGGTTGAAAGGCGCAGCAATGAAATATACTGCTGTTTACACGTATCTTTAAAAATTAATTGTCTTAATTATAAAGTGAACCATTCAATTCGCATTGCCTGAAAATGTCTACCAATCAGGTAGCAAATTGAGATAATTGAGAATGTTTACACGTTCAACTTTCGTTCAATTGCATTGAACGCTGAACGCAAAAATGAAAATATTGAGCAAGCTCAATTCTTTCAACGCGATTGGATGATTCACTTTTACGTTTACAATGTCCAATTTGGTTGCTCCATCCAAATTGAAAGGCAAAAGTGAACCATGTAATACCGCCATTAGACACAAATTGTATCGTTAATTGGAAGCAATAAATTCAAACGATAATCTACTAATTACTGAAATCAACTTATGATTGGCATTTAAGAAGTATATAGCCTTTTTGATGAGGACTAAGCCAGAGCATCCACTTCCTACGCACGATCGTTACTCAACTAATAAGCTCCCAGCAAATGGATTTAAAATCCTCTAATCCAGTAAACTAAGTGGAACACATAAGAAAGCGATTCGAAATGTAATTAAAGCCATTCGGGGTGGAGTAACGAATGAACTGCGCGCCTCTATCGGCTATGAATAAAACATTCCGCTCGTGTGAGACCCTCTTAGTGCTAGAGAAGACAGGAATAAGGCATAAGCTCAAGCGAGAAGTGTGTTGATAGAACTTGTGTTTCTACGTTGAAATCCTTAGACTGGATGGATAGCAAATACGAGTAATGATACATACATTTGAATTAACACCGGAATATATAAAATATGTGTTTCTTTATAAACCAGAGCAGAACTATAGCAAAAAAAATATTATTCTCGATATCTATTATTTTCGATCGGTAAATTATACAAAATAGGTAGGATGATCCCTGTTAGAGAATGGCGCATTATAGTTTCTACTATTATAATATATCCTGTGGTATTATAATGTAATTTTCAAATAATGTGGTGTTTTAATGTATTAACACCTTTATAAACACATATATTTAGAAAAACATTGCCTTAGACGAGTCTCTTGCCGGTTCTTTTCGTTACAAGGTTTCCCGCCGTAGGATTTGCAAACCGATGCCGTAGCTTCATTGCTCTTGACTTGTACCGTATATTGGGGCTACTTTAGAAAAAAATGGGGCTACTTTGATAATTTATAATTTAGTATAAAAACAGTATTATTTGTAATTAAGTAAAAAATGGGCATACTATCTATAGTGATATTTAGACTAACGTAGAAAATAATAATTCAGTCAAACAAGCGTTTTCAACAGTCACCCACTCCAATCAAAGTAACCCCAGTTTACCGGTACTGTATAAGTCTAATTTGAACAATTTTTTTTAATTTGATATATCCTTTAATGGGAAGAAGCTAGCTATATAGCTAGCTTCTTTAACTTGTACCACACTTCAAGATGAATGAAACACAATGTAGGTGCGGCAAGGCTCATTGGTCCCATGAATTTATTTGTACCTTCGGCCGATCGACGCACGGAGGATATATAAAAATAGGCCGAACTGATTGGGAAATGGGGAGGAAACTGTTCACATGGTGGGTATTGTAATTGCTGTAATTCGGAGGAGTCGCAGAATGTTGTTTACTATACTTGTATGATGTCAAACGATATCACGTAAAAAGGGCTGATTTAGATACAAGAAGCTTAATCATTGTGTTAAATTTTTAATACTTTAATCTGATAAACGGAGGCTTTAAAAACAGACACTTGTACCCTTGTTCAATGGTTAGCCAAGATTTTTTTTAAAAGCAGTATAGATATATCAAGTCCTTATAAAACATAGGTACTTATATTTAAAAAATATTATAATTATAATAGACCGGCCGGTTTTTACACGTGTTTTTTTTTTATTTATATTAAAAAGGGGCAAACGAGCAGACGAGCCGCGTGATGGGAAGTAGTCATCGTCGCCCATGGACATGGACACCTACAACACCAGAAGGGTTGCATATGCATTGCCAGCCTTTGTGTTTAAGGGTCCTATTTACACGCTTTTTGAAGAACTCCATGTCTAAACGAACGTGTTTAACTAAAATGATCGCTTAAGTTAAGTAGGTACTTATTAAGTATACTTTTCCACGTAGAATATTAGTACAAATAGTGAGAATTTATTTACTTAGCTAGTCGTTGTAGTAAGTAAAAGTCAAGTTGCTAATTTAACTTTCAAAAACAAGTCAACATAAACCATATTGTTATCTTATCCCCAGAGCGTGATAAAAATCTTTTAATCTTCTTTATCGTCTCCAGAGGATACAAGCTTCTAGATAAATGAAAAAATGTATTGGGTGAACAGGGAAATTTACTTTTTAGAATATTGGAAGAATTTGTATTCAATTTTTTTTTAAATGTAATGATAAAAATAGTTATTGGTTGTAGGTAGTTGTACGCTTATGTTATGTAACAATATCAGTCTGCCTATTAACTTTTCACACCTGAAATACTGAACCATAATTTATGTAATGCAATTTGGCGTATAAAACGAGTGACCACAAAGTAGAACAAAATTAATTTGTTTTGCTCATTGAAAAATAAGATTCTTCATTACTGATTTACATCATTACATCACCAAAATTTTATTTATTTTTATTTTATTTTATTAAGGATAAAAAACAGTTGTACAATAAAGTGTAAGGTTAACAATTCAAATGTAGTATAGTCTTAAGTCATTGTACAGCCAACCTCATTATCCACTAATTACCGTATAAATTAAACAATTGCGCTAAGACATAGAACTTCAACAGTGCGGTGGTACATTAAAAATACGATCAGATAATGAATGATATTTTAAACATCCACAAGAAAGCTAGTTAACTTATTTTATTAATAATTTTGATCTTGTGCTTACTTATATTATAAACTAGGCAAAGTAATAAATAAATAAAATAAAAAGAGTAGATACTGTTATATCTTCTTCCAAAACTCCAAGGTTCATGTAAAAGCAATAAGACAAAGACACAGAAAGACTACTTATGTGTAAGGGCTAAGTTGACTTGTTTTTTGTATTGAGATGGTGACAGACAAAACATATCGACGTTGTTAAGACTTACATTGTATAGGTTCATTACTCTATATAAAGGAGCACGAGTACCCGCGTTAGTTTTACATATCGGGAGTGAAAATAAACGGTGCGGATACATTTGTTGAATTCGCTTAGATCTACTTGGCACTTGATAATTAATTTTACCGATCATATCAATGCAATCGAATCGATTGTGACACAGGCTGTACAAAAAGCAAGAACTCAAAAGTGACCGCCTCATCTCCAACGTATTAACGGAGAATTTATCCAGTAAGTTATCGTAAGATTCTCTTTGGCGAGAACATTTAAAGTTAAGAAATCTTAGGAATTTGCGCTGAACAGATTCGAGCTGTTTATGGTACTTATCATAGATAGGATTCCATACGATTACAGCATATTCAAGCTGCGATCTAATTAAAGATTTGTAAAGATAAAGGTAGGTACTGGGTTGTTTAAAGGCAGAACAGGACCTTGTGATAAAACCGTAAAGTTTGTAAGCTTTGCTAGTGATATGGTCAATATGAGCATCCAAATGCAACTTTGAGTCTAAAAGAATTCCCAAATCACGAATTAATGAAACAGTTTCTAACGGAATGTTACTCAAATGATATTTGTAATGTATAGAATTTCTATTTTTAGTGAAAGTAATGTGTTTACACTTGGGTAGACTAAGATATAATTTGTTATCATTACAGTAAACAGAGAGGCGATCTAGGTCTTGCTGAAGCTTAACGCAGTCCTCGTGGTTGCTGATCGTGCGGTATATTTTTAAATCGTCTGCGTAAAGAAGGAAGTTGCTGTTAATAAAACATTCGGAAATGTCATTAACAAATAGAATAAATAATAAGGGACCCAAAATTGAGCCCTGAGCTACGCCTGAAGTTAACCGCATCGTTGAGGAGGCGAACCCATTCACCACAACCTTCTGTGTCCGGTTGGTAACGTAGGATTGGAACCAACGAAACAGATTGCCCCGAATTCCATTAAACGCAATCTTACGTAGCAGTAATTTGTGGTCAACCTTGTCGAAAGCCTTGCAGAAGTCTGTATACACCGAGTCAACTTGTTTACGGTTGTCCATACATTCAAATAAAAAGGTGGAATATGTTACCAAATTTGTGAGGGTAGATCGATGTTTAACAAAACCGTGTTGCTCAGGTATGATGACAGCGTGAAGAGTAGGATATATTGCGTCATGGACTAGTCTCTCAAGCACTTTCGGCAAGGTTGACAACAAAGAAATGGGTCGGTAGTTCTGGACATCGTGCTTGGAACCACTTTTATGAATGGGAACTACGTTTGCACTCTTCCATATAGACGGCAAGGTCCCTTCTTTCATACTTTGATTAAAAAGTATGTGAAGAGGTACGCAAATGGAATTTCTTGTGAGCTTAATAAAAAGGGGCGAAATGCCGTCTGGACCAGCTCCCTTAGTAATGTCTAACGATTTAAAGGCTGTAATAATTGCATCAATAGGAAAGTGAATATCTGATATAATATCAACATCATTCCTGTGACCATAGCATGAAGGATCAATAGTAGAATTAATAGGATCAGATGGTTCATAAACGGAATTAAAAAATCTTAAAAACAAATCACAAGCCTCACTGGGCTTATTAGTTACATCATTTAAATAATTCACTTCGCTTGGTATGCCATTTTTTAATTTACGGCTGTTTATGTACGACCAGAATACACGCAAGTCATCTCGGATACCCTCTTCTACGGAATTTATATAGCTATCAAAATATTTCGGGCATAATGATTTAAATCTTCGCCGGTACATTGAAAAAGTTTTGATACTTTTTCCACTTGATCCATGCTGCATTTTTATTTTTGAATATGTGGATAAGTGGTTTTGTGAACCATATAGGGAAATTGTTACTTTTAATAGGACGTACTGGTACGTGTTTTTTTTATAATTTCATAAATCTTTTCATAAAAAATATTGACTGCGTCCTCTATTTGTAAATTCTGTAATATATTTTTCCAGTCGATGTCCGATATATCTTTGTTTATCAAATCATAATTGCCTTCAGTGAACAGATAACGAGGTGTAGAATTATGTGACATAGGTTTTAATTCCACATCAAGTGAGACGTTAACTAAAAATACTGGGTGTGATGGATCCAGTGGAACAAGACAATAGGAAGGAACTTCGCAAATGCATGATAAAGAATTGGTTATGAATAGGTCTAGGGTACGGCCGTTATCATTTTTCAAATAATTAAATTGATATGCATTTAGGTAACTCAAGAAATTAATCATGTATCTATCAATGTATCCACTGCCCCTACTCAGTTGGGGGGTTAAGGTATCAGAGTGACCGGAGTGCCATTCGAGCGATGGTATGTTAAAATCTCCAACGATGTAAAAATTTAAAATGTCATTTAATGTTAAAGTATTTTGTAATGAGTTTAAGAATATTTTGTAAGTATTATACGACTGGTTTGGCGGTATATAAACAGCACAAAGCAAGTGTTTTTTGTGATTGTTTTGAGCAATTTCGACTAATACATAATCAACGATGGGATCAATAGGCGCGTTATCAGTTGGTGAGGCGCGCGAGTCGCGGGGCGCGGGCAGCATGCGGCGAGTCACCGGCAAACCGCGGCGAATTGCCACTAATACACCGCCACCGTCTTTTTTCCCGGTTAAAATACGATCTCGATCACACCTGAATACCGTATATCGGGAATCGATAAATAAGTTATCAGGGATGTCAGGAATCAACCATGTCTCCGTAAGGACCAATATATCATAGCATTCTGCCAGTATGTTCATGTATAACGTATTTAATTTGGTTCTAAGGCCGCGGCAGTTCTGATAATAAAATGTAAATTTGTCATCCATTGCAAAATGATAAAAAATAAATACATATTACCTTCAGACTAAATTGACAAATATTTGAGTACCTAAGTAAATGTATTATAAATAATATATGTATAGTCCAACAAAAGCAAGTATCTGTATTTAGAAAACTGTTTATTTGCAGCAGAGTAATCAAATAGAATGATAGGTGACAGGCACTTAGGAGTCTAGCATATATTGTAATGAATTTTTTATTATGAATTTCAGTTAATACGTTGGATCAGCCATTATATGATTCAAAAACATTAATGCGGTCTATTAAAATGGAAACGTAATTTAAAAAAAGATGAACGTAATAGCCACCTCTGATAACACTTAAAAAACAAAGACAGTCACTAACGAGCGAGTTGGAGTTTTGGATTGTTAAAAATATTACAATGTTATTACTTACGTGAGAAGTGCTCGACTTTGCCTTTAACAACCGATGCACAGACACAACGAATACATGGATATGAAATTTTGTGCTTAAGTCACTATTTTTTTTCATATAGTCACATAAATTCAACAAGGTTAAATAGCAATTTATTTCATCAATTACTTTTATGGCATAAAAATAATCACTAATCAACTTTAAAGCAAAGTAATCTAGATGCTTCATCACACAACACGGAATAATTATTGTGTATAATATTAGTTTCCGGATACCGCAAGTCAATGAAATATTATTAATTCTGTGATACACACCAATTAATAATCCTAATAGTTTACTTATTTGAAAAAATTGTAAAATCCCGAGCATTTTAACATGAATTAATTTTAGTATTGAAACAAAGTGGGTACACAAACAGTATTGGCAAACGTCGAAACAGCGCGGAATATTCCTATGCATATTCACAGAGCAATGCACGCTCAAGAGACAAACCATTAAGTGAGCACGAATTATGCAGTTTATAACTAGCAGATGTAAATAAAGACCAAAATATAGTGAAAAGTAGTCAGATAATAATGCAAGAATCTTGCTAGTTATAACGTGTCTTGATTTTGGAGATGTCTTCTTCATTACGCACTGCGAAAATGGGAGTAGTTTCCGAAGCCCGAACGAGGATAGTTCCGTGCTTAACCCACACAAACTTAAGTCCCTTTTGTTTTGCGAATTCCCGTGTTTCTCGAAATAATTTCTTGTTTTTCAGGGTTAGGTGCTCATTGATGTATACCTTTGTTTGTCCTGGAATATTTATTTGTTCTGTCGTAATTCCCTTGGCAGAACGTGCCGCTGCAATAAAATTATCCCGTAAGTTCCGAGTTGAGAACTTGACTACCACATTTTTTGGGTTCGTAGTTTTTGGGTTTGCATGTGGTACACGGTGAACTGCTAGAATATCCTGTTGTGTAA